>CAMXCT020000984.1:62537-76454 GCA_947184155.2 Cladocopium goreaui | reverse complement strand
AGAGAGATAAAGAGAGCGAGAGAGAGAGAGAGAAAGAGAGAGAAAGAGAGAAAGAGAACTGCGGAGGTAAGATGTAAGATCTGCAGATGTAAGATCTGAAGATGCAAGTGTAAGGTGTGAAGATGTAAGATCTGCAGATGTGTGATGTGAAGATGTATTATCTCAGCTCCATTTTTAGAAGAATCCTACGCTCAAGCGCTCGCGGGAAAAAAACGGCGTTCAAATAAACTCAGCAGACTGATATGATCGAAACTCAATATTACCCACATTCAGTGTGGATGCAAAAACTCAATTTCTGACCAGTCTCCAGCTTCGCAGCCAGCAAGCAGACAACCAAATTCAACAAGACAGTCAGCCTACCTTCTCAAGCCAACTCAGAAGCTAACACACTGTCGAAGCCTTGTGGTGACTTCGCATCCCCATGTCAAACTTGTCTCAGACACATCCATTTGACCCGAAGACACATCACAGCCCGCGCGCAACTATATACTTTTACACACGGCACTGACGCTTTTACAGACAGAGGTCTTTCACAGAGAAGCCTTTACACGGAAAAGTCTTTACACAGAGGAGCTTTTAACGCACAAACGCGATAACACAAAAACTTTTACGCCCAAACACTTTTCCACACAAACCGCTGTTACTCACAGACGCTTTCGCACACAGACGCTTTCACACACGCACATGCTTTTACACACAGACGCCTTTACAGTCAGACGCTTTTACACCCGAACCTCTTGTCATACACACGCTTGCTCAGAGCCGTCTGAGCGAATTGAGAAGTGGAACGCGTTGGTCGTGCAAATCACACTTGTATTACACCTGGCAAGAATGAGGAAAACATGGAAGACAGGATAAGTCATCATTGTAAATACCTGACATTGCTGCACTGAAATTGTTGTCCAGTAAAATCGGTCGCTGTCCCTTCCCTTTCCAGGATCCATGAGGTACCAGAGATTTGGGAAATTCGAAGTGTGAAAACCATCGCGTAGCCAGTGCAGTTGCCATAGCCAATAAAAGGTTCTAAAATGAAGTCAGATTGCCGTAGCCGTGCGCAATGTGAAATCAGGTCGAAAAGCATGCGGCAAAAATCGGTAGAGGGGTTCTTGGCTTGGCCCCCATGCCATGCCATTCGCACATGAAGAGTTCTGCAGGTCCGTCGAGATGATCAGTCCCGATATCACAATCTCAAACCACCGTCTTCGTTGGGCAGTGGATGGAATGATGTTCAGTGCCCCCCTGCATGAGCAAGCTTGCAAAAATTAAAACAATACAAAAATGACGACAAATCGAAAGAAGCCAAGCGGAGAGCCATGAATCGATCGAATACATCAGAAGTGAAGAAAGGTGCCATAAAAAAAATCAACGACAAATCGAAATAAGCCAAACGAAGAGCATTGTGCAAAACTTCCAGAGTACAAGTTTTACATCTGTTGAGAGGGTTCACGCACACACACACACACACGCGCACACACACACACACGCTTGCTCAAAACTGTCATTGCGAATTTTGGTGTGGAATGCATCTTACGTGCAAAAACACTTCCATTAAACCTGACAGGAGTGGGTTGATGAAGTGACCGGCAAGCCAGTGACGTTGCAACACCAATGCTGAAAATGTGCAGATTGCGAAAGCCGTGCAGGCAAAGAAGTGACATCAAATTGGTTGAAAAGCGTCGAAATTGGTTGAAAAACGGCGAGGTGGTCCTTGGGTTAGCCGCTGCCCATCTCCGAAAATGACGTGTAAATGAAACTGATAGCAGGTACGTGCAGTTGATCAGACTGCATGTCCTTTCCAAACATCCGTAGCTTCATTGGCCACGGACTGATGAATGGAGCCGTGCCCCCCTGCTTGTTTGAAATCACCGAAGAAACCGTTGCAAACGCAAAACCGCAAGTTAGAAGTTTTACATCTCTTTAGATCGTCCACGCACACACACAATTTTACACACAGGCGACTTTTTCACACAGACGCTTTTACACACAGATGCGTTCACACACATCCGCTTTTGCACACAGATGCTTTTACACACAGGCGCTTTTACACACACATCCGCTTTTGCACACAGATGCTTTTACACACAGACGCTTTTACACACACAGACGCTTTTACACACAGATGCTTTTACACACAGAAGCTTTTACACAGAGGCGTTTACACGCAAACGCTTTTACACACAAACACTTTTACACACCAACCCTTTTCTACGCACAAACGCTTTTACACAAAGATGTTTTCACACACAGACAAGGTTTTGCGGCCGATAAGGGGCCTTTGGAATTGGATTCTAGGGTCCTTGGTGATTTAGTTCTACCTCTGATTGTGTGATATATATGTTTTCCATTATTTATTTCTTTATCTATCTTATCTATCAAGGTAGGTGGCGTTGGTATATACTAATGAAAATGATCCCAAAGGAAAGATCGTCTTGGGTTAGTGTCCCTTGGATGTTTCAATATATTGTTGATTCTTATCCGCCATTCGGTAATCATGCCAAGGTGGGGATTGATAATTAGTGTCTCCATCCATTTACCCTTCTATTCGTGGAAGTGCCAGTCAGAACAAACGATCACCATTCGATCGTAGTTCAAATAGGTTTTTTTTGGGTTGGGTACTTTGATAAAATATACAATATATTTTCTATATATATATATATCAATATATGCAGCCGATAGGGGGTCTTTGGAATTTGATTCTAGGACCTTGGTGATTTAGTTCTACTTCTGATTGTGTGATATATATGTTTTCCATTATTTATTTCTTTATCTATCTTATCTATCAAGGTAGGTGGCCTTGGTATATACTAGCGAAAATGATCCCAAAGGAAAGATCGTCTTGGGTTAGTGTCCCTTGGATGTTTCAATATATTGTTAATTCTTATCCTTCTTTCGGTAGTCATGCCAAGATGGGGGTTGATAATTAGTCCCTCCATCCATTTACCCTTCTATTTGTGGAAGTGCCAGTCAGGACAAACGATCACCATTCGATCGTAGTTCAAATATTTTTTTTTTTGGGTTGGGTACTTCGATAAAATATAAAATAATATTGTTATGCGACGGATGTGTGGATGCGATGGATACGGGGTCCCCCAAGCCAAAAGATCGGCAATTTTTTTTCCTAAATCTCAAAATCAAGGACCCCGAATCCTTTGCGGCAAAAATCATGGTAGAATATAATAGTAGGGCTGTTTCCTAAGTCCACATGCCAATTTCTGCACCCTGAGATCGGCAATTTTTTTTGTCCTAAATCCCAGGGTACAACCTCTGTATTGCCTAAGTCTAGGTGCAGATTTTTGCGACCTTACTTAGGCAATACCCCACCAAGCACCTAGGATATCGGCATTTTTTTTCCTAACTCAGGGTGCTGATTTCTGCGCCCTGACTTCGGCAAATTAGCTGTTGGACATTGCATTTAAAGGATATATGACGTAGACGTAGAAATAATGGGGGGAATTTAGTACTTGAAAAAAAAAAATAGTGATAATCAGGGATAACATTGGTGGCTTTATACCAAAGGTATATGGGGGCACCACCCTAGAAAAGACAAGAGCGTGGTTGATACCTTTTCCATTTTGATCCAGCAATTGGTTGGGTACCCTTCAGAAATGGTAGTGGGCCCCAGTTAATCCAAGGAATATAATAAAATAAAATAACCGTAACCGATACTGGGATGATATCAATTTAGCCAACCAAGTGGTTGCCTAAGAGTGAACATAATAATGCACATAGAATTTTCTATGAGCATGGTAAAAAACAAATAGTTACATTAAATAACCAATGGTAAGATGATACCCATTTAATCAACCAATTGGTTACCTCATAGGGAAAATAATAAGGTACCTATAATACAATTCAATTCCATCATCATATATTAAATATTTGGAAAGACCCAAGAATCCATTTCCAGAGAACCCAGATCAATTGCAAAACATAGATATATTCTATATTTTATCAAAGTACCCAACCCAAACAAAACTTATTTGAACTACGATCGAATGGTGATCGTTTGTTCTGACTGGCACTTCCACAAATAGAAGGGTAAATGGATAGAGACTAATTATCAATCCCCATCTTGGCATGATTACCGAATGGCGGACAAGAATTAACAATATATTGAAACATCCAAGGGACTCTAACCCAAGACGATCTTTCCTTTGGGATCATTTCAACTAGTATTTACCAAGGCCACCTACCTTGATAGATAAGATAGATAAAGAAATAAATAATGGAAAACATGTATATCACACAATCAGAGGTAGAACTAAATCACCAAGGACCCTAGAATCAAATTCCAAAGACCCCCTATCGGCTGCATATATTGTTATATATATATATAGAAAATATATTTTATATTTTTATCAAAGTACCCAACCCAAAAAAAAGAGAGCTGTCCGCTGTGGGAGTGCACTTTTTTCCATGTTAAGCTGCCTAGATCTATCTGTCATCTCTGCAAAATTTCCAATCACATGAGGTTGTCACCTATACAACAAATCAGAATCCACATACGATAGTGCATACAACCAACCAGACTGCTAATTTGTATTTAAGTTATCATCACAACCAAACCACCTCGATTGGATGAACTGAAGCGCCTAATATGTAACAGAAGCGGGCCGTCTAACCTCTCATTAGGTTCACTTCATAGACTTCTGGGCAGGCTTCTTCATGATTTTCATGATCTTGTTCTTCATCATTTTCATGATGAATTTGCCCTTGACATTCTTTTTGTGGCAGCCATACGGTTTGATCTTTTTGTTCATGTTCCTGCGTGTGGGATGCAAGTAGTTGGTTTCTCCCTTGCTGATGCTGATGTTGTGGCGACGAGCCAAGGAGAGTAAGCAAAATCTATGCCTGTTGGGCCGCATTTCGTTGAGAATGGGTGCGAAGTTGCGAACCCAAGAAAACACCTGTTCGCAGATGTTGGTGTTGATCTTCCCAATGCGAAGCTTCAATTTGCGACGATACCCTTGGTGTGACATACCAAAAAAAAACAAAGCACATAGAAAGATGAACATGGACAAACATGAATATAATATATAATTATCTAGGTTTGCCAAAAAAATATGCGTATAGACCAAAGCACGGGGGTTGCAAGGACACGTCTTGGAATGAGAATGCGCATGGAATGCATCAACAGAGAAGAATTTGATCTGCTCCAAGTTGGCATTGGCATTGGCAAAGGACTGGAAGGCACAAGCACGATCATAGATCAAGCAATCTGCCTTTGGATACAGCCATAAGATCTTCTCCAGTGTGTCAGAAGCAACTTGGTTGTCTTCAGGCTCAAACATGCTCTGCAATCCAAGTATGCGCCCAGAGGTGGGGTCGCAGGCCATCATCCAACCGTTTGTGTAATTTCCAACGGTTGTCTCAGATTTGCGTGGACGCCCTGCACGCTTGGAGGGGGCTTCGGCACACTGCATCTTGACCTTCTGATGACCGTCAATGACAAGGGAAGTGACTTTGCGGCGATCTGCTGGTGGAAGCAAAGAGCTGAGACAATAAGATTCATATAGCTCGAGGTGGGCATCATTCAACTCATCATCGATGACAATGGACTGGTGCACGTCCAAAGCCTCTAGCTCTCGAATAGCCATGAAATAGAAGATGGCATTGCCGTGAAGCTTGTGGAAATGAGACAAGATATGCGCATCAGCATCTTCATGAACGGTATGATATGCATGAGAGACTGCAGCACTGGACAAATGACCACGAAAGAAAAGCTCCTCGTGATACTTCAAGTACTTGACAGAGAAGGCCTTCTTGGAATTGATGAAGAGCACATCATCAGTCAAATCGGCAAGAGCTACTGTGTTGATCTTCTTGCCATTTTCCCAGCGGTAGTTGTAGCCATAGCATGTCCTGCAATTTCTGGCTGAGCATTGTTTCTGTTCATGGATTATGTTGATAGGCCCATCCAAGGTGTAGAGGACTGCATCAACATCTCGATGATGACCAAGAGTTCCAGAACAACCAAAGCAGAGACAATGCTCAAGGGAACCTGTGAATTTCTTCACGATGGCTCCTCCCACTGCATCTACTGAGAGCGATGCCGCGTGAGACTGTCTCTGAAAGATGTAGAAGGTATACACATCGGAGGTCAACATATTCATCACTGTGCTCAGAGACAAACGTGATGTGTGGTCTCCATCTTGCTTGAGAATCAAACCTTCTCGAACTTGCAGTGCAAAGAAGTGGGCATGCGACTTGTCATGGACAATGTAGTTGCCATCTGCCAAAGACTTTGGACGGATCAAATTGCACATTTGTACTCCCAAAGGCAAGAGAAGAGTATTCCCAAACGAGACTGAGAAGGGACCATGGGAAGGGCAAGAGACAGGCAAGCCAAGATTCTGCAAGGACACAATCAAGCAAGCGTCGTTGTAGGAAGCACCACCGCTGTTGTCTGCTTCAAGTTCACCTTCATCAGGAGCTTCTCCAACTGCAGGAAGAGAGATCTCATCTTGCTGGGATGAAGCACCTCCAGAGGAACGGGGAGGTGTGTCACTGAGATTGATGAACACAGAAGCAGAGCGAAGATGGCGAAAACGTTCTCCAGGAAACTCTTGCTTCACAGGGACAGGCTTGAAAGTAGCAGCCGGCACAGCACCATCAGCACGGAGCAACGCATCAAGCATTGGTGTAGAGGATTGTGGTGCAGGAGGTGCTTCTGCTTGAGGATGGTCATGCTTGCGGAAAGCTTCCTTGAGCCATTCACTTTCCCAAGCGACTCGATCTTCATAGTCATCAGGCATGGGACCTCCTGCCTTCATGTTGCCAATGATGTGCTTGCAGGAGTCTTTCAGGAGATCACCACGAGGCCACTTCAGACGCTTCACATCAACTTCCTTCTCCGTGGGGAAACGGTAGTAGATGAATTCTTTGGTGAAGACCATGAAGACTGCACGTTTGAGGATGGCTCTGGCATCTGCAGCAGCAATGTAGCCCAAAGCAGGCTTCACCAACTTCATGAAGGCAGTATGCGAGATGAAATCTTCCAACGCAACCTCTGGGGGCTCATCGGCTGGATCATACTGGTTGTCAAGCACGATTCTCATTTGATGTTGCACAAATTTGGCGGCAGTCCATCTTTCCTTGAGGATAGTCTCCTGGTCGCCAACATCGCTGAAGGCTTTCTTCTTCTTGATCAACTCCCCCCCGATCTCTCCATCATCATAGAGAGCAGGGCAGGTCTTGTCAAAGAAGACGCCCCTAAAGAAATCGAAGTCACTGGCTGATCTGAAGGTGCCAGTCCCTCCATGAAAGCGCGAAAACATCATGGCAAGCATTCGACCCAGGGGGGTCTTCCCAACACCGGGTTCTCCAAGAAGCCAGAGAGCATGGCCACGAAGGTGAGGAACAACTTTCTCAATGATCTCAAGGACATCGGGCTCAAGGGCATCAATAGTGAGGTCGTACCGGGAGATGACAGCCGCCATGGTGCCATCATTGGCCAAAGAGTCCAAAGCCCTTTGAACGAGCTTTTCATTCCATCCATGGATAGGACTACCATCGCGGTTGATGTTGCGGTGGATCCAGCGGAGTTGCTTGAGGTTGCCCTTGTCACGTTCTCCATGTTGGATGATGAAATCCCACCCGGCATCCTGATCCTCTTCATTTGCAGGGGGACGGCCTGCAATGACTTTGCGCTTTTCAGCACTCAAAGAGAAACGTCGGAATTGATTGCCACCGAGCTGCTCCAGCATGTATTGGAATCCCCTCCTTGCCTTGTGCTTGTTGACCCCTTGCCATGAGATCTCAAAGCCCTGGCCCTTCACCAAGCGTGCGACATATTGTCCCTTGATTTTGTCATCCTTGATGTAGAAATGCTTGATGAGACAGACCTTTTCATCCACCTGTGGAAGCAGAAAGTACTGGCTCACATAGTCAAAGGTGGGCCTGCTAGCCATCTGCATGACGTCAGGAAGTTCACTCCAAGCCTGATCCCGGATGATGGCCTTGAGGTTGTCCACATTGACCTGGTTTGGATCCACATCGTAGATGATGTCGAGGAAGTGCTTGATGGCTGGACTATTGGGATTGATCCTGGGAAGAGGCCACGCAGACATTTTGATAGATCTTAAACATGAGATGTACTTTGAACCCTTTAGCAGTAAAGAGATGGAAACACAAAAAGAGGTACCAGTAAGGAGAAACAAGAAACTCCTTCAGGGGCAGCGCGAGCGGTGTCATGATGCCTATGGGGAGGGGCCCCACATGAACATGAGTAGTCAAATCTCTCAAAGTCAGATGTTCTGTGGCCTCGATAGCAGCCGACAAAGAGAGATCATCATTGGGAACCGCCATGGAGACTGAACGAATTGGATGCGAAGCACGTGCGAAGCAGGAGTGAATCAGGCGAAGACTTGGGAGCAGAATTGCGAAACTGGTCGGGCAGGCAAAAACCAAGAAACCCAAAAAAACAAAAAAAACAATGGGCTATCCACACACAAACCAAAAAACCAAAAAACCAAGAAACCAAAAAACCAAGAAACCAAAAAACCAAAAAACCAAAAAACCAAAAAACAAAAAAAAACAAAAAAAACAAGATTGCACACCCCAAGGGGAGGGGGGTCAGATGGAGAGTGTTGGGTCTTGTCTTTTTGTTTTTTTTGTTTTTTTTGGTTTTTTGGTTTTTTGTTTTTTTGGTTTTTTGGTTTTTTGGTTTTTTGGTTTGTGTATGGATAGCCATTGCAGATGTGCCAAGCAGAGATTGCCAGGCACTGTCAGTGGTTGCACTAGAGGTCGGGCAGGCAAAAACCAAAAAACCAAAAAACCAAAAAAACCAAAAAAACCAAGATTGCACACCCCAAGGGGAGGGGGGTCAGATGGAGAGTGTTGGGTCTTGTCTTTTTGTTTTTTTTTGTTTTTTTTGTTTTTTTTTGTTTTTTGTTTTTTTGTTTTTTTGGTTTTTTGGTTTGTGTATGGATAGCCATTGCAGATGTGCCAAGCAGAGATTGCCAGGCACTGTCCGTGGTTGCACTAGAAGCAAGGTCGATACACTACAGTACAGCAATGTTTGCTATGACATAGTGCATTCAGCCAGTGAACAGCAGAGAGGAATGGAATTCAATTTTGTCCGGTTGCGCCATATGCTGTTGGATCTTTGCACAGGAAATGCCGCAATTTGCGCACTCCCCTGGTGGCCTGTTCTGAAAAAAAACTATTTGAACTACGATCGAATGGTGATCGTTTGTTCTGACTGGCACTTCCACGAATAGAAGGGTAAATGGATGGAGACACTAATTATCAATCCCCACCTTGGCATGATTACCGAATGGCGGACAAGAATTAACAATATATTGAAACATCCAAGGGACACTAACCCAAGACGATCTTTCCTTTGGGATCATTTTCATTAGTATATACCAAGGCCACCTACCTTGATAGATAAGATAGGTAAAGAAATAAATAATGGAAAACATGTATATCACACAATCAGAGGTAGAACTAAATCACCAAGGACCCTAGAATCCAATTCCAAAGGCCCCTTATCGGCTGCAAAACTTTAGACGCTTTACACACAGTTTTACACAAAGACGTTTTCACACACAGATGCTTTTACACACAGACGCTTTTACACACACATCCGCTTTTGCACACAGATGCTTTTACACACAGAAGCTTTTACACAGAGACGTTTACACGCAAACGCTTTTACACACAAACACTTTTACACACCAACCCTTTTCTACACACAAACGCTTTTACACAAAGACGCTTTCACACACACAGACGCTTTACACACAGTTTTACACAGAGGCGTTTACACAAAGACGTTTTCACACACAGATGCTTTTACACACAGATGCTTTCACACACATCCGCTTTTGCACACAGATGCTTTTACACACAGACGCTTTTACACTCAGAGGCTTTTACACACAGGTGCTTTTACACACAGAAACTTTTACACACAGAGGCGTTTACGCACCAACGCATCTACGCACAGACACTCTTACATAGTAACCAGTTTTCTGCCAGTATAATGTCGTATTTGGGACCTGACAAAATCGGGTTTTTTTACCCAGTTTTTGACAACCGAACCGCATTATCGCTCGTGGCCACAGGGCGCCTTAAAATCGAATAGCAAAAGAGAGAGAGCGAGAGAGAGAGAGAGAGAGACTGCGCAAGATCTGAAGATGCAGTCGTAAGATCTGAAGATGCAAGATCAGCCGTAACATCTGAAAATGCAAGACCAGCCGTAAGATCTGAAGATGTAAGAGCAGACGAAAGATCTGAAGGTGTAAGATCTGCAGACTTAAGGTCTGCAGATGTAAGATGTGAAGATGGAAGGTGTGAAGATGTAAGATATGCAAATGTAAAATGTGAAGATGTAAGATGTGAAGATACGTGAAGATGTAAAATCTGCAGGTGTAAGATGTTAAGACGTAAGATGTGAAGTAGATTATGTCAGCTCCTTTTCTTCGAAGAACCCTACGCCCAGGCGCTCTCGGGAAAAAACGTTGAATAAGAGCCAGCACTCTGAGATGCTTTAACTCAATATTACCTGCATTCGATGAATATGCAAAAGCCAGTGACGTTGCAACACCAATGCTGAAAATGTGCAGATTGCGAAAGCCGTGCAGGCAAAGAAGTGACATCAAATTGGTTGAAGAGCGTCGAAATTGGTTGAAAAACGGCGAGGTGGTCCTTGGGTTAGCCGCTGCCCATCTCCGAAAATGACGTGTAAATGAAACTGATCAAAGGAAGTTTAGGGGGAGAAACTTCCGTGTTACGGACTTTTAGAATGTCAGGGAAAGAGTTAGTCAAAGAAAGAGTTAGTCAAAGAAACAGTTAGTCAGGGAAAGAGTTAGTCAAAGAAAAAGTTAGTCAAAGAAAGAGTTAGTCAAAGAAACAGTTAGTCAGGGAAAGAGTTAGTCAAAGAAAGAGTTAGTGAGGGAAAGAGTTAGCAAAGAAACAGTTAGTCAAAGAAAGAGTTATCAAAGAAACAGTTAGTCAGGGAAAGAGTTAGTCAAAGAAAGAGTTAGTCAAAGAAAGAGTTAGTCAAAGAACAGTTAGCCAGGGAAAGAGTTAGTCAAAGAAAGAGTTAGTCAGGGAAAGAGTTAGTCAAAGAAACAGTTAGTCAGGGAAAGAGTTAGTCAAAGAAAGAGTTAGTGAGGGAAAGAGTTAGTGAAAGAAAGAGTCAGTGAGGGAAAGAGTTAGTGAAAGAAAGAGTCAGTGAGGGAAAGAGTTAGTCAAAGAAAGAGTTAGTCAAAGAAAGAGTTAGTGAGGGAAAGAGTTAGCAAAGAAACCGTTAGTCAAAGAAAGAGTTAGTCAAAGAAACAGTTAGTCAGGGAAAGAGTTAGTCAAAGAAAGAGTTAGTCAAAGAAAGCATTAGTCAGGGAAAGAGTTAGTCAAAGAAAGAGTTAGTCAAAGAAAGAGTTAGTCAAAGAAACAGTTAGTCAGGGAAAGAGTTAGTCAAAGAAAGAGTTAGTGAGGGAAAGAGTTAGTCAAAGAAAGAGTTAGTGAGGGAAGAGGTTAGTGAAAGAAAGAGTTAGTCAAACAAAGAGTTAGTCAAAGAAACAGTTAGTCAGGGAAAGAGTTAGTCAAAGAAGGAGTTAAAACTCTAGGATCGTTCCCTCACTGTAAACGGGATTGCAAGTGGTGCAAGTGGATGAGTTGCCGATGGAGTTTTGAAGGAAGTCTCGCACGAAATGCGTTTTTGAGAGATAGCAGATGCACGAAAGCCTATGTTTTTCCATACAAAGTGCGTCCCCGAACGTCGATGATCTACCTCTGCGGTGCGACGGTTGCGAGACGGTCTCGTGTGTGGTCGGATCATGCTCGGATCATTCTCGGACCATGGTCGGATCATGGTCGGATCGGTTCCGCATTGTAAATGGGGTTTCAAGTGTTTTTCGTGCATGTGCGGTCGACAGAATTCCATTGTGATTTGCAACTGTAGGATCGTTCCCGCAATGTAAATGGGATTGCAAGTGGTGCTGGTGGATGAGTTGCCGATGGAATTCCCATTGTGATTTGCAACTCTAGGATCGTTCCCTCACTGTAAATGGGATTGCAAGTGGTGCTGGTGGAGGAGTTGCCGATGGAGTTTTGAAGGAAGTCTCGCACGAAATGCGTTTGTGAGAGATAGCAGATGCACGAAAGCCTATGTTTTTCCATACAAAGTCCGTCCCCGAACCTCGATGATCTACCTCTG
Organism: Cladocopium goreaui; assembly: GCA_947184155.2. Lineage (NCBI taxonomy): Eukaryota > Dinophyceae > Suessiales > Symbiodiniaceae > Cladocopium > Cladocopium goreaui. The sequence goes on along the minus strand of CAMXCT020000984.1, from coordinate 64,291 downwards.
CGGTGCGACGGTTGCGAGACGGTCTCGTGTGTGGTCGGATCATTCTCGGATCATGCTCGGATCATTCTTGGATCGGTTCCGCATTGTAAATGTGGTGTCACCTGTGTTTCGTGCATTTGTGGTCGACAGAATTCCATTGTGATTTGCAACTGTAGGATCGTTCCCGCATTGTAAATGGGGTTGCAAGTGGTGCTGGTGGATGAGTTGCTGATGGAATTGCATTGTGATTTGCAACTCTAGGATCGTTCCCTCACTGTAAATGGGATTGCAAGTGGTGCAAGTGGAGGAGTTGCCGATGGAGTTTTGGAGGAAGTCTCGCACGAAATGCGTTTTTGAGAGATAGCAGATGCACGAAAGCCTATGTTTTTCCATACAAAGTCTGTCCCCGAACCTCGATGATCTACCTCTGCGGTGCGACGGGTGCGAGACGGTCTCGTGTGTGGTCGGATCATCCTCGGATCATGGTCGGATCGGTCTCGGATCGGTTCCGCATTGTAAATGGGGTTTCAACATGTTTCAACTGTGTTTCGTCTATGTGCGGTCGACAGAATTCCATTGTGAATTGCAACTGTAGGATCGTTCCCGCAATGTAAATGGGATTGCAAGTGGCGCTGGTGGATGAGTTGCCAATGGAATTCCATTGTGATTTGCAACTGTAGTATCCTTCCCGCAATGTAAATGGGATTGCAAGGTTGCTTCTGCTTTGGCTGCATACGTAATACTATTGTCTTTTGCAGCTGGACTTCGTAAATCGTATTGGAGTGGCTGCATGAAGGCTGCGACAGTGATTTGTCAGCAGATTTTCTTCAGTTTGGCGCTAGTGATTTTCCTTCTAAAAATCTTTTTAAAAAGTGCTTCAAAATCGTTTTTTTTTTCGCTCTGGCGTCGAGATCCGGTTTTGGAGCTACAATTTCCGCACTCCAATGCGCGTAGTTCTATTGTCTTTTGCAACTCAGTCTCTGCGTAGTTCTATTGTCTTTTGCAACTCAGTCTCTGCAGATTGCATTGTAATGGCTGCGTCAAGGTTGCTTCGTGCTGTGGTTGCATTCGTAGTCTCGCACGAAATGCGTTTTTGAGAGATAGCAGATGCACGAAAGCCTATGTTTTTCCATACAAAGTGCGTCCCCGAACGTCGATGATCTACCTCTGCTGTGCGACGGGTGCGAGACGGTCTCGTGTGTGGTCGGATCATCCTCGGATCATGGTCGGATCATGGTCGGATCGGTCTCGGATCGGTTCCGCATTGTAAATGGGGTTTCAACTGTGTTTCGTCTATGTGCGGTCGACAGAATTCCATTGTGAATTGCAACTGTAGGATCGCTCCCGCAATGTAAATGGGATTGCAAGTGGCGCTGGTGGATGAGTTGCCAATGGAATTCCATTGTGATTTGCAACTGTAGTATCCTTCCCGCAATGTAAATGGGATTGCAAGGTTGCTTCCTGCTTTGGCTGCATACGTAATACTATTGTCTTTTGCAGCTGGATCTCGTAAATCGTATTGGAGTGGCTGCATGAAGGCTGCGACAGTGATTTGTCAGCAGATTTTCTTCATTTTGGCGCTAGTGATTTTCCTTCTAAAAATCTTTTTAAAAAGTGCTTCAAAATCTTTTTTTTTCGCTCTGGCGTCGAGATCCGGTTTTGGAGCTACAATTTCCGCACTCCAATGCGCGTAGTTCTATTGTCTTTTGCAACTCAGTCTCTGCAGATTGCATTGTAAGGGCTGCGTCAAGGTTGCTTCGTGCTGTGGTTGCATT
>CAMXCT020000984.1:29290-62437 GCA_947184155.2 Cladocopium goreaui | reverse complement strand
TACACACAGACGCTTTTACACACAGACGCTTTTACACACAGACGCTTTTACCCACAGACGCTTTTTACACACAGAGACTTTTACACACAAACGCTTTTACACACAGACGATTTTGCACACAAACACTTTTACACAAACACTTTTACACACAGACGCTTTTACACACAGACGCTTTTACACACAGAAGCTTTTACACACAGACGCTTTTACACACAGACGCTTTTACACACAGACGCGTTTGCAGACAGACGCTTTTACACACAGGCGCTTTTTACACAAAGAGGCTTTAACACACAGAAGCTTTTACACACAGACGCTTTTACACACAGACGCTTTTACACACAGACGCTTTTACACACAAACACTTTTACACATACACACACTTTTACACACACAGAGAGACTTTTACACACAGACGCTTTTGCACACAGAAGCTTTTACACACAAACGCTTCTACACACAGACGCTTTTACAGACAAAAGCTTTTACACACAAAAGCTTTTACACACAGACGCTTTTACACACAAACACTTCTACACACAAACACTTTTACACACAAACACTTTTACACACAAACACGTTTACACACAAACACTTTTACACACAGACGCTTTTACACACAGAAGCTTTTACACACAGACCCTTTTACACACAGAAGCTTTTACACACAGACCCTTTTACACACAGACGCTTTTACGCACAGACTCTTTTACACACTTCGGCGGGCAACTTGGAAATTGCAATTTTTTTCTTCAGTTTTTGGCGATCGAACCTCATTTCGTGCGAAAGGATTGTGCCGGACAAGTTGAAATCGCAGTTGAAATCACAATTTTACCGCGGTTTTTGGCGATCGAACTTCATTTCGTGCGAAAGGGTTGCGCCGGACAAGTTGAAATCACAATTTTACCACAGTTTTTGGCGATCGAACTTCATTTCGTGCGAAAGGGTTGTGTTTCGTGCCGTCTCGTTGGCACTGCCCCTGCCCCCCCAGAAATAGAAAAGAAGGAGAGGGCAAGAGGGCAAGAGGACAAGAGGAGAAGATGTGAAGATGTGAGGATGTGAAGATGAGAAGATGTGAGGATGAGAAGATGTGAAGATGAGCAGATGTGAAGATGAGAAGATGTGAAGATGTGAGGATGTGAAGATGAAAAGATGAGAAGATGTGAAGATGTGAAGAGGTGAGGATGTGAAGATGGAAAGATGTGAGGATGAGAAGATGAGCAGCTGTGAAGATGTGAGGATGTGAAGATGAAAAGATGAGAAGATGTGAAGATGTGAGGATGTGAAGATGGAAAGATGTGAGGATGAGAACATGTGAAGATGAGCAGATGTGAAGATGAGCAGATGTGAAGATGAGCAGATGTGAAGATGAGCAGATGTGAAGATGAGCAGATGTGAAGATGTGAGGATGTGAAGATGTGAGGATGTGAAGATGTGAAGATGTGAAGATGTGAAGATGAGAAGATGTGAAGATGAGAAGATGTGAAGATGAGAAGATGTGAAGATGAGCAGATGTGAAGATGAGCAGATGTGAAGATGTGAGGATGTGAAGATGTGAGGATGTGAAGATGTGAAGATGTGAAGATGTGAAGATGAGAAGATGTGAAGATGAGAAGATGTGAAGATGAGAAGATGTGAAGATGAGAAGATGTTTTGCAGACCTCCACTATATTGGAAGAACCCTGCGCTCAGACGCTCTCGGGAAAAAATCAAAACCTGGAAAAATGCATTTTTTACTGGTTCGCGAGAGGGCCAAAACTTGGAAAAATTGCAAAACCTGGAAACATGATTTTTTTGCTGCTTTGTGGGAGGGCCCCAACGCTATCCAACGCCATCCGTCCTTATCCCAAACCCTGGAAAAATTGCAAAACCTGGAAAAATGCATTTTTTGCTGGTTTCCGGGAAGGTCCCAACGCTATCCAACGCTATCCGTCCTTCTCCCAGACCCTAGAAAAATTGCAAAACCTGGAAAAATGCATTTTTTGCTGATTTGCGGGAGGGCCAAAATTTGGAAAAATTACAAAACCTGGAAAAATGCTGCTTTGCGGGAGGGCCCCAACGCTATCCAACGCTATCCGTCCTTATCCCAAACCCTGGAAAATTGCAAAACCTGGAAAAATGCATTTTTTGCTGGTTTCCGGGAACGGTTCAACGCTATCCAACGCTATCCGTCCTTATCCCAGACCCTAGAAAAATTGCAAAACCTGGAAAAATGCATTTTTTGCTGGTTTCCGGGAAGGGTTCAACGCTATCCAACGCTATCCGTCCTTATCTCAGATCCGAGAAAAATTGCAAAACCTGGAAAAATGCATTTTTTGCTGGTTTGCGGGAGGGCCAAAACTTGGAAAAATTGCAAAACCTGGAAAAATGCATTTTTTGCTGCTTTGCGGGGGGGCCCCAACGCTATCCAACGCTATCCGTCCTTATCCCAAACCCTTAGAAAATTGCAAAACATGGAAAAATGCATTTTTTTGCTGGTTTCCGGGAAGGGTTCAACGCTATCCAACGCTATTATCTCACACCCTAGAAAAATTGCAAAACCTGGAAAAATGCATTTTTTGCTGCTTTGCGGGAGGTCGCAAAACTTGGAAAAATTGCAAAAACTGGAAAAATGCATTTTTTGCTAGTTTCCGGGAAGGGTTCAACGCTATCCAACGCTATCCGTCCTTATCCTAGACCCTAGAAAAATTGCAAAACCTGGAAAAATGCGTTTTTTACTGTTTTGCGGGAGGTCGCAAAACTTTGGAAAAATTGCAAAACCTGGAAAAATGCTTTTTTTGCTGCTTTGCGGGGGGGGCCCAACGCTATCCAACGCTATCCGTCCTTATCCCAGACCCTAGAAAAATTGCAAAACCCGGAAAAAAGCATTTTTTGCTGTTTTGCGGGAGGTCGCAAAACTTGGTTGCAAAACCTGGAAAAATGCATTTTTTGCTGGTTTCCGGGAAGGCTTCAACACTATCCAACGCTATCCGTCATTATCCCAAACCCTGGAAAATTGCAAAACCTGGAAAAATGCATTTTTTGCTGGTTTCCGGGTTTCAACGCTATCCGACGCTATCCGTCCTTATCTCAGACCCTAGAAAAATTGCAAAACCTGGAAAATGCATTTTTTGCTGGTTTCCGGGAAGGGTTCAACGCTATCCAACGCTATCCGTCCTTATCTCAGACCCTAGAAAAATTGCAAAACCTGGAAAAATTCATTTTTTGCTGTTTTGCGGGAGGTCGCAAAACTTGGAAAAATTGCAAAACCTGGAAAAATGCATTTTTTGCTGGTTTCCGGGAAAGTTTCAACACTATCCAACGCTATCCGTCCTTATCCTAGACCCTAGAAAAATTGCAAAACCTGGAAAAATGCATTTTTTACTGGTGCGCGGGAGGGCCAAAACTTGGAAAAATTGCAAAACCTGGAAAAATACATTTTTTGCTGCTTTGCGGGGGGGCCCCAACGCTATCCAACGCTATCCGTCCTTATCCCAACCAAACCCTTAGAAAATTGCAAAACATGGAAAAATGCATTTTTTTGCTGGTTTCCGGGAAGGGTTCAACGCTATCCAACGCTATCCGTCCTTATCCCAGACCCTAGAAAAATTGCAAAACCTGGAAAAATGCATTTTTTGCTGTTTTGCGCGAGGTCGCAAAACTTGGAAAAATTGCAAAAACTGGAAAAATGCATTTTTTGCTGGTTTCCGGGAAGGGCCCCAACGCTATCCAACGCTATCCGTCCTTATCCTAGACCCTAGAAAAATTGCAAAACCTGGAAAAATGCATTTTTTGCTGGTTTCCGGGAAGGGTTCAACGCTATCCAACGCTATCCGTCCTTATCTCAGACCCTAGAAAAATTGCAAAACCTGCAAAAATGTATTTTTTGCTGTTTTGCGGGATTTCGCAAAACTTGGAAAAATCGAAAAACTGGAAAAATGCATTTTTTGCTGGTTGCCGGGAAGGCTTCAACACTATCCAACGCTATCCGTCCTTATCCTAGACCCTAGAAAAATTGCAAAACCTGGCAAAATGCGTTTTTTACTGTTTTGCGGGAGGTCGCAAAACTTTGGAAAAATTGCAAAACCTGGAAAAATGCATTTTTTGCTGCTTTGCGGGGGGGCCCCAACGCTATCCAACGCTATCCGTCCTTATCCCAGACCCTAGAAAAATTGCAAAACCCGGAAAAAAGCATTTTTTGCTGTTTTGCGGGAGGTCGCAAAACTTGGTTGCAAAACCTGGAAAAATGCATTTTTTGCTGGTTTCCGGGAAGGCTTCAACACTATCCAACGCTATCCGTCCTTATCCTAGACCCTAGAAAAATTGCAAAACCTGGAAAAATGCATTTTTACTGGTTCGCGGGAGGGCCAAAACTTGGAAAAATTGCAAAACCTGGAAAAATGCATTTTTTTGCTGGTTTCCGGGAAGGGTTCAACGCTATCCAACGCTATCCGTCCTTATCTCAGACCCCAGAAAAATTGCAAAACCTGGAAAAATGCATTTTTTGCTGTTTTGCGCGAGGTCGCAAAACTTGGAAAAATTGCAAAAACTGGAAAAATGCATTTTTTGCTGGTTTCCGGGAAGGGCCCCAACGCTATCCAACGCTATCCGTCCTTATCCCAGACCCTAGAAAAATTGCAAAACCTGGAAAAATGCATTTTTTGCTGTTTTGCGCGAGGTCGCGAAACTTGGAAAAATTGCAAAAACTGGAAAAATGCATTTTTTGCTGGTTTCCGGGAAGGGCCCCAACGCTATCCAACGCTATCCGTCCTTATCCTAGACCCTAGAAAAATTGCAAAACCTGGAAAAATGCATTTTTTGCTGGTTTCCGGGAAGGGTTCAACGCTATCCAACGCTATCCGTCCTTATCTCAGACCCAGAAAAATTGCAAAACCTGGAAAATGCATTTTTTGTTGTTTTGCGGGAGGTCGCAAAACTTGGAAAAATTGCAAAACCTGGAAAAATGCATTTTTTGCTGGTTTCCGGGAAGGCTTCAACACTATCCAACGCTATCCGTCCTTATCCTAGACCCTAGAAAAATTGCAAAACCTGGAAAAATGCATTTTTTACTGGTTCGCGGGAGGGCCCCAACGCTATCCAACGCTATCCGTCCTTATCCCAACCAAACCCTTAGAAAATTGCAAAACATGGAAAAATGCATTTTTTTGCTGGTTTCCGGGAAGGGTTCAACGCTATCCAACGCTATCCGTCCTTATCCCAGACCCTAGAAAAATTGCAAAACCTGGAAAAATGCATTTTTTGCTGTTTTGCGCGAGGTCGCAAAACTTGGAAAAATTGCAAAAACTGGAAAAATGCATTTTTTGCTGGTTTCCGGGAAGGGCCCCAACGCTATCCAACGCTATCCGTCCTTATCCTAGACCCTAGAAAAATTGCAAAACCTGGAAAAATGCATTTTTTGCTGGTTTGCGGGAGGGCCAAAATTCGGAAAAATTGCAAAACCTGGAAAAATGCATTTTTTGCTGCTTTGCGGGAGGGCCCCAACGCTATCCAACGCTATCCGTCCTTATCCCAAACCCTTGAAAAATTGCAAAACCTGGAAAAATGCATTTTTTGCTATTTTGTGGGAGGTCGCAAAACCTTTGAAAAATTGCAAAACCTGCAAAATGCATTTTTTTGGGTTTCCGGGAAGGCCCCATCCAACGCTATCCGTCCCTTGTCTCAGACCCTAGAAAAATTGCAAAACCTGGAAAAAAGCATTTTTTGCTGTTTTGCGGGAGGTCGCAAAACTTTGGAAAAATTGCAAAACCTGGAAAAATGCATTTTTTGCTGCTTTGCGGGAGGGCCCCAACGCTATCCAACGCTACCCGTCCTTATCCCAAACCCTTGAAAAATTGCAAAACCTGGAAAAATGCATTTTTTGCTATTTTGTGGGAGGTCGCAAAACCTTTGAAAAATTGCAAAACCTGGAAAAATGCATTTTTTCTTGTTTGCGGGAAGGCCCCGGCGCTATCCAACGCCATCCGTCTTTACTTCATTCAGACCCTAGAAAAATTGCAAAAACCTTGAAAAATGTATTTTTCCCGAGAGCGTCTGAGCGCAGGGTTCTTCCAATAGTGGGGGTCTGCAAAAACATCTTCTCACCTTCACATCTTCTCATCTTCACATCCTCTCATCTTCACATCTTCTCATTTTCACATCTTCACATCTTCACATCCTCACATCTTCACATCTGCTCATCTTCACATCTGCTCATCTTCAAAACTGCTCATCTTCACATCTGCTCATCTTCACATCTGCTCATCTTCACATCTGCTCATCTTCACATCTACTCATCTTCACATCTTCCATCCTCACATCTTCCCATCTTCACATCCTCACATCTTCTCATCTTCACATCTGCTCATCTTCACATCTGCTCATCCTCACATCTGCTCATCTTCACATCTGCTCATCTTTACATCTACTCATCTTTACATCTTCTCATCCTCACATCTTCCCATCTTCACATCCTCACATCTTCTCATCTGCACATCTTCACATCTTCACATCTTCTCATCTTCTCATCTTCACATCCTCACATCTTCACAGGTGCTCATCTTCACATCTTCTCATCCTCACATCTTCACATCCTCACATCTTCACATCTTCTCCTCTCGTCCTCTTGCCCTCTTGCCCTCTCTTTCTTTTCTATTTCTCTCTTGAAGGCGGGGGGCAGGGGCAGTGCCAACGAGACGGCACGAAACGCAACCCTTTCGCACGAAATGAAGTTCGATCGCCAAAAACTGTGGTAAAATTGTGATTTCAACTTGTCCGGCGCAACCCTTTCGCACGAAATGAGGTTCGATCGCCAAAAACTGTGGTCAAATTGCGATTTCAACTTGTCCGGCGCAACCCTTTCGCACGAAATGAGGTTCGATCGCCAAAAACTGAGGTAAAATTGCAATTTCCAAGTTGTCCGGCGAAGTGTGTAAAAGCGTCTGTGTGCAAAAGCGTCTGTGTGTAAAAGTCTCTGTGTGTGTAAAAGTGTTTGTGTGCAAAAGTGTTTGTGTGTAAAAGCGCCTGTGTGTAAAAGCGTCTGTCTGTAAACGCGTCTGTGTGTAAAAGCGTCTGTGTGTAAAAGCGTCTGTGTGTAAAAGCTTCTGTGTGTAAAAGCGTCTGTGTGTAAAAGCGTCTGTGTGTAAAAGCGCCTGTGTGTAAAAGCGTCTGTGTGTAAAAGGCGTCTGTGTGTAAAAGCGTCTGTGTGTAAAAGCGTCTGTGTGTAAAAGCGTCTGTGTGTAAAAGCGTCTGTGTGTAAAAGCGTCTGTGTGTAAATGCTTCTGTGTGTAAAAGCGTCTGTGTGTAAAAGTCTCTCTGTGTCAAAGCGTCTGTGTGTAAAAGCGTCTGTGTATAAAATCGTCTGTGTAAGAGCGTCTGTGTGTAAAAGCGTCTGTGTGTAAATGCTTCTGTGTGTAAAAGCGTCTGTGTGTAAAAATTGTGTAAAAGTCTGTGTGTAAAAGCGTCTGTGTGTAAAAGCGTCTGTGTGTAAAAGCGTCTCTGTGTAAAAGCGTCTGTGTCTCTGTGTGTAAAAGCCTGTTCTGCTTCTGTGTGTAAAAGCGTCTGTGTGTAAAAGCGTCTGTGTGTAAAAGCGTCTGTGTGTAAAAGCGTCTGTGTGTGTAAAAGCTTCTGTGTGCAAAAACGTCTGTGTTTAAAAGTCTCTTGTAAAAAGTTTGTGTGTGTAAAAGGTTGTGTGTGTAAAGGTAAAAGTGTCTTGTGTGTAAAAGCGTCTGTGTGTAAAAGCGTCTGTGTGTAAAAGCGTCTGTGTGTAAAAGCCTCTGTGTGTAAGAGCTTCTGTGTGTAAAAGCGTCTGTGTGTAAAGCGTCTGTGCGTAAAAGTGTCTGTGTGTAAAAGCGTCTGTGTGTAAAAGCGTCTTTGTGTAAAAGCGTCTGCGTGTAAAAGCTTCTGTGTGTAAAAGGGTCTGCGTGTAAAAGTCTCTGTGTGTAAAAGCTTCTGTGTAAAAGCCTCTGTGGGTAAAAGTCTCTGTCAGTGTGAAAAAAGCGTCTCTCTGTAAAAAGCTCTGTGTGTAAAAGCGTCTGTTTGTCAAAGCGTCTGTGTGTAAAAGCGCCTGTGTGTAAAAGCGTCTGTCTGTAAACGCGTCTGTGTGTAAAAGCGTCTGTGTGTAAAAGCGTCTGTGTGTAAACGCGTCTGTGTGTAAAAGCGTTTGTGTGTGAAAGCGTGTGTGCGTGTGTAAAACGCATCTGCGTGTAAAAGCGTCTGCGTGTAAAAGCGTCTGTGGGTAAAACCATCTGTGTGTAAAAGCCTTTTTGTTTAAAAACTTCTGTGTGCAAAAGCGTCTGTGTGTAAAAGTCTCTGTGTGTGTAAAAGTGTTTGTGTGCAAAAGCGTCTGTCTGTAAAAAGTTCTGTGTGTGAAAAACTTTACGAAAGATACGATGCAAACTATTGTCTTGTACTTGGAATATATTGTCTTGATACTACTCTTCTCGTCTGCCTATAATACATCTTTAATATATTGTCTTGTAATATAGTGTCTCCATACTAACAACAGAAGACTCTGCTCCTCTACGCTCTCGGGCCATTCGTCGTATAGTTTACTGTTTTGCGGGAGGTCGCAAAACCTTGGAAAATTGCAAAACCTGGAAAAATGCATTTTTTGCGGTTTCAGAAACTTAAAAAAAGTATGAAATCTCAAAAAAATACTTTTTTGGGAAATGCCGAAAAATGACTTTTCTTGGGTTTGGCTTAAAATCACTACATTTTGCCGGGAGACAGTCACAGGCCCAAACGGCCAGCCTAAGTGGGCCCCAGTTAATCCAAGGAATATAATAAAATAAAATAACCGTAACCGATACTGGGATGATATCAATTTAGCCAACCAAGTGGTTGCCTAAGAGTGAACATAATAATGCACATAGAATTTTCTATGAGCATGGTAAAAAACAAATAGTTACATTAAATAACCAATGGTAAGATGATACCCATTTAATCAACCAATTGGTTACCTCATAGGGAAAATAATAAGGTACCTATAATACAATTCAATTCCATCATCATATATTAAATATTTGGAAAGACCCAAGAATCCATTTCCAGAGAACCCAGATCAATTGCAAAACATAGATATATTCTATATTTTATCAAAGTACCCAACCCAAACAAAACTTATTTGAACTACGATCGAATGGTGATCGTTTGTTCTGACTGGCACTTCCACAAATAGAAGGGTAAATGGATAGAGACTAATTATCAATCCCCATCTTGGCATGATTACCGAATGGCGGACAAGAATTAACAATATATTGAAACATCCAAGGGACTCTAACCCAAGACGATCTTTCCTTTGGGATCATTTCAACTAGTATTTACCAAGGCCACCTACCTTGATAGATAAGATAGATAAAGAAATAAATAATGGAAAACATGTATATCACACAATCAGAGGTAGAACTAAATCACCAAGGACCCTAGAATCAAATTCCAAAGACCCCCTATCGGCTGCATATATTGTTATATATATATATAGAAAATATATTTTATATTTTTATCAAAGTACCCAACCCAAAAGAAAACTATTTGAACTACGATCGAATGGTGATCGTTTGTTCTGACTGGCACTTCCACAAATAGAAGGGTAAATGGATAGAGACTAATTATCAATCCCCATCTTGGCATGATTACCGAATGGCGGACAAGAATTAACAATATATTGAAACATCCAAGGGACTCTAACCCAAGACGATCTTTCCTTTGGGATCATTTCAACTAGTATTTACCAAGGCCACCTACCTTGATAGATAAGATAGATAAAGAAATAAATAATGGAAAACATATATATCACACAATCAGAGGTAGAACTAAATCACCAAGGACCCTAGAATCCAATTCCAAAGGCCCCTTATCGGCTGCAAAACTTTAGACGCTTTACACACAGTTTTACACAAAGACGTTTTCACACACAGATGCTTTTACACACAGACGCTTTTACACACACATCCGCTTTTGCACACAGATGCTTTTACACACAGAAGCTTTTACACAGAGACGTTTACACGCAAACGCTTTTACACACAAACACTTTTACACACCAACCCTTTTCTACACACAAACGCTTTTACACAAAGACGCTTTCACACACACAGACGCTTTACACACAGTTTTACACAGAGGCGTTTACACAAAGACGTTTTCACACACAGATGCTTTTACACACAGATGCTTTCACACACATCCGCTTTTGCACACAGATGCTTTTACACACAGACGCTTTTACACTCAGAGGCTTTTACACACAGGTGCTTTTACACACAGAAACTTTTACACACAGAGGCGTTTACGCACCAACGCATCTACGCACAGACACTCTTACATAGTAACCAGTTTTCTGCCAATATAATGTCGTATTTGGGACCTGACAAAATCGGGTTTTTTTACCCAGTTTTTGACAACCGAACCGCATTATCGCTCGTGGCCACAGGGCGCCTTAAAATCGAATAGCAAAAGAGAGAGAGCGAGAGAGAGAGAGAGAGACTGCGCAAGATCTGAAGATGCAGACGTAAGATCTGAAGATGCAAGATCAGCCGTAACATCTGAAAATGCAAGACCAGCCGTAAGATCTGAAGATGTAAGAGCAGACGAAAGATCTGAAGGTGTAAGATCTGCAGACTTAAGGTCTGCAGATGTAAGATGTGAAGATGGAAGGTGTGAAGATGTAAGATATGCAAATGTAAAATGTGAAGATGTAAGATGTGAAGATACGTGAAGATGTAAAATCTGCAGGTGTAAGATGTTAAGATGTAAGATGTGAAGTAGATTATGTCAGCTCCTTTTCTTAGAAGAACCCTACGCCCAGGCGCTCTCGGGAAAAAACGTTGAATAAGAGCCAGCACTCTGAGATGCTTTAACTCAATATTACCTGCATTCGATGAATATGCAAAAGCCAGTGACGTTGCAACACCAATGCTGAAAATGTGCAGATTGCGAAAGCCGTGCAGGCAAAGAAGTGACATCAAATTGGTTGAAGAGCGTCGAAATTGGTTGAAAAACGGCGAGGTGGTCCTTGGGTTAGCCGCTGCCCATCTCCGAAAATGACGTGTAAATGAAACTGATCAAAGGAAGTTTAGGGGGAGAAACTTCCGTGTTACGGACTTTTAGAATGTCAGGGAAAGAGTTAGTCAAAGAAAGAGTTAGTCAAAGAAACAGTTAGTCAGGGAAAGAGTTAGTCAAAGAAAAAGTTAGTCAAAGAAAGAGTTAGTCAAAGAAACAGTTAGTCAGGGAAAGAGTTAGTCAAAGAAAGAGTTAGTGAGGGAAAGAGTTAGTCAAAGAAAAGTTAGTCAAAAAGAGTTAGTCAAAGAAAGAGTTAGTGAGGGAAACAGTTAGTCAGGGAAAGAGTTAGTCAAAGAAAGAGTTAGTGAGGGAAAGAGTTAGTCAAAGAAAGAGTTAGCAAAGAAACAGTTAGTCAGGGAAAGAGTTAGTCAAAGAAAGAGTTAGTCAGGGAAAGAGTTAGTCAAAGAAAGAGTTAGTGAGGGAAAGAGTTAGTGAAAGAAAGAGTCAGTGAGGGAAAGAGTTAGTCAAAGAAAGAGTTAGTCAGGGAAAGAGTTAGTCAAAGAAAGAGTTAGTGAGGGAAAGAGTTAGCAAAGAAACAGTTAGTCAAAGAAAGAGTTAGTGAGGGAAAGAGTTAGCAAAGAAACAGTTAGTCAAAGAAAGAGTTAGTCAAAGAAACAGTTAGTCAGGGAAAGAGTTAGTTAAAGAAAGAGTTAGTCAAAGAAAGAATTAGTCAAAGAAACAGTTAGTCAGGGAAAGAGTTAGTCAAAGAAAGAGTTAGTGAGGGAAAGAGTTAGTCAAAGAAAGAGTTAGTCAAAGAAAAAGTTAGTCAAAGAAAGAGTTAGTGAGGGAAAGAGTTAGTCAAAGAAAGAGTTAGTCAAAGAAACAGTTAGTCAGGGAAAGAGTTAGTCAAAGAAAGAGTTAGTCAGGGAAAGAGTTAGTCAAAGAAAGAGTTAGTCAGGGAAAGAGGTAGTCAAAGAAAGAGTTAACACTCTAGGACGTTCCCTCCACTGTAAATGGAATTGCAAGTGAGTGATGGGGATGAGTTTGCCGAATGGAGTTGTGACGGAAAAAGTCTCGCACGAAATGCGTTTTTGAGGAGATAGCAGATTGCACGAAAGCCTAGTTTTTCCATACAAAGTGCGGTCCACGAACGTCGATGATTCTTACCTCTGATGTGCGACGGGTGCGAGACGGTTATCGTGTGTGGTCGGATTCTCTCAGATCAGCTCGGATCATGGTCGGATCGGTTCCGCATTGTAAATGGGTTTTCAACTGTTTTTCGTGCATGTGTGGTCGACAGAATTCCATTGTGATTTGCAACTGTAGGATCGTTCCCGCAATGTAAATGGGATTGCAAGTGGTGCTGGTGGATGAGTTGCCGATGGAATTCCATTGTGATTTGCAACTCTAGGATCGTTCCCTCACTGTAAACGGGATTGCAAGTGGTGCAAGTGGATGAGTTGCCGATGGAGTTTTGAAGGAAGTCTCGCACGAAATGCGTTTTTGAGAGATAGCAGATGCACGAAAGCCTATGTTTTTCCATACAAAGTGCGTCCCCGAACGTCGATGATCTACCTCTGCTGTGCGACGGGTGCGAGACGGTCTCGTGTGTGGTCGGATCATGTTCGGATCATGGGCGGATCATGTTCGGATCGGTTCCGCATTGTAAATTGGGTGTCAACGGTTTTTCGTGCATGTGTGGTCGACAGAATTCCATTGTGATTTGCAACTGTAGGATCGTTCCCGCATTGTAAATGGGGTTGCAAGTGGTGCTGGTGGATGAGTTGCTGATGGAATTCCATTGTGATTTGCAACTCTAGGATCGTTTCCTCACTGTAAATGGGATTGCAAGTGGTGCTGGTGGATGAGTTGCCGATGGAGTTTTGAAGGAAGTCTCGCACGAAATGCGTTTTTGAGAGATAGCAGATGCACGAAACCCTACGTTTTTCCATACAAAGTCTGTCCCCGAACCTCGATGATCTACCTCTGCGGTGCGACGGGTGCGAGACGGTCTCGTGTGTGGTCGGATCATCCTCGGATCATCCTCGGATCATGGTCGGATCATGGTCGGATCGGTCTCGGATCGGTTCCGCATTGTAAATGGGGTTTCAACTGTGTTTCGTCTATGTGCAGTCGACAGAATTCCATTGTGAATTGCAACTGTAGGATCGTTCCCGCAATGTAAATGGGATTGCAAGTGGCGCTGGTGGATGAGTTGCCAATGGAATTCCATTGTGATTTGCAACTGTAGTATCCTTCCCGCAATGTAAATGGGATTGCAAGGTTGCTTCTGCTTTGGCTGCATACGTAATACTATTGTCTTTTGCAGCTGGACTTCGTAAATCGTATTGGAGTGGCTGCATGAAGGCTGCGACAGTGATTTGTCAGCAGATTTTCTTCAGTTTGGCGCTAGTGATTTTCCTTCTAAAAATCTTTTTAAAAAGTGCTTCAAAATCGTTTTTTTTTTCGCTCTGGCGTCGAGATCCGGTTTTGGAGCTACAATTTCCGCACTCCAATGCGCGTAGTTCTATTGTCTTTTGCAACTCAGTCTCTGCAGATTGCATTGTAATGGCTGCGTCAAGGTTGCTTCGTGCTGTGGTTGCATTCGTAGTCTCGCACGAAATGCGTTTTTGAGAGATAGCAGATGCACGAAAGCCTATGTTTTTCCATACAAAGTGCGTCCCCGAACGTCGATGATCTACCTCTGCTGTGCGACGGGTGCGAGACGGTCTCGTGTGTGGTCGGATCATCCTCGGATCATGGTCGGATCATGGTCGGATCGGTCTCGGATCGGTTCCGCATTGTAAATGGGGTTTCAACTGTGTTTCGTCTATGTGCGGTCGACAGAATTCCATTGTGAATTGCAACTGTAGGATCGTTCCCGCAATGTAAATGGGATTGCAAGTGGCGCTGGTGGATGAGTTGCCAATGGAATTCCATTGTGATTTGCAACTGTAGTATCCTTCCCGCAATGTAAATGGGATTGCAAGGTTGCTTCCTGCTTTGGCTGCATACGTAATACTATTGTCTTTTGCAGCTGGACTTCGTAAATCGTATTGGAGTGGCTGCATGAAGGCTGCGACAGTGATTTGTCAGCAGATTTTCTTCATTTTGGCGCTAGTGATTTTCCTTCTAAAAATCTTTTTAAAAAGTGCTTCAAAATCTTTTTTTTCGCTCTGGCGTCGAGATCCGGTTTTGGAGCTACAATTTCCGACGCCGTTGCGCGTAGTTCTATTGTCTTTTGCAACTCAGTCTCTGCAGATTGCATTGTAATGGCTGCGTCAAGGTTGCTTCGTGCTGTGGTTGCATTCGTAATACTATTGTCTTTTGCAGCTGGATCTCGTAAATCGTATTGGAGTGGCTGCATGAAGGCTGCGACAGTGATTTGTCAGCAGATTTTCTCCATTTTGGCGCTAGTGATTTTCCTTCTAAAAATCCTTTTAAAAAGTGCTTCAAAATCGTCTTTTTTTCGCTCTGGCGTCGAGATCCGGTTTTGGAGCTACAATTTCCGACGCCGTTGCGCGTAGTTCTATTGTGTTTTGCAACTCAGTCTCTGCAGATCGCATAGTAATGGCTGCGTCAAGGTTGCTTCTTGCCACGGCTGCATGCGTAATACTATTGTCTTTTGCAGCTGGACTTCGTAAATCGTATTGGAGTGGCTGCATGAAGGCTGCGACATTGATTTGTCAGCAGATTTTCTCCATTTTGGCGCCAGTGATTTTCTTTTTAAAAATTCTTTAAAAAAGTGCTTCAAAATCGTCTTTTTTTCGCTCTGGCGTCGAGATCCGGTTTTGGAGCTACAATTTCCGACGCCGTTGTGCGTAGTTCTATTGTGTTTTGCAACTCAGTCTCTGCAGATCGCATTGTAATGGCTGCGTCAAGGTTGCTTGGTGCCGCGGCTGCATGCGCAATACTATTGTCTTTTGCAACTGGACTTCGTAAATCGTATTGGAGTAGGTGCATCAAGGGTTCGACAGTGATTAGTAGTAGTGCTGGGAATTGATTAATGAAAGCTTAATAGATGACATATGAGAAGGGACGAAATGAGAAGAGATGAGCTGGGATAAGGTGAGAAGAGCTCAGATGAGATGAACTGTGGAGTGTGAAGAGTGTAGTGTGAAATGTGGGGCGTGAAGAGTGCAGTGTGAAGTGTGAAGTGTGAAGTGTGAAGTTTGGAGTGTGAAGGAAGCAGTGAGAAGTGAGAAGTGTGAAGTGTGGACTGTGAAGTGTGGAGTGTGAAGTTTGGAGTGCAAAGAGAGCAGTGTGAAGTGTGGAGTGTGAAGAGTGCAGTGTGAAGTGTACAGTGTGAAGGAAGCAGTGGGAAGTGAGAAGTGTGAAGTGTGGAGTGTGAAGTTTAAGTTTGGAGTGCGAAGAGTGAGTGTGAAGTGTGAAGTGTGAGGTTTGGAGTGTGAAGGCAGCAGTGAGAAGTGAGAAGTGTGAAGTGTGGACTGTGAAGTGTGGAGTGTGAAGTGCGAAGTGAGAAGTGTGAAGTTTGGAGTGTGAAGGAAGCAGTGAGAAGTGTGAAGTGCGAAGTGAGAAGTGTGAAGTTTGGAGTGTGAAGTTTGGAGTGGGAAGGAAGCAGTGAGAAGTGAGAAGTGTGAAGTGTGGACTGTGAAGTGTGGAGTGTGAAGTGCGAAGTGAGAAGTGTGAAGTTTGGAGTGTGAAGGAAGCAGTGAGAAGTGAGAAGTGTGAAGTGAGAAGTGTGAAGTGTGGACTGTGCAGTGTGGAGTGCGAAGAGCGCAGCGTGAAGTGTGAAGTGTGAAGTGTGAGGTTTGGAGTGTGAAGGAAGCAGTGAGAAGTGAGAAGACTGTGAAGTGTGAAGTGTGAGTGAAGTGTGGAGTGTGAAGTGCGAAGTGAGAAGTGTGAAGTTTGGAGTGTGAAGTTTGGAGTGGGAAGGAAGCAGTGAGAAGTGAGAAGTGTGAAGTGTGGACTGTGAAGTGTGGAGTGTGAAGTGCGAAGTGAGAAGTGTGAAGTGTGAAGTTTGGAGTGTGAAGGAAGCAGTGAGAAGTGAGAAGTGTGAAATGTGGAGTGTGAAGTGTGAAGTGTGAAGTTTTGAGTGTGAAGGAAGCAGTGAGAAGTGAGAAGTGTGAAATGTGGAGTGTGAAGTGTGAAGTGTGAAGTGCGAAGTGAGAAGTGAGAAGTCTGGACTGTGAAGTGTGAAGTGTGAAGTGTGGACTGTGAAGTGTGAAGTGTGAAGTGTGGACTGTGAAGTGTGAAGTGTGCAGTGTGAAGTGTGAAGTGTGAAGTGTGAGGTTTGGAGTGTGAAGGAAGCAGTGAGAAGTGAGAAGTGTGGAGTGTGAAGTGTGGAGTGTGAAGTTTGAAGTTTGGAGTGCGAAGAGTGCAGTGTGCAGTGTGAGGTGTGGAGTGTCGAGGGAAGGACACGGTCGGGACAGGGTGTCTTTGAACTATAGGTCATTTATGTTTGGGAAACTTCCGCCGCCGGCTTGCCCGGGTCTATGTTAGCAGGTACGTGCAGTTGATCAGACTGCATGTCCTCTCCAAACATCCGTAGCTTCGTTGGCCATGGACTGATGAATGGAGCCGTGCCCCCCTGCTTGTTTGAAATCACCGAAGAGACCGTTGCAAACGCAAACGCAAGTTAGAAGTTTTACATCTCTTTAGATCGTCCACGCACACACACACAATTTTACACAGGCGGCTTTTTCACACAGACGCTTTTACACACAGATGCTTTCACACACATCCGCTTTTGCACACAGATGCTTTTACACACAGACGCTTTTACACACACACTTCCGCTTTTGCACACAGATGCTTTTACACACAGAAGCTTTTACACAGAGGCGTTTACACGCAAACGCTTTTACACGCAAACACTTTTACACGCCAACCCTTTTCTACACACAAACGCTTTTACACAAAGACGTTTTCACACACAGACGCTTTACACACAGTTTTACACAGAGGCGTTTACACAAAGACGTTTTCACACACAGACGCTTTTACACACAGATGCTTTCACACACATCTGTTTTTGCACACAGATGCTTTTACACACAGACACTTTTACACTCAGAGGCTTTTACACACAGGTGCTTTTACACACAGAAACTTTTACACACAGAGGCGTTTACGCACCAACGCATCTACGCAAAGACACTCTTACATAGTAACCAGTTTTCTGCCAGTATACTGTCGTATTTGGGACCTGACAAAATCGGGTTTTTTTACCCAGTTTTTGACAACCGAACCGCATTATCGCTCGTGGCCACAGGGCGCCTCAAAATCGAATAGCAAAAGAGAGAGAGCGAGAGAGAGAGAGAGAGAGACTGCGCAAGATCTGAAGATGCAGACGTAAGATCTGAAGATGCAAGATCAGCCGCAACATCTGAAAATGCAAGACCAGCCGTAAGATCTGAAGATGTAAGAGCAGACGAAAGATCTGAAGGTGTAAGATCTGCAGACTTAAGGTCTGCAGATGTAAGATGTGAAGATGGAAGGTGTGAAGATGTAAGATATGCAAATGTAAAATCTGAAGATGTAAGATGTGAAGATACGTGAAGATGTAAAATCTGCAGATGTAAGATGTTAAGATGTAAGATGTGAAGTAGATTATGTCAGCTCCTTTTCTTAGAAGAACCCTACGCTCAGGTGCTCTCGGGAAAAAACATTGAATAAGAACCAGCACTCTGAGATGCTTTAACTCAATATTACCTGCATTCGATGAATATGCAAAAACCCAGTTTCGGAGCAGTGTCCAGCTTCGCAGCCAGCAAATAGACAACACAAATCAAAAAGACAGTCAACTTACCTTGCCAAGCCAACTCAGAAGCTAACACACCGTCGAGGCCTTGTTGTGTCTTCGCATCTTTCCCCAATGTCAGACTTGTCTCCTTACCTCTCAGGCACATCCGTTCGACGGGAAGACACGTCACAGCCCTCATACAACCACTGGACCTACGCTTTTCGACACTTTTCACACAGACGCTTTGACGCAAAAACCCATTTCTATACACACACACCCACACCCACACCCTCACCCACACCCACACCCTCACCCACACCCACACCCTCACCCACACCCGCACCCAGCCACACCCACACCCACACCCGCACCCACAAGCACCCACACGCACCCACAGGCACCCACGCACACCCACGCCCACCCACCCGCACTCACGCGCACCCACGCGCACGCATGCGCGCACTTTCACACACGCGACTTGTAACTTGTACAAACAGACGCTTTTACACACAGACACTTTCACACACATCCGCTTTTGCACACAGATGTTTTTACACACAGACGTTTTTACACACAAAGACGTTTTCACACACAGACGCTTTTACACAAAGACGTCTTTACATACAAACGCCTGCACAGTCTTGCCGCAGCAGAATCACATTTTCCACATTTTCATCGGTTTTCTACTATCAAAATGTCGTATTGTGCTGCGGAACCCGCTTCGGGACCTGACAAAATCACGTTTTTTGACAAGTTTTTGATGATCGAACCTCATTTCGTGCTGTAAGGGTCGCACGCGACCAGTCAAACGCGCAATTTTCCCACAGTTTTTGACGACCGAACCGCATTTGGTGCCCAACTGTCGCATTTTCGTGATCGCTGGTGGCCACTGCGCGCTTTAAGAGAGAATAGAAATTGGAAGAAGAGAGGAAACAGAGAGAGGGAGAGAGAGAGAGAGTGCGCAAGATCTGAAGATGCAGACCTAAGAAGTGAAGATGTAAAATCTGCAGCCGTAAGATCAGCAGCCGTAAGATCAGCAGACGGAAGATCAGCAGACATAAGATCTGAAGATATAAGATGTGAAGACGTAAGATGTCAAGATGTAAGATCTCAGTTCCTTTTTAGAAGAACCCTACGTTCAGGCGCTCTCGGGAAAAAGAACAGGTTTAGCTTTGTTGAATTTCATTCCTTCCGATTGCTGAGGACACTATCGACCTCAAGGTTGCAAGCGTCAAAGTGTGCCCTGTGATCAACACTGTTGAAACATACCGCGGCTCGGCGAATCTTTGTTTTTATGCATTTTGTTCCACAATCCTTGCGCTGTAGCCATGTTCAACTTGACTCGAGGACGCGCCCGGCAGAATTTCTGGACATTGGGAGGGCCACGCGCTCTCAGGGATCAATTGGAAAGGCAAGGTTTCTTGAAGGCCGGGTCCTGATCAGGTCATCTTAGAACGTGATTCAATGGCTGGCCGGTGGAGGAGCATACAGTGCTAACATGTGCTAACATTTAATTTGTTTGTGGCTGGAATATTAGTTTTCCATCCCGGGTTTATCCTGTCCCCAGCCTTTTCGAATTCTGCCAAGGATGGGTCGGCAAAGTTGACCACAAGCAATAAACCTTTCAATGTGTTTGCGCCTCGCCTCAAGATGTCGTTTCAAATCATTTGCAATTATATCTGCAATTATCTCGGCAAAAGGCCCAACAGAGTGGAGAAAATGTGACAAACATTGACAAACATTGACAAACTTTTCATCACACCTTTCATCACACCTTTCTGGCAAGAAGGTCTGGATTCTGGATCATCCTGGGGCCTCAGAATCCCACATTGACATAGGAGGGCCTTCTAGCGCTAGAGGCAGGTTGTTTCAAGATGCTTCAAACTTTCACGAGAACCTGTTACAAGATGTTACAAGCGCCTCTAACAGACTAACGCAATTTCTTCAAGATCTTCATACAAGGACCTCGAAGAGAATCTTTCTAGAAGGACCTTCCATCTTCAGGATCTCCGCAAGATCTTCTCATCAGGACCTCTTCAAGGTATTCACACGAACTCTAAGAGAACGCAAGGTGGCCATAGAAGGACCTAAAACTCTGAGGTGTCAGATCTTGAATTAACTCAGGGAGGGTTTCGCGGCACTACGAGAGCGATCCGACGCGCGCAGGTGAGGGTTGGGCGAGAGGTACCACATGCGTGCTCCGACGCGCGCAAAGTGTAGAGCCGTTGTGCAAGGGATATCAAAGTGACCACTTCGCTACAACGAGAGCGGCTCGACACACGCAAAGGGCGGAGAAGATTTCGGAGTGAATGTCACAGAAAATCGCCACATACTGCGGGCGCCACTAAAAAGGAAAGTTGAAGATGTGAGAAAGCCCTGGGTGTTGCACTTTTTATCCAGGTCTCTGGAGTATTGTGCCTGTTTTAGGGGTTGCAACTCTGCAATCTGTGCAAGACTCAGGTTTTAAGCCCATTTTTGATCAAATCCTTCATCAAGTTCATTTCATGTGAATTTGATTGAATTTGTGGATTCGGGAGGTCTGTATGCATTTTGTCTCACGTTTGCCCAATGTTTTGGAGGCCGCGCACAAAACCACGATTGTTCCAATTATTTTATTCATTTGCTGGCTGTGCAGAGTTGACCTGTGCCTTTCCACAAATTTGCCGATTTATTTTGGAACATAAATGAGTGCACTGAATACATGTAAGCAGCCTCAGATTCAAGGCTTTGTTTTTTTCCGGTGCAGTCAAATATGGTTTGAGGCCTTTCCACATGCCGTCAATCTTTTGAGTTCCAATTGGCCCTTCAGAGCATTGGCAGCGTGGGACTCTACTTCACCCCTGGGTCGTGTGAAGACAAGACAAGACGAAAGAGATCTTGGGCCTCGGGCTCCAAAAGTGTCGACAATCCTTAAGCGAATCCCAGGACACGCGAGGACACAGTCCAAAGCACCCGAAGCCTTTGGAGGAAAGTAGGGCAAAAGGAAACGACGCGCGACGCAACAAGACGTAGGTGAGACACAGGGCAACGCGCAAATATTGCATCCTCAGAGCCAGGCGTGTCAAAAGACATTAACATAATTCCAAACCTACATTTACAACATCTTTCTCAACAAGACTATGTGAAAATTGTGAATTTCCAAAGCAACAAGACCTGAACCTAACATCCACAATAAAACACGGTAGCTTGAAACGACCAGGTATACCGAATCCAAAAACGACTTCTGGCTCACAACACGGCCGGCTTCAACTTTTCAAAAAACCGCCCACACACATTGTGAACAAAAAACGACGGCGTCAACTCCCTTTGTGACCCACGCTGCTGCCATGTGCGCCGCGTACCGCGGTCTAAGAATGCACTTGCTTCCAAAAACGGACAGGGCACGCAGGGTAGAAGGCACCTCTGCAGTAGAGGTTTCCTGGTCCCGTTCTCGTGCGAGACATCTTTCAAAAATGTTTGATCAAGGCATTAATTTTGTGCTGTGAGGGTCACCAAAACAGGAGAATCCGTCCACCTTCGATCCACCCAACCTTAATGAAGAATCCCCTTATGTGACAATATTGTTTGGGGAAGAATGCAGCTCAGAAAGGCAGGAATTCAAGGAGCTACTGCTGTAGCACAGAGGCATTTACTTTAGGCGAGAATTTGTGTAGCACTCGGGCACCTTATCCAACGGCGATGGATTAACGCAATGTAAATTGGTTGAACATGCGTGTCACTTGAATGTGGTTTCTCATTCTGTCTCATTTTTGTCTATCGTGAATGTCTTTGCAACATGTTTGAGCCAAGGCGCGGCTGGCTTATCAAGACTCCGTGGGCCGAGCGCTCTTTGCATCCGAAAACAGCTTGTCGAAGCTTCAGGGCTTGGAACGGCCCTAGCAGCGCAACTAATGTCACGAAGAGCATTGCCACTACTTGTCGTACATATGAAGGGTTGCATCATGTTTTAATATGTTTTATGTGCTTGGATTGGATCGGCAAAGTCACAGTGTTGAAATCCAGAAATCACAGTTGGGCAAGCTTCAAAATCCCAGCGCCTCGGCCAAACATTGTTCGACGGCCTTCTGTGTTGATAAACTTCAAAGATGGCCACGTAGCATGCACAAAGTGCATGATGTTCTGAGCGTGCGGAGTCCGAAAATCATGTTTAGCAGAGCAGTTGCTTTTGAAATGGGTTCTCTGCGTTTAACGGAATACAGTGACAGGTGCTGTTCTGGAGGTGTGCAGTTTGATTTTGCAAGGGAGGGTTGAGAATCAGACCTGAACGTGTTCAAATCGGGTTGGTGCCTCTACCCAAGGGCTGCGCGACCTCAGGGGGCAATAAAGGCCACTCCCCACAGGATGTGAACCATGTGGCTGGGTCTGTAGGCTTCATCTGGGGCTTGCCAAGCAAGTGCTTCAAAATCAGGTCGCAAACCTTGTGCCTATAGCGAAAGCTGCAAATGAAGGATTTGGGAAGATGTGGATGTTGTTTTTGCATGGCCTGCGTGTTCGTGTCCTTTGAAGGAGGCTGGCAAAGATGTGATTTGTGTATATTTGTCTGGCAGGTGTAGCGCTTGGTAAGAATCGGACGTGAAAGTGATGCGGGTTTTTAATCGGCTCGCAGATTCCGCGCCTCAAGCAGCACGTGGCAGGCATGGCGCTAGGTGAGAATCAGCGAACGTGTTGCGAGGCAGAATCATAGTCATAGATCTTATGGCGCAACTTCAAAACGTGCCCTTGCTGGAGGCTTCAGAATATGTGGAATGCTGTGCTTGTGTGGCAGTGTGAGGTGTAGAGTGCGGAGTGTGGAGCGTGGAGTGGAGAGTGATGGGTGCAAGGGTGTCGAGCTTTTTGTGTAAAGTGAAGTCTAAAGCATGGAGTTTTGCAAGTTTAGAATGTGCAGCGCGGAGTGTGGAGTGTAGAGTGTAGAGTTGAGTCCAAAGCGTGGAGGTTCTGGAGTGTGGAGCATGGAGTGTAGGGTCTGGAGTGCAGAGAGGGTTTGGAGTCGAGCGCTTCGCTCGAGGGCTTCTCTCCTAATGGATGATGAATTCGGGCTTGTCGAAGCTGCTATCAAATTCTATCAGGTTTTTTGGTAATGGTAAAGAGGTAGAGAAAACATGAGACAACCGTCTCTTGCCCAAGTTCCGCTTGCTTTCTCCATTTCAGTTGTTGTATCAGCGAAATCATTTCGCGTCAATACAATTCAGTTGTTGCCACAATCGTGGTGTGCTGTGGTGAACTACGGAGATGTGGTGTCCGGCTCAAGTGTTTTCGCCGCGATGACTAGTGAAGTAAAATAGCATTAAAGCGTCACCCCCCGGATGTCGATGTCGTTTGGAGCGAACTTGCTGCGCACATTTCGTGTGCTTGGCATTGGCATTTTTGTCCTCATAACCTTCAAGTTCATGTTCTCCAAGCAAATTCTTGATTGCGACACTGCACGCCCTCCCATGCTGACGACTTCGTCTTTACCTTTGAAGACCCAGGAGATTCAATTTTTGCAGATTGCAACAGGGCGCGTAGAACCCCCAATACTGTTGGTTAGGAAATGTTAGGAATGTTCAGAGTTCATGCTGTTTTGAATGTCTCCAAGTCGTCACGGCTTGGTGTGCTTCAGAGCGCTGACGTCTACTGAGTCTACTGGCTTTTGAACATTTTTTTTGCTTGACCCCCTTCTGACCCCCTTCCCAGCTGGATCTTGATGCATTTGATATTTTGCCATTTTTGCCTTTGCAGTCACTTGGAATTTTCTCTCAGCCTTCTTTTTCAGACGCTGTTGCTCGCTCAAGTCTCTCTGTTGTGACTTGCGAGTTTGTGCGCATTTATTTTTGCTGAAATGGCCAAAGCAAGTCTAGACCAGAAACTTCTGTATCCGGAGATTTTAAGAAGAGAAGCGTAGAGAAGAGCAGGAACAGAAAAGAAGAGTCGAGAAGAGGAAGCAGAGAACAGAAGACTATAGTATAGAAGAGTAAAGTGTATTGTTATGCTTGTATTGTTTTGTATGTATTGTCATGTACGTATTGTTATTGCATGTTATTGCTATTCTAGCCGTCCACAACTTGGAAGATTGCTTCCCAACTTCCTTTGACAAGAGAAAGGGGTGACAAAAGAAATTGTCTCAACACACGCTTCTCGACGGAGAGTCCGTGGGCACATCCTTTCTTTTGCCCTGTGGGTCCTTACCTCTTGAAACCTCCGCCCTCGCCTTTCCCGGGGCACTGCTTGTAAGAGGATGGGCACTGTTCGAAACAATCCCTCGTTTCTTCCATATCAGGAAACCTATAGTGACTATAGCTTCTACTAGCTAAAGCCCGTTTTGCTTTAGCAAGGTATTGGCAATCATGTGACTTCACGGGAAATGCCCGAGATATTATCCTTAGTAGCAATGTGTTGTTCATGACCATGATATGACATCATCATATCATCTTCATTCTGCTGTGCCTCCTCCCCTCGTGTTCCTTGTTGTGCCCGCCCTGCTAGCTTTTGTTCCTTAACCCCAGGCCCCAAGTTGGATGGGCAGATGCAAACTGGTTTCTCCTTGTTTCTCCTTTTTGACACTGGGAGGTAGGTTGACTGATCTCTTTGAATCCGACCCGAGATGTTGCATTCCATAGGATGCTCCATGAACGCACACGATCCCAAAGTCAAGCAGTCAAGCATGAACCGTTTGCAAATCGCAGGAGCCTTTCCACTTTGAAGGCTTCACGCCCGTGTCTGTGTCATTGGGAGCAAACCCAGCGGTATTGGACCGGGCAATGAAGGCGCCCGGTTGCCAGTTGCCGCTGTTGTGCGCGTGGTCCGTGGCAACCCAGGTGCGGGACGAAGAGTTTTTGAAAACTACTGCCACGTATCATTTGTTTTTGAGAAAGCAAGGGGACCAAAAAGCTCTAGACACTGGCGGATCAAATTTTCAGCACGGACCTGTTGGAGAGCAAGGCTTGGAAGTAATGCGGGATAGACTCAACGATCTGTATGAAGAGAAGAAGCTGGCAGATTTGAGCCTTCCTTTATTGAGTATTCCCAGCAATATTCATGTAATTCCAATGGGTGCAGAGCCATATTTTCGACGAACGTTGCGAGATGCAGACATGGTACTGGAAGGCTTGTGGCTAGCAGGCGTCATTCCACATCATGGTTCCTGGCTTGACTTTGGAGGATCTCATGGTCGTGTAACGCGAGTGCTGGCCTCTGCATTCCCACAAGCTGAATGGCATTGCAGTGATCCCATTCTTGATTCCATTGACTGGGGGAAGAGCAACATCCAGAATGTCCATTTTCACCAGAGCGAACAGGCTAGTGGCTGCTAGTTGTCATTGTATTTTCCGTTGCTGTCTTTCTTCTTGGATTTTTCAAGCATTGAATTTTCAACAAGACGGAATTTCAAGAAACAAAGCCGACATGTAGAATGCTCCGTCATTAATTATTCGGTTTGGCCGGCAGAGCCACGCCAAATATGTGTTGTTCCCACAAGCATCTTCGGCGCTTGGGTTCTCGTTTAGTCTGTAAAACACGTGGGGAGCGAGCAGCATTGCGCCGACAGTTCTGCGGACGGTGTGGATGCCAGGGGGTGGACGGAAATGTTGGAGAGAAGGGCCCGGTGGGCATGAGCAAACCTGGATGCGGAAACGGTGCGCGGACGGGATGCATGGGAGTGGAGGGAAAGCAATGAAAAGAAACGGGTTGGGAGAAAGGCCAGGTTGGCACGAGAGGGTGCGTGGACAGTACGGACGGAGTGGGCGCAAGGGTGTGGCAGCTGTTGTCGCATTCTGATCTTCCTGATGTGTTATGGATTACTGACCGATTTGGACTATTTTCGGGACAAGATCGTGTACGGATATCCTGATATCCTTGATCGATGGTTATCTGAATTTACCTCCGTTATTTTACTTAGGCTCGGAAATTTGGTTTGGTTAGGGTTTTATGGGATTCAGTTCCCAACAGATCACTTCGGTGATCTTGTTCTTGTTTAGTGTGTGTAAAAACCTTGGTGTGTAAGAACCCTCTATGATATTGTGTCTCAAAATGCCAGGGGCCAAAAAACATTTGCGTGTCAAAGCGTCTGTGTGTCAAGGCAAGGGTGCGTAAAAGCGTTTGCGTTGAAAGGCATTCGTGTGTAAAAACACCTGTCTGTAAGAATGTTTGCGTGTATAAGTTTTTTGCGCGTCGTAATTTGAGTGTGAAGGCATGTGCCTGTAAAATCACCTGGGCGTGTAAAAACTTCTGTGTGTAAGGCCTCAGTGTGTGAAAACTTCAGTGTGTAAAAGAATCTATGTGTAAATTCATGTCTGTGTAAAGGCATGTGTGTGTGTGTATAAACCACCTGATGTTGTTAGACAGATGCTGCGCTTTTAAAACTATTGCTGCCTTCATGTTGAGTCAACTGCCAGCATTTTCCATGCAGGGTTTTTCATGTCATGCAGTTTGCCAGCTGTTCACACCGTTGCCGCTAGATGAACTGAGATTTGAAAATGGATTGAGAGATTGAAAACAAATCGGTAAACCACAAAAATATTGCATACATATCCTCCTCCTCCTCATCATCCTCATCATCCTCATCCTCATCATCATCATCATCGTCATCATCACCGTCATCATCACCATTACCGTCATCATCACCGTCATCATCACCATCACCGTCATCATCACCGTCATCAAACATCACACCATCACTTTCCATTAGACATATTTTCTTTTCCAAGGAACCCCTTGCATGTGTGACTTCTCTTTGGAGGGATCATGTTTCTGTTGAATAGATTTTTACCAATGTTCACACCCGTTGCAAAGCATGGTACGAAGTGTGGTATGCCAGACATGTGACACAAAACTGTCAACTTTTGCATGTGTCATGGCATGCATGTACAGGTGGATGATATGTGAATCTACAGGCGCTTCGCTATCAAGGAAAAGAGCTAAAGGTTTGTATTCTGGTTTCCCTTTGGGCCACACTGTCGTTGCCTAGTTGCAATGCGTGCCAGGATCCACCTATGTCTGGGTTCAGCAGTGGCCAGCTGGACGGGGTGTATGCCATCTCGATTTGGAGCCACTACAGCGAAGAATCTGCTCTGGCCTGGTTTCATGAAATGCACCGGATTTTGAAACCCGGAGGCATCCTGTGGTTCTCCACGCACGGCTTCCAATCGATCAATTATGGTAGTTTGGACGGCGCAGTTCAAAAAAGCCACCGTGAAGAAATGCTGGCAGCCTTGTATTTGACCGGTTTCTTCTATTTTCCAATGTTCGGTGCCAAAGGTGACTGGCACCTGTCAGACGGCGCTCAAGGGACCAAATGGGGATTTGCAGCCATGACTACAGAATGGCTTGCTGCCCGGCTGCTCAATGTTGACAGGCGCTGGACGCTCTTGTATTTCGGTCCGGGGCGAAATGAAAAGAACCAGGATGTCTATGTCCTACGACGTACATGATTTGATCGTGTAACGCAAGCGGCTGCAGATAAAAAGGGTGCAAGCAGAATCGGATGTTCCGGTTGGGCAATCTCTCCCAAAATGAGGAAATCCAGCATGAATCTGGCACATCAACTTTTTGAATAAACCAAAATGATTACAATTTTCGATTGGGGTCATGATGAGACGGCAATACAGCTACCGACAGGCCCAAAATATGTTGTAAAACGTCATGAATTTCAACAATGATGGCAAACAATAGAAAATTGCCATAATTAAATTCCTCCATGTGTTGGACATGATGATTTTGCTTTGTTTACTTGCCTCTTTCAAGCTTGTGGAACCAGTTCAATACAGTGAACATGGTTTTCAAACGTTTTCGTTGCCAGATAATTGGGTATACCGTGGGACCAAATCCCGTGAAAAAGGGTTTGGTAGATACACCTGTCCCCACCAAAACAAAAAGTGGGAATGCAGTCATGTGCTGGAGGATATATACTATACGTTATGAATATTTATGAATGTTTTCTGGGGTGCAATCACAAACAAATAAGGAGTATGTCGCGCAGGGGAAAAAACAATGGCCACAATCTCGGGGATTGCCAGGGACTGAGATCCATCAAGCACATGAAGGCAACCGGTCTTAAACTATTTTTGCAAGAAGATCATGGAACCACAAAAACACACACACACAAACCAAAAAAAACATGCACATGAAAGGCAAGCAATCCTAGAGAGTTGGGGGACTTCTCGGGCCCAGGCCACACAACGGATTAAAGCAGTCATCTAGTTGAACAATGAAATTAATTTTCCGGAACGCACAAATATAGTTTCCAAGAGCTCAAGAAAAAAACGGTAAGTAACATTTTCCAAAATTGGGGGGCTTGCCCAAGGAGAAAAACTGCAGTAGGAACCCCCTCATTAATGATTAATGAATGACATTTTCAGCTCGCCCTCTATGCACATCTGTCATATCATGTCCACAGAATGGAATCTATCACGTACTTGGTTCAAAAATTGCCCAGAAAATCAGGAACCCCATGCCCAAAAAGTTAGTATTATTACAGTAGATTTTAATGATCCAACCTTTGACTCAACGTTTTGGTATTTACAGTTTCGCGTCCCGCAGTAGTGTACTTTCCTTAAGGTTCCTGATCAACTGAATTGCCAGAATTCCATCCTTGGTTTGTGTAGAATGCGCTGCGTGAATATTTTTGCCAAGGAAGCTGGTGTAGAAAATGAGTGTTGAACAGAAGGTCATTTCATCTGCCGACAATATATGTATATATTATATTAATGTACATGCTTTTTTAGCCAAATACTATACACCTTGATTATTAAAATATTTGTCCATGGAACACGTACGTATCATGCGCCGACCTGACAGTTGGAAACAGCTTCCGAAAGGGAAACTGGAATCAAGGCTATCGGCTGTCGTCTAAAAAGAAAAGCGCTTTCATGAGAAAAACTTGTCTGCCAGGCCCGGTTCCTCGTCTATAATTGGCTGATGGATGTCTATGGCTTACCTGCTCATAATGTTAGCTCCTGATTAGTAGCTAGGTTCGCTATTGTGGCAAATTTTCTCCAAATTATTCTGAAACTCATGTATTGTTTGGAAGGTTCGCTTCTGTGGCAAAAAAAATTGGGAGAGCCTTTTTTTTGGAAAAAAACAGCCTGTAATTGCTGAGAAGCAAACTTTTTTCTCCAAAACGCTGAAGCTCAGTCAAGTTTTTGCTCAGCTCTCTATCTGAGCCTGTAAATGCATCTCTATCTGAGTAGGTTTGTTTGCTGGGTTCACTATTGCAGCAAGCTGTGCCAGAGCAGCCCCTGGAAGCCCAGAAGGGAAGCAAGCCTTTTCCAAAGGCAATTGCCAAATTCAAACTCCAAGCCTTTCCCAAAGGAGCCAATCCCTTATTAAACCATTATTAAAGAACAGCTTTTCCACAATTTTCCAAGGCCCTGGACCAGGAGAGGCTCCATTTCACTTTAGTAGGTTTGTTTGCTGGGTTCACTATTGCAGCAAGCTGTGCCAGAGCAGCTCCTGGAAGCCCAGAAGAGAAGCAAGCCTTTTCCAAAAGCAATTGCCAAATTCAAACTCCAAGCCTTTCCCAAAGGAGCCAATCCCTTATTAAACCCGTATTAAAGAACAGCTTTTCCACAATTTTCCAAGGCCCTGGACCAGGAGAGGCTCCATTTCACTTTAGTAGGTTTGTTTGCTGGGTTCACTATTGCAGCAAGCTGTGCCAGAGCAGCCCCTGGAAGCCCAGAAGGGAAGCAAGCCTTTTCCAAAAGCAATTGCCAAATTCAAACTCCAAGCCTTTCCCAAAGGAGCCAATCCCTTATTAAACCCTTATTAACGAACAGCTTTTCCACAATTTTCCAAGGCCCTGGGCCAGGAGAGGCTCCATTTCACTTTAGTAGGTTTGTTTGCTGGGTTCACTATTGCAGCAAGCTGTGCCAGAGCAGCCCTTGGAAGCCCAGAAGGGAAGCAAGCCTTTTCCAAAATTGCCAAATTCAAACTCCAAGCCTTTCCCAAAAGAACCTATCCTTTATTAAACCCTTATTAAAGAACAGCTTTTCCACAATTTTCCAAGGCCCTGGACCAGGAGAGGCTCCATTTCACTTTAGTAGGTTTGTTTGCTGGGTTCACTATTGCAGCAAGCTGTGCCAGAGCAGCTCCTGGAAGCCCAGAAGAGAAGCAAGCCTTTTCCAAAAGCAATTACCAAATTCAAACTCCAAGCCTTTCCCAAAGGAGCCAATCCCTTATTAAACCCTTATTAACGAACAGCTTTTCCACAATTTTCCAAGGCCCTGGACCAGGAGAGGCTCCATTTCACTTTAGTAGGTTTGTTTGCTGGGTTCACTATTGCAGCAAGCTGTGCCAGAGCAGCTCCTGGAAGCCCAGGAGAGAAGCAAGCCTTTTCCTGGAACTACTACAATTGCTTTAAATACTACGACTACTAAAGGTACAACAAGTACTACAAGTACAACAAGTACTACAAGTACTACAAGTACAACAAGTACTACAAGTACTACAAGCACTACAATTACTACAAGTACTACAAGTACTACAAGCACTACAAGTACTACAAGTACTACAAGTACTACAAGTACTACAAGTACTGCAAGTACTGCAAGCACTACAAGTACTACAAGTACTACAAGTACGACAAGTACGACAAGTACTACAAGCACTACAAGCACTACAAGTACTACAAGTACTACAAGTACTACAAGCACTACAAGTACTGCAAGCACTACAAGTACTACAAGTACTACAAGTACTACAAGTACTATAAGTACTACAAGCACTACAAGTACTACAAGTACTACAAGTACCACAAGTACTACAAATACTTTAATTACTACAAATATTACAAATACTACAAGTACTACAAACACTACAAGTAAATACAAGTAATACAAATACCAGAACTTTATCGGCAAAAAAACAATTTTAATTAGATTTTAATTGTAGCCAATTGAAATCCTTACTTAATTAAGAATATGTATTTTTTTTGGGAAGAAAATATTTGATTTTCCACTTAAAAAAAAAATTAAATATTGTTTAGGGGGAGGGGGGGGGGGGGGGGGGTTTACACTAATTAGGAACCAACATTACTTTATTTTAATGGGGGGGTTGTTTGAAGTGATTTGTGCAAAACATCAATCAGAAATTTAGCTGACACACACATATAGTGCCAATGTAATCCCACCCAAGAATGGAACATATATATGATAGTATTTCTGCCAATTTTGAATGCGAAAAGGTCCGAAAATTGAAAGGGGGGAGGGGAAGTGGCTTGTAAGCCCAACGTTTATTTGGCCTGTGTAGGTTCCGTGCCAATTTCCTTTTTTATTCCGTTTTCGTAAATAAAAAAATGCACAAAAATCCAACACTGAATATGTCTGAAAAACATAAAAATCCAAAAAACGTGAAAATGACATGAATGGTGAAAGTTGTACCAGGATATTTTTGAGTCAGGCCGTGGATATAAAATGGCATAAAATGGGGACCCTCGAGGCAGCTGTTCACACCGCTCGGCAATGGGCCGAACGCAACGCCGGGGCAGCAGACAAAGTGCTTCTAAAAATGGACTTCCAGAATACGTTCAACAGTGTGGACCGCTTTGCTTTGCTTTCCGAAACCAGGGCGGCTTTCCCGGGGCTGGCCTGCTGGGTGGATTGGTGTTATAACTCCGCCTCCGTCCTCAGATTTGGCAACCACACCATTCCGTCAAGCCGGGGCATACAACAAGGTGACCCCCTTGGGCCCTTGTTGTTTTCTGCGGCCTTGCAGCCAGCGTTGCGGAAGACTACACAGTGCTCCGTGGAGCTTTGTTTGGATGATGCAGTGCTCGCCGGCCGAGCCGACGCAGTAGCTGCTGCCTTCAGGGTCCTTCAACAAGAAGCCGCAGCGGCCGGTCTGTAACTTGAACCTTCCAAGTGCGAGCTGGTGCCTTTGGCACCGCAGGCTGACCTCTCGGCTTTCCCGCCTTCGTTTCAAGTCAGGCGGCCTGGCGTGTTTGACCTCTTGGGCTCCCCTGTCGGCGACTTTGATCATTGCAACACTTTCACTCAAACGGAGCGGGTGGAGAAGGCGGCCAAATGCTTGGAAGCTGTGGCTGCGCTGCCGGACCCTCAGGTTGGGCTCCATCTTCTTCGCCATTGCGTTTCCTTCACAAAAATGATGCACAGCATGCGAACCACTCCTCCGGGGGCTCATACCTCTGCGCTGGCGGCTTTCGACCAACAACACCGTGGGTGCCTGGAACACTTGGGGTATTTCCCTGTCTCAGACCGAACCTGGCACCAAGCTACTCTTGGTCTTAAGCAAGGCGGCCTCGCGTTGCGGTAGTGCACTGTCCATGCCCGGGCTGCTTGCCCGGGCTGCTTACTTGGCATCCGTGGCCGCCACCCATGAAGCTTGCAGGAGCCTCGATGGTCGGTACACGCCTGATTGGCCTTCTTCTGTGCAGGCGGCGGCCGCGTTTGATGCTGGCGTCCTTGCTTCCGACCGTTTCCATGGAGTTCACCAACCCCGGCAGCAAACCTTGTCGGCGGCCTTGGACAAGGCCCAGCTTGCTCAACTTCAGGTACCGGCCGAAGGAGAATCCGAGCGGGCACACCTTCAACTTCTTCAACAACCGGGCGCCGGGGCGTGGCTGCTGGCCCGGCCTTCGAAAGCCCTTGGGCTTCACCTGGATGCTGCCTTTTTTCGCGTGCTTCTCCGCATGCGGCTCCGTGTTCCCGTTGCAAGCTCTGATGGCTATTGCCCCTTGTGCGACGGGATCGCGGACCGCTTCGGGGATCATGCTCGGGCGTGCCCTTGCGGCGGCGATCGTACGAAGCGCGACAACCGCCTCCGGGCGGTCGTCGCTGCTCGGGCTATGGTCGCTGGACTCAGCCCTGAGGTCGAGAAACAAGGCTTGTTGCCTCAACGGCCGGAGGAGCATGGGGCTAGTGAATCTGGCAGTCGCTGCGACCCGTCACAGCGACGGCCGGCTGATGTTTACATCCCTGCATGGGGGGCCCATGGGCCAGCAGCTTTTGATCTCGCCGCCACGAGTGGCATGCGAGGCTCCGTGCTTCCCGCCTCCGCTACGTGTGGGCGGTCTGCTGCCACCAACTACGAAGGGAGACAGCGAGCCCATCAGAACACGGAGCAGCTCTGCCACGGCCAAGGCCTCCAGTTCGTGCCTCTTGTGGTTGAAGCTTGCTGTGGTGGGTGGGGCCCCACCGCTTCTGCCACTTGGAAAAAACTTGGGGCGTTGCATGGAGCTTGCATCGGGCTGACGGCATCCCAGGGCGTTGAGCAGCTGCTTCAAGCCTTGTCTGTGGCCTTGCAGCGAGAAAACGCAAGAGCCGTGCTCCGGCGCTTGCCCCCAGCAGACGACGCTTCCTGTATCGCAGCGCCCTAGTCGATTGGCCGTGCCATCGCCTACGTTTTCCATTAACCAGCGCCTGAGTGAGTGATATTTCTTTGTTTAAGCTTACCTTTCTCGGGCAAACTCTTGTTGCCTTCTGGCGGCTGCTTCCCTTACCTGCACCTTCCCTGCCGAAGGGCAGGAAGGTTTTTCG
>CAMXCT020000984.1:18089-28627 GCA_947184155.2 Cladocopium goreaui | reverse complement strand
TGTTAAATTTCTTATAATTACCACTAATAAGAATAAATATTTAAGTATCATAACTAATTTCACTATAAAATAAAATTAGTTATTTAACACCAAGGGTCCAAAAAAAAGAAAATTATAAAGGGACTATCCTTATTTCGTACCTTGGACGGAAGAAACCCAAAAAATATCACCTATATAGCCGCTACAAAAACCTTACAATTTACGCCATCTGGGAAACGCTTCAAAAATCCTACGGCTCCAGCAAAATACTCCAGGATAGAAATTTTTTCCACATCAATTTAAGGGCGAGAGGTAGGATACCCATATATTTACACAAATTTCAGAATTTAAATATATTTAATTTATTTATATAACTATAGGTATTGAAAAAATTCCCGAGCTACAATAAAATAAAATCAAATTATTCACTCAACCGGTTTATATACCCAGCTAGTCACAATGTCACTATGGAAATATATGGTTGTATTTACGGCTACAATTTATCTATTATTTTACATAATCAATTTTATTTTACTCCTACCAATACATTCAATCCTTCTAGATAAAAGCCGCCGCATTGCGACGCTGCAATTCCTCGAATATGGATTTCGGAGATTTTACCACAACCATTCGCATAGCGTAAGAAAAATGCATGTAGTACCTAATTGGTTCGATGGCCATACATACCGTTATCTATTTTAATTTTCTTGTCCCTTTTTTCGCGCCCTTCTCTTAACATCCCTATTTCGTGGCACTCTTTATAATGCCGCCTCTCTGTCTCGCCACATCTTTTTCCCCACAACTTTATGTGGGGTTCTTGTTTTTGATTCTATATCCCGGGTGCTCCTCCCGCCTCCTCCCGCCGCCCGCCTGTCACACACAACACAGCTTTGTCACACACCATCTTTCACACACATCTCTCACAGACCATCTTTCACACACCATCTTTGTCAACCATCTTTGTCAACCACCATCTTTCACACACCATCTAAACACAATTTTGTCAAATTTCGTCACACACCATCTTTGACACACCATCTCTCAGACACCATCTTTGTCCCACACAACTTTGTCACACACCATCTTCCACACATTGGAATCGGATTAGTCGCGGATGACGCCGCGGCACTTTGCGTGGCAGGCGTGGCACTTGGAGACATTCACCTTCGTTTTGCGTGGCAGGTGTGGCAGGCGTGGCACTTGGTGACATCCACCTTCGCATTGCTTGGCAGGCGTAGCACTTAGCGACATCCTCCTTCGTTTCACGTGGCAGGCGTGGCACTTGGTAACATCCACCTTCTTTTGGCGTGGCAGGCGTGGCACTTATGGCACTGCGTGGCGCGCTTGGACGGCTTGGTCGCCGGTGACGCCGCGGTACTTTGCGTGGCAGGCGTGGTACTTGGTGACATCCAGCTTCGTTTTGCGTGGTAGGCGTGGCACTTGGTGACAGCCACCTTCGCTTTGCTTGGCAGGCGTGGCACTTGGCGACATCCTCTGTCGTTTCACGTGGCAGGCGTGGCACTTGGTGACATCCACCTTCGTTTTGCGTGGCATACGTGGCACTTATGGCACTGGACGCTTGGACGGCTTGGTCGCCAGTGACGCCGCGGCACTTTGCATAGCAGGCGTGGCACTTTGTGACATCCACCTTCGTTTTGCGTGGTAGGCGCGGCGCTTGGTGACAGCCACCTTCGCTTTGCGTGGCAGGCGTGGCACTTGGCGACATCCTCCTTCGTTTCACGTGGCAGGCGTGGCGCTTGGTGACATCCACCTTCGTTTGCGTGGCAAGCGTGGCACTTATGGCACTGCGTGGCGCGCGCGCGTAGGCGTGGCACTTTGTGACGTCCACCTTCGTTTTGCGTGGTAGGCGTGGCACTTGTTGACATCACCTTCGCTTTGCGTAGCGGGCGTGGCACTTATGGCACTGCGTGGCGCGCTTGGACGGCTTGGTCACCGGTGATGCCGCGGCACTTTGCGTGGCAGGCGTGGCACTTATGGCCATCTTTGTTTGCCGTGGCCGGCGTGGTAGTTCTGACCGGCAGAAAATCACGCTTTCGTCGCTTTGGCCCAAGCAGAAACGACCAGAATAGAAAATCACGCGGTCATCAGCCATGCAACACGCGGGGCATTTTTCCCCACAACTTTGTGTGGGGTCCTTGTTTTTGATTCTGTATCCCGCCCGCCTCCTCCTCCCGCCTCCTCCCGCCGCCCGCCTGTCACACACAACACAGCTTTGTCACACACCATCTTCTTTCACACACAACTTTGTCAACCATCTTCTTTCACACTTGTCAACCACTATCTTTCACACACCATCTTTCACACACCATCTTTTACACACCATCTTTGTCAACCATCTTTGTCAACCATCTTTGTCACACACCAACTTTCACACACCATCTCTCACACACCATCTTTCACACACCATCTCTCACACACCATCTTTCACACACCATCTTTGTCAACCATCTTTGTCAACCACCATCTTTCATACACTATCTTTCACAGACCATCTTTCACACACCATCTCTCACACACCATCTTTCACACACCATCTTTGTCAACCATCTTTGTCAACCATCTTTCACACACCATCTTTCACACACCATCTCTCACACACTCTTTCACACACCATCTTTCACACACCATCTGTGTCAACCATCTTTGTCAACCACCATCTTTCACCTACCATCTTTCACACACCATCTTTCACACACCATCTTTCACACACCATCTTTGTCAACCATCTTTGTCAACCACCATCTTTCACACACAGACACTATCTTTCACCATCTCTCACGGCACTTTGCGTGGCACTTGGCGGCATCCACCTTCGTTTTGCGTGGTAGGCGCGGCGCTTGGTGACAGCCACCTTCGCTTTGCGTGGCAGGGGTGGCACTTGGCGACATCCTCCTTCGTTTCACGTGGCAGGCGTGGCGCTTGGTGACATCCACCTTCGTTTGCGTGGCAAGCGTGGCACTTATGGCACTGCGTGGCGCGCGCGTAGGCGTGGCACTTTGTGGCATCCACCTTCGTTTTGCGTGGTAGGCGTGGCACTTGTTGACATCACCTTCGCTTTGCGTGGCAGGCGTGGCACTTATGGCACTGCGTGGCGCGCTTGGACGGCTTGGTCACCGGTGATGCCGCGGCACTTTGCATGGCAGGCGTGGCGCTTATGGCCATCTTTGTTTGCCGTGGCCGGCGTGGTAGTTCTGACCGGCAGAAAATCACGCTTTCGTCGCTTTGGCCCAAGCAGAAACGACCAGAATAGAAAATCACGTGGTCATCAGCCATGCAACACGCGGGGCATTTTTCCCCACAACTTTGTGTGGGGCCCTTGTTTTTGATTCTGTATCCCGGGTGCTCCGCCCGCCTCCTCCTCCTCCCGCCTCCTCCCGCCGCCCGCCTGTCACACACAACACAGCTTTGTCACACACCATCTTCTTTCACACACAACTTTGTCAACCATCTTCTTTCACACACAACTTTGTCAACCACTATCTTTAACACACCATCTTTCACACACCATCTTTTACACACCATATTTGTCAACCATCTTTGTCACACACCAACTTTCACACACCATCTCTCACACACCATCTTTCACACACCATCTCTCACACACCATCTTTCACACACCATCTTTGTCAACCATCTTTGTCAACCACCATCTTTCATACACTATCTTTCACAGACCATCTTTCACACACCATCTCTCACACACCATCTTTCACACACCATCTTTGTCAACCATCTTTGTCAACCATCTTTCACACACCATCTTTCACACACCATCTCTCACACACTCTTTCACACACCATCTGTGTCAACCATCTGTGTCAACCATCTTTGTCAACCACCATCTTTCACCTACCATCTTTCACACACCATCTTTCACACACCATCTTTCACACACCATCTTTGTCAACCATCTTTGTCAACCACCATCTTTCACACACAGACACTATCTTTCACCATCTCTCACGGCACTTTGCGTGGCACTTGGTGGCATCCACCTTCGTTTTGCGTGGCAGGCGTGGCACTTATGGCACTGGGTTGGCTCTGGTGGCGCGCTTGGACTGCATTGGTCGCTGGTGACGCCGGGGCACTTTGCGTGGCAGGCGTGGCGCTTGGCGACATCCACCTTCGTTTCACGTGGCAGGCGTGGCACTTGGGAACATCCACCTTCGTTTTGCGTGGCAGGCGTGGCATGGGCTGGCTTTGGTGGCACGCTTGGACTGCATTGGTCGCCGGTGACGCCGCGGCACTTTGCGTGGCAGGCGTGGCACTTGGCGATATCCACCTTCGTTTCATGTGGCAGGCGTGGCACTTGGTGACATCCACCTTCGTTTTGCGTGGCCGGTGTGCCACTTATGACACTGGGCTGGCTTTGGTGGCGCGCTTGGACTGCATCGGTCGCCGGTAACGCCGCGGCACTTTCCGTGGCAGGCGTGGCACTTGGTTTTGCATGGCAGGGGTGGCACTTGGTGATATC
The DNA here is from genome assembly GCA_947184155.2 of Cladocopium goreaui. Classification (NCBI taxonomy): domain Eukaryota; class Dinophyceae; order Suessiales; family Symbiodiniaceae; genus Cladocopium; species Cladocopium goreaui. The sequence continues at coordinate 24,153 of CAMXCT020000984.1, read as the reverse complement.
CTCCTTCGTTTTGCGCGGCAGGCGTGGCACTTATGGCACTGGGCTGGCTCTGGTGGCGCGGGTGAACTGTATTGATCGCCGGTGACGCCGTGGCACTTTGCGTGGCAGCCTTGGCGACATCCACCTTTGTTTCATGTGGCAGGCGTGGCATTTGGTAACATCCACCTTCGTTTTGCGTGGCAGGCGTGGCACTTATGGCACTGGGCTGGCTCTGGTAGCGCGCTTGGACTGCATTGGTCGCCGGTGACGCCGCGGCACTTTGCGTGGAAGGCGTGGCGCTTGGCGACATCTACCTTGGTTTCATATGACAGGCGTGACACTTGGTAACATCCACCTTCGTTTTACGTGCCAGGCGTGTCACTTCGGGCACTGGGCTGGCTCTGGTGGCGCGCTTGGACTGCATTGGTCGCCGGTAACCCCGCGGCACTTTGCGTGGCAGGCGTGGCGCTTGGTGACATCCATCTTCATTTCACGTTGCAGGCGTGGCAGTTGGCGACATCCCCTTTCGTTTTGCGTGGCAAGCGTGGCGCTTTTGGCACTGGGCTGGCTCTGGTGTCACACACCATCTTTGTCGCACACCATCTTTCACACACCGCTTTATCACACACCATCTTTCAGACACCATCTTTGTCACACATCATCTTTCACACACCCTCTTTCACACCCAACTTTGTCACACACCATCTTTAACACACAATTTTTCACACACCACTTTGTCACCCATCATCTTTGACACACCATCTTTTCACACACAACTTTGTCACACACCATCTTTCACACACCACTTTGTCACCCACCATCTTTGACACACCATCTTTCACACACCACTTTGTCACACACCATCTTTGACACTCAACTCTGTCACACGCCGTCTTTCACACACCGCTTTGTCACACCATCTTTCACGCACCATCCTTCACACACCATCCTTCACACAACTTTGTCACACACCATCTTTCACACACCATCTTTGACATACCATCTTTCACACACACCATCGTTGTCCAACACCATTTTTGACGCACGACTTTGTCACACACCATCTTTCACACACCATCTTTGACACACCCTCTTTCACACACCATCTTTGTCAGACACCATCTTTCACACACCTTCTTTGACCCTCCACTTTGTCACACACGATCTTTGACACACCATCTTTCACACACCACTTTTTCACCTACCATCTTTGACACACCATCTTTCACACACAACTTTGTCACACACCATCTTTGACCCGCAACTTTGTCACACACTATCTTTCACACACCCACCATTTTTGTCACCCACCATCCTTCACACACCATTTTTCACACACGACTTTGTCACACACCATCTTTCGCACAACACTTTGTCACACACCATTTTTTACACCCAACTTTTGCACACACCATCTTTGACACACCATCTTTCACACACCACTTTGTCACACACCACTTTGTATCACACCATCTTTCACACACCACTTTGTCACACACCATCTTTCATCTTTCACACACAACTTTGTCGCACACCAACTTTGTCACACGCTCGCTTTTACAGACAACTTTCACACACACCATCTTTCACAACAACGTTGTCACACACAACTGTGTTTTACTCGTCGATCCTCCACCACTTCCTTTGTCTTTCCTTCTTTCCCGGTCCCCGCTACAACATTTGGTGCTCATTATTGGAAGAAGTTGCCTTGTGGGGTTATCCGGTCCTTTAATTTTATTTTTGTGCTAGTTATAATTTTAAAAGGATAAATATTTTAGATAAATATTTAGATTATTCAATATCTATATTTAGCTAAACGAACTAAATAGGTACGATGACTCATTGTTCACGTGTTTGAGCATGATTTGAGCATATTTGGCACATGACTCCCTCGTTATCAGTGTACCGTTATAATATGTGGCATGATTTGGTTTGGAAGAACGGTTTGAGCATAAAAACACGTGAACAATGAGTCATCGTACCTATTTAGTTCGTTTAGCCAAATATAGATACTGAATAATCTAAATATTTATCTAAAATATTTATCCTTTTAAAATTATAACTAGCACAAAAATAAAATTAAAGGACCGGATAACCCCACAAGGCAACTTCTTCCAATAATGAGCACCAAATGTTGTAGCGGGGACCGGGAAAGAAGGAAAGACAAAGGAAGTGGTGGAGGATCGACGAGTAAAACACAGTTGTGTGTGACAACGTTGTTGTGAAAGATGGTGTGTGTGAAAGTTGTCTGTAAAAGCGAGCGTGTGACAAAGTTGGTGTGCGACAAAGTTGTGTGTGAAAGATGAAAGATGGTGTGTGACAAAGTGGTGTGTGAAAGATGGTGTGATACAAAGTGGTGTGTGACAAAGTGAAGTGTGAAAGATGGTGTGTCAAAGATGGTGTGTGAAAAAGTTGGGTGTAAAAAATGGTGTGTGACAAAGTCGTGCGTCAAAAATGGTGTTGGACAACGATGGTGTGTGAAAGATGGTATGTCAAAGATGGTGTGTGAAAGATGGTGTGTGACAAAGTTGTGTGAAGGATGGTGTGTGAAGGATGGTGCGTGAAAGATGGTGTGACAAAGCGGTGTGTGAAAGACGGCGTGTGACAGAGTTGAGTGTCAAAGATGGTGTGTGACAAAGTGGTGTGTGAAAGATGGTGTGTCAAAGATGGTGGGTGACAAAGTGGTGTGTGAAAGATGGTGTGTGACAAAGTTGAGGGTCAAGGATGGTGTGTGACAAATTTGTGTGAAAAGATGGTGGTTCAAAGATGATGGGTGACAAAGTGGTGTGTGAAAGATAGTGTGTCAAAGATGGTGTGTGAATCCTCCTGCCATTTTCCTCTATAAAATGGCGGTACCTAGGTTCCGGTTAAGAGCTAAATTTTATTTGGCTATTTTTCTGTGACATAGCCTAAATTTTATAGTTGTTTTTTTTGGGGGAGGCTTCTCTTGTGACCATTTTTTGTTTTTTCGATTTTGTAGAGGGAGAACCTGGCATTATGATGTCCATTTGTATTATATAAATTTTTGCTTATTTCTCGATTTTATAGAGCATCAACTGTGGTCATCAATCTTATCAATCAACACCTCAGCGCACGTTCCTGTAACTCCTTTTTTGGAGGCCCATGAGGAAAGGGTCTGAATATGCGCGATGCAAGAATCATTTTCCTCCGTAAAATGGTAATACCCACAGGTTGTCTAAAATGACCATTTAATGTAGCTAGGTTTAAGGTCTGTGCACAAAGTGTCCAAACAATAACAAAAAATAAGATTCTGATTTTATGGAAGGCCATCCGCAAACCATTTGTAACCTAACATGTGACTTATAGCCAATTCAGGCGGACTCAGGTACCAGACCTTTATAGAGGGTCATTTTGTGGCAATGTTCTGATTTGTGGGCCAACTGATCCTGATTTTATAGAGGGGAGGTTTTTGAGATGAATTTGGTATTGTAACCGATCGCCGCATCCCGTTAATATTTTTATCAAGGCACAAGGCGAATGGGTCTGATTGGCTGCCAATGTAGCAGCTCACTAATGTGATTGTTGTTGAGGTTTCAGGCAGCAATGGATCCACGTCTTAGAGATAGTGAGATAAATATAATCGATAGATAAATATTATTTATAGAGAGACAGAGATAGACAGATGGATAGATAGAGGGCCTGCAGACTGGTTTCAGATTCTTTCAAATACCTCTTCGGAGCCCTTCCCACAGAACAGAGTTTCAAAGTTGCTCATTGCTCTTGTTTTTTCAAGGTTGTGCCTTTGGACCCATTGTCTCTAGAACATCAAAAAATTCCAAAAGCTGGGCTCTGCCCAAATGTTTCCCGCTGCCCTGCCCTCTAAACTCCAAAATTGGGTTATTACATGCCTGAAACATCTTCAAACCTTTCCATATATTGAGGCGCAGAAGTATTCCAAAATGGGGAATTTCGTGGGCAGGAAGGCGGGTAACATATGGGCAGAATCCAGTTTCTGCAACTTTTTGAGTTTATAGCATATTAACGCCGAATACATGCACTATATATGGGTATCCCCACTGATTTCCGAATCGCCTGTGGGAAGGCAACGTCACCACTTGCAATGTTAAAACAAAACCTCTCTATAAAATCGACAAATTAGTCTCTATTTGGGGGTCCTTTAAACCTGAATTGTCCATGTTGGAGTCCTGCTGCGCCTCACAATATGGCAAGGGGCCAAGGATGTTTCACGCAGGCGCTGACCAAATTTTGGAGTTTAGCTGCAACTTTTTGATTTTATAAAGAGAATGGGTCCATACTGAGGCCGAGTACATCCACTAAGTACCCCCACGTTCCAATTATCAAAGCTGTTAAAAGGCAATTTCAACACGCACAGTGTTGAAGCAAAACCTCTCGATAAAGTTCAAAAATTACTCTTTATTTGGGGGCCCTTCAAACCTGAGTTTTCCATTTTGGAGTACTGCTGCGCTTCACAATATATGGAAAGGCCCCAATATGGACCCATTCTGTTTATTATAAAATCAAAAAATTGCAGCTAAACTCTAAAATTTGGTAAGTGCCTACCTCGAACATCCTTGGCCCCTTACCATATTATGAGACATAGCAGGACTCCAACATGGACAAGTCAAGTTTGAAGGACCCCCGAGTAGAGACTAATTTGTCGATTTTATAGAGGTTTTGCTTCAACATTGCAAGTGGTGACGTTGCCTTTCCACTGCTTAAAATTGGGAAGTGGGGGGACTTAGCGGATGTACTCGGCTTCAATATAAACCGTTGTTTTTAGAACATCAACAAATTTCAAAAACTGGGTTCTGCCCATATGCCCTCTAAAGTTCAAAATTTGGTCATTACATGCCTCAAACATTTTGAGGCCTTTCCATATATTGTGAGGCGCAGCAGTACTCCAAAATAGAAAATTCAGGTTTGAAGGGCACCCAAAAAAAGATTTCTTTACGATTGTATCGGGAGGTTTTGCTTCAACAATCCGGGTGCCAAAAAGTGTCCCGAAATGGCGATTGTTTTCCATTTTTTCGGGTATGTGATGTGTTTTTTTCCCCACATTGACGTGTGGGGTTTTTGTTTTTAGTTCTGTATCCGCCTTCCTCCTCCTCCGCCTCCCGTCCACTCACTCACTCACTCTCACTCACTCTCACTCACTCTCACTCACTCTCACTCACTCTCACTCACTCTCACTCACGCTCACTCTCACGCTCACTCTCACGCTCACTCTCACTCTCACTCTCACTCTTACTCTCACTCTCACTCTCACTCTCACTCTCACTCTCCCTCTCCCTCTCCCTCTCCCTCTCCCTCTCCCTCTCACTCTCCCTCTCACTCTCACTCTCACTCTCACTCTCACTCTCACTCTCACTCTCACTCTCACTCTCACTCTCACTCTCACTCTCACTCTCACTCTCACTCTCCCTCACTCACTCTCTCACTCTCACACTCTCTCACTCTCTCACTCTCTCACTCTCTCACTCACTCACTCACTCACTCACTCACTCTCACTCACTCACTCTCACTCACTCTCACTCACTCACTCACTCACTCACTCTCACTCACACTCACACTCACACTCACACTCACACTCACACTCACACTCACACTCACACTCACACTCACACTCACACCTCACTCACTCACTCACACCTCACTCACTCACTCACTCACTCACTCACTCACTCACTCACTCACTCACACACTCACTCACTCACTCACTCACTCACTCACTCACACACTCACACTCACACTCACACTCACACTCACACTCACACTCACACTCACACTCACACTCACTCTCACACTCACACTCACACTCACTCTCACTCACTCACTCACTCACTCACTCACTCCACTCACTCCACTCACTCCACTCACTCCACTCACTCCACTCACTCCACTCACTCCACTCCACTCACTCCACTCACTCCACTCACCCACTCACCCCACTCACCCCACTCACCCCACTCACCCACTCACCCACTCACCCACTCACCCACTCACCCACTCACCCACTCACCCACTCACCCACTCACCCACTCACCCACTCACCCACCCACTCACTCACTCACTCACTCACTCACCCACTCACCCACTCACCTCA
>CAMXCT020000984.1:0-17989 GCA_947184155.2 Cladocopium goreaui | reverse complement strand
CAATGGGGTCGGATGTACGCCCTGGCATCCCTTGGGGCTCCGCCTCTTTTGCGTGGCAGGCGTGGGACAATGTGCACTGCCAAGGGGTCGGATGTACGCCCTGGCGTCCCTTGGGGCTCCGCCTCTTTTGCGTGGCAGGCGTGGGACAATGTGCACTGCCAAAGGGTCCGATGCACGCCCTGACGTTTGTTGTGCTCCGCCGCTTTGGCGTGGCAGGCGTGGGACAATGTGCACTGCCAAGGGGTCTGATGTACGCCCTGGCGTGCCTTGGGGCTCCGCCTCTTTTGCGTGGCAGGCGTGGGACAATGTGCACTGCCAAGGGGTCGGATGTACGCCCTGGAGTCCCTTGGGGCTCCGCCGCTTTTGCGTGGCAGGCGTGGGACAATGTGCATTGCCAAGGGGTCGGATGTACGCCCTGGCGTCCCTTGGGGCTCCGTTTCTTTTGCGTGGCAGGCGTGGGACAATGTGCAATGCCAAGGGGTCGGATGTACGCCCTGGCGTCCCTTGGGGCTCCGCTGTGGCAGGCGTGGTTCCGTCGCTTTTCCGTGGCAGGCGTGGGACAATGTGCACTGCCAAGGGGTCGGATGTACGCCCTGGCGTCCCTCGGGGCTCCGCCTCTTTTGCGTGGCAGGCGTGGGACAATGTGCACTGCCAAGGCGGTGGATGTACAGGGTCGGAGTACGTCCTGGTGCCTCCTTGGGGCTCCATGCCGCTTTTTGCGTGGCAGTGTGGCAGTCACTAACACACTCACTCACTTCACTCATAACTCACTCACTCACCCACCCACCCACCCACTCACTCACTCACTCACTCAACTCATTCAGTCACGCAGGATGGATGGATGGATGGATGGATGGATGGATTGATGGATAGATAGCCAGAGAGATCGATCGATGGATAGATAGATTGATTGGTAGATAGATAGATATTCTGATGTATGGACTATGGACAGATAGACAGATAGATAGATAGACAGGTCTGATAGATAGATAGATAGATAGATAGATAGAGAGATAGAGAGAGAGAGAGAGAGAAATAGATAGATGGATTGATTGATGGATCGATGGATGGATAGATAGATAGATAGATAGATTGCTAGCTAGATCGATAGATAGATGGATAGATAGAAAGAGAGATCGATCGATAGATAGATAGATAGATAGATAGAGAGATAGATAGATAGAGAGATAGAGAGATAGGTCTGATAGATAGATAGATGGATGGATGGAGAGATAGACAGATAGAGAGAGAGACATAGATGGATGGATGCATGGAGATAGATAGATTGATAGATTGATAGATATTCTGATGTATAGACGGATAGATAGATAGATAGATAGATAGATAGAGAGATTGTTAGATAGATAGCTTGCGTCGCCCTGCCCTGTTTAGCTTGCGTCTCCCTGCCACGTTTTAGCTGGCTTAGCCGCTTGCAGTACATATGCAAATATGTTTCCACCTGCTTCAACACTGAGGTCGATGCCTTCGTCCTTACCAAACGGTTCGGCTTCGGTCGAGCCGACACCACGTTGGCCGGTGGTGGGGACATTAATGGGAGGCCGTGCAAATCCACGACAGCCTTCTCGCCAGACCCTGCCAAGGGTCTGCTGCGCAGCGCCAGTTGAAGGAGTTTTGATGATTACTTTCAACTTACAGCTTCCAACGTTTTTTTTGCGAATTTTGCTTTCAACGGGCTTGGAAGCCGGGGCCACCGTGAGGTCTGTACGTCATGTAAAATAATGTTTGAAGATGCTTTCTGATTTGGTGATGACGACGGAACTTTCTTTCCGGTAGGTTGAGCTCCGGGCATTTGCGATGGAGGGAAAAGAACAGGTTCATCTTCAGTCCTGTTTCATTATCGATCTGCAGGTACTGACCAGAGATCCTCTCGCAGCTGGCTTAGCCGCTTGCAGTACATATGCAAATATGTTTCCACCTGCTTCAACACTGAGGTCGATGCCTTCGTCCTTACCAAACGGTTCGGCTTCGGTCGAGCCGACACCACGTTGGCCGGTGGTGGGGACATTAATGGGAGGCCGTGCAAATCCACGACAACCTTTCTTCCCAACGACACATCGCGCCCTTCCCACAACACATAACACACAACACGCAACAACACACAACCCACAAGACACAACGCACAACAACACACAACCCACAAGACACAACGCACAACACACAATGCGTTACACACAATACACAAAACAGAACACACAACACACAACACACAACAAACCCAATACCTTTTACACAACTGAACTTACCTTACCCTACCCACAGCACTCAACTTACATCCCTCTCTCTCTTCTATCACATCTTCGCTTCCCTTTTCTTCTTGTTCTGCTTCCTTCTTTCCTGTCTTCTTCTTCTTCTTCTTTATCCGATCAACTTCAACCCCTTGTGCTTCCACTAGGGTCACTTGTGTCTTCAGAGAGAATGTACCATTGCTGCAGCAAGAACTGCTCCCTGACAAAAAATAAGGACTGCTCCCTTCTCAAAAATAAAGACTGCCTGCTTCCAAAATAAGGATCGCTACTTGAAAAATAAGAGATGCTCCCTGACAAAGATAAGAACCGGTTCCTTCAAAATTAAGAACTGCTCCCTGACAAAATTAAGGACAGCTTACTCACTCACTCACTCACTCACACTCACTCACACTCACTCACTCACTCACTCACACTCACTCACTCACTCACTCACTCTCTCACTCCCTCCCTCACTCATTCACTCACTCACTCACTCGCTCGCTCACTCACTCACTCCCTCCCTCACTCATTCACTCACTCACTCACTCGCTCGCTCACTCACTCACTCACACTCACACTCACACTCACACTCACACTCACACTCACACTCACACTCACTCACTCACTCCCTCACTCATTCACTCACTCACTCACTCGCTCGCTCACTCACTCACTCCCTCCCTCACTCATTCACTCACTCACTCACTCGCTCGCTCACTCACTCACTCACTGACTGTACATGAACATACATACATACACACAAACTCACCCACCATCACCGCTCCATCACTCTTATACTTCCTCTTCCCTTCTTGCTTTTCTATGATCAGTCTAAGTCTAAAGAAGTTGGTAACATGTGGGGTTACCCGGTCCTTTAATTATTTTTCTGTTCTTATTTCTTTTTGGATTGAACCTGAGCCAGTCAGCAAACTATGGAAATTGATGGCATCCCAAGCCACAACCGTCCAAAAGAAGTCTCTATAAAACCAAGGACCCAGGTCCAGCTTGTATCGACATGCCTTTCAAACAGCCCCACTATAAAATCAGAGACCAGGTACCCCAATATTAAGGGTCCACATGTTTCAGTAGAATTTGTGAAACCACCATTTTGGAGATCCTGATTTTATAGTGGACCAGCTGAATGACCTTAAAGGAAAAAAAAACGTCTCCAAATGTGACCCTGGTTACAAAACAGGCATTTGTAGCCATGTGGTGCCTTTTGTTTCTTGATTTTATAAAGTTGTATTTCTTGCAACCTGATTGTGTCTTTCTTGATTTTAGAGAGATTCTCAGAATGTACCATTGTTATAGTTGGATCCAGGTACCTCGATAGAATGGCGGTCTATGGGAGACCCTTGAAATTCACAAGGGGGTCAATTTCAGTCTAAAATTATCTCAGATGTTTCAAGGTCATTTTGATGTAGATGTTTGAAGCGTCAAAAGAAAAGAAGGTTGTTTTCTGTTTAAAAATCGTTCACGTCAAGAGAAATGTGAAAAAATGGAGTTGCCACAAAGAATGGCAGAGGCGGTACTACTTATTTCTGTCAACTTAAATGTTCTGGTCTGGAAAGAAGGAGGGGGGAGCATGGGGGGGGGGAATGGCTGTCTATAAAATCAATGAAAAAGGGGTCCTGGTAGTCCGTCTGGGGTTGTGAGTTGGCAACTAACTGCAGCACCCGAAAAACTGCAGCAGCTTTTTTCTTGAGCCCTAACTTGAGCCATACAAGTAGCGAAGCGTTCAGCCATGTCCAGCTTTCAGCCATGTCCATTTCGTCCTAAGTGCAGGGGCCATGCTTATAAAAACCAAGCTCACCCTTCTACACATCACTGCTAGGTACAATGAAGCTGGAGTGTTTCACGTTCACACATCCACACTCCCCCTACCTCATTTTGAGGTACCTAACAAGACAAAAAAAACTCTAGCGCAGCAGCTCCTGAACCAAAAAAGCCGCAAAAGCGCTTAGACATCCTCTATGATTTCACTCCAGCTGCGCTCGCTCAGTTCCTCTTCTCCAGGAGATAGTCCACCATCTCGTCGTCGGAGATCAGAAAGGATCGGCTGAGCCCTTTCCACAGCTGAAGTCTGCCACCTTGACTTAGCCCTTGGTGCCCTCGAAGTTGGTAGCGGAGCATAGGACTTCGCCACTGCAGCGCTTGGCACAACGCTTCCAAGGGTTTCCGAACCTTGCATTTCGGAAAGCAAAACTCGATGAGCTCCTTCAGCGCCAGGTAGTTCACGACCTCCAGGTTGAAGCGCTCCACGATCATGTGGTGCTCCAAGGTCGCTCCCAGCACTGAGCCCATCACGCTTCTTCACCTTGAAAAAGGTCCATCCTGTCCACTGGCCACTTCCATGATCCCTCACAGGATCAGTCCAGCGGTCCTGGTAGATGAACTTCTCCTTGGGCTCGGTCACAAAGCCAATCGTCACTCGATCCACCTCCAGGTTATCAGCCGCTAGTGGTGCAGCCTTGTGCACGGGGTGGAAGTATCTCTTGTGAGGCTCTCGGTGACAACGAATTAGCCATCCATCCAAGACCTGATCCGCAATCCACCGATCTTTTCCTCCAGGCGGAGGTGGTGCCGCAAACTCCACATTCCCCCACGGTCTGGTAGTAGAGCTCGGCATCCTCATAGCTTTGACCCCCGGCTCACCCTCTGGCTCTGGTGCAACCTTCCCTTTCGGAGTCCACTGAGACCCCCAGTTCTCATCAGAAGAATCACCTCCAGAAGGGCCTTGATGACCTGAAGCTCCACCTCCATCACCAGGAGGGTCTCGATCAGGAGGACCATCACCACCAGGAGGATTTCTGTCTCCAGGCTGGTCATCCTGCCCATCTTCCTGTTGGTCAGCCTCAGCGTTCGGAAAGACCTCCACCAAACCATCTTCACGGTAAACTTCAAGGTCACCATTTTGGTTGATGCGTTGGCGAGGAACTCGATCACCCTGACTGTTGAAGTAGCCAGCCTCACGCTGCGGCCAACCGTTCTAACCGAGTAAGTGACTAGTCCTTCTGGCCTCTCTGGAGCAGACGCCATAGGGCTAGGCACCGGTGCAGCTGCGGAGCCAGAAGCAGCATCTGCTGTCGTAGACGAAGTTCCCGGCGTCGTAGATGCCACGCTACGCGATGTGTCCTCCACCACTGGGCTTGGCTTCGGCACTGGCATTGGCTCTGGTGGGTTCGCCTTCAGCTTTGGCCTCAGTACCAGAGGCGGCGGTTTGTACACACCCTTGGCGGGTACTTTGGTTCTGGCACCGCGCCCTGTGCTGCTGCATTGGCTTCCGTCAGCTCCAGCTCCTCATGAGGCAAGGCCTGTCCCGGGTCAGCTTCTTCGTCTGACACTTCCACTGGGACAGCTTCCCAGCTCGGCCATTCCTCATGGTCTGCAGCTACCTCAGTTTCTTCTTCAGGCTTCTCTGGTTTCCCTTCAGTATACTCTCTGCGAGCTGCCTGCCTGGCCTGCCTGGCCTTCATAGCTTCGTGGCGTAAGGCCGACTCCTGCTGGCCGTCAAACCAGATGTTGTGTTTCGTGTCCTCCGGCTTCTCCATCTCGGCGTCCTCGCCTTCCTGCTCTGGTTGTTGGCCTTCCTTGGCTCCACCATCACCACCAGCTCCACCAGCCGCGGCAGTGGCTGGCGCAGCATCCATGGCTCCCGCGCGCAACGCCTGAACCCGGTGGCCGAACCCAGGGCAGCCCGTAGGGCAGTGGTGGCTTGACCCGAAGTCTGTGGAGAAAACGGGTCCATTCACGTGGTCTAACCTAACCTGCCACATGGAAAACTGCAGGCCACGCTATCCCCAAAACTCGATTCCCCAAAACTGGAATCCCCAAAAGAGGTGGGACTTTGGTGGTGACCATTTGAGGGGTTAATGCCAGGTTCATTTTCCCTTGGCATCTTACCAGTTGGTTGTGGGCTGGGTTCATTTTCCCTCAGCCATCCTTTTTTAACATGGGGACCATCTACAGGATTAAGGCTGGGTTCATCTTCCCTCAGCCATCTTGTAATGCTTCCGGGGTTACCGGATTCCCCAGTTGAATTGCCGGGTTCATCTTCCCTCGGCGTTCTTTTTCTTTTCAAGCAACAGAGGTGAGACTTCCATCTTTGTACAACATGACAAATTCCTGTAGCAACTGTCCTAACCTCCGAATTCGATGCTGGCTCTCTGTAACAGGCTGCCATTTTTCAAGCTCTACAGCTACAGTCAGCCCTTTCAGAGCCCATTCCCTACAAATCCCAATCTTCTTCAAGATCTCCAGGTCCTCCGGCTCGGCCATGTCGCAAAGCCCTGCAAACCTCCGGAATCTCGACCATGTAGTTCCCACCGTGATCGGCTTCGTCAGGAAATCTGCCGCAAGTTCCACACCAGCCATGTGCTTCACCTTCCACACCTCCTGCTGTACTGCTTCATGCAGTGCTCTCGAGCGCAACCTGAGATGCCTTGATCTCCAAGGCCCATTTGGGTTGAGTACCACTTGGATTCCCGATTGGGAATCTCCATATAACACTCGGACCCCTTCTTCGGTTAATCTCCCCTCCTCGAAGATGTCTACCAAAACAGCAACGGAATCACCTAGGCACATAGCGTCCACGTAAGACGTCACCTCAGCTTCCGAACTGCTCAGGGTGGCAAAACCTTGCCGCTTGCTTTCGCACTGGATCAGTCCTCCAGCCCAGACTGCCAGCAGTCCCTGGTGGGACCTCTCTCCACCCGGACCGAGCGATGCATCCGAATGAACCTCTAAGGTGTTGGCATCCCTGCAGAACGCCAGTTTCCCATCAGGCCCTCGATCGGCCTCCTGGCACTTTGTATAAAGCAACCCGTGCCCCAAGGTGCGCTTCAGATACCCCAAGGTTTGCATTCCTGCCTGGCACACCTTCCTTGGACACTTTGATGCCCGTGATCCAAGCCAGTTCACCGCATATGCCACGTCAGGCCTAGTTTTTGTACTTAGCCACAAGAGCTCACCAACGAGAGTCTGCGCTTTTCTTATGTCCGAGGGATCTGGTGGCGATTCTTCACCGTCTTCCACCCTTCCAATCGGAACCAGCGATTCCTTCACATCGGGATACCTCTCCAGAAGGTCGCTCGTGTACGATTCCTGGGACAAGAGGATGCCGCCCTTAGGGTTCAGCTTCGACTCCATTCCACAGAAACGTAGCGTACCTTTCTCTGAGAGATACTCTGCTTGAGAGCAGCTCCACTCTTGGCTCACCCTGTCCAAACACCCCTTGATGACCTCCGGTGGCCCACAGACCAAGACATCGTCTACATAGAAGGTACAAAAACCTTCTACCCGTTCATCCGAGTCCGCTCTTCCTGGCTCCTCGCTCGACACGAGTTGCCAGACATTTGGTTCGACCGTTTGACGCATCCAGAAAGACCTACCGTTTGAGCTCCACTCAAATTTCTTGACCCTTTGGTCGCGGAAGCTACTCCAGTCGGCCGGACTGGTCTCCAGGCCGTACATCGCCTTTTGGATCACCCACCGCTCTTCCGGCGGACAGATCCCAGCCTGCACCAGCAGCTTCGGTGGGATGGTCATCATCAGGCACTCCTGCTCCCTTCGGCGTGGGGCAAGCAAGAACGCGCCCTTGATATCTAGGACTCCCATGTCCCACTCATCCATCATGGCGGTCTTTCTGACCATGCATCGAATGGCGGTTGCATCAGCTCCTCCAGCGTACAAGTCCGCTGCCGTCACTGGAGTCGCCTGAGTCTTGTTGCCATCATCCTCATGAGCCTTCGTCACCAGGTTTCCACAGATCACAATCCGTGCCTTGCGTTTCCCATTTGGCGATTTAACTGTGGCAACCAACTTGCTTGGTGCTAGCTCCATGTCCCTATAGCCCGGCATTTTCTCCAGCTCTTGAAGAGTCACAGGTTTTACGGCACCGCTCTCGGTCACTTTGGTGATATTCCGCTTTGATGGGACCCACCCAGTCGTCAAGATTCTGCTTGACTGCCGCCAGAGGCACCGTATACGTCTGGAGCACTGTGGGTGGTTTGCATCCTTCCTGATGCCGCTGGTCCCCTTGGGATTGATCAGGTGCTGCCAAGGCGGCCATCCTGAACTCCCTAGCCCTTTCGGCTTCGGCTAAGGCTTGCGATTTCTCCATTTCTTCCTCCATCGCTGAGTAATGGATCAAGTCATGTTCCAGCCATTCCACTTGGCCAGCAACGTGTCCTACCACGTATCCCTGTGCTGTTCCTTCCGCCTCAGTTCCTGCCACAGAATTCACCTGTTCCTGCAACAATTTTCTGAGGTTCATGTGCTGAAACCTAATTTCCTGCACATATACTCTGGGATATCCACCTTTTTGATCTCCCCCCCAACCTGTGAGTTGGGTTCCAATCTGCAACGTCTCGATCTCCCCCCGATCTATGCATTGGGTTCCAGTCGGCAAAGACTCCCCCCCAGCTCGCACAACTCTAAGAGCTGGCATCTCTTCATCCAAGTCGGGTGGAACCTTCTCGGAATCATCCAGGACAGACGGTTCATACCCATCACTCTCCTCAGCGGCAGCAGCCGCTGGCTGAAGATCCAGCAGAGCTTCCAATTCATGATCCACCTTTGATGGCGGAGGCGGAACTTTTGATACTTCTCTGACTGGCGGCTGTTTGCCGTTCAGGCGCCGTCTTGGAGGATGTTTGGGATCTTCCACTGCTTCCAGCTCCAAACGAGCAGTGTCACCCAGAGGATCCGGAACAAACACAGATCGTGCATGTTGCACAAGGTTGGCTGTTTCATCCAGCGCCACCCATCCATTGGTCATTGAGGGCGATGGCCCCATGATACGCAAGGTCTTGTAAGGAGAGGACAAAGCTCCTTCACGCAACCGATGCCAGCGCTTGGCCTTCACTTGAGCCAACACTGCAAACGGCGGCATCTCCTTACAATTGACCCCCAGCTTCCTCATTTGAGAGCGCAACCTTTCTTCGGTATCATGTCTAGCCGCACACGGCCAGTACGCAGGGGCGACACCAGTCTCCCGCAACAGCAGCCTTAGCCGGCGCTTGAACTGATGCACCTCCCCTTCGACCCTTCCGTTGGCCTCGGGCTCGTCCCCGGCATTCAAAGTTTGGTGAATCTGCCGTGATTCACACCACTTGGCAATGCTTTTGGTTGTGAGAGACCTTTCGCGGTCCGAATGCAGTCGGTACACCGGTATCCCTAAGGACCGTGCCCGAGCATGCAGCTTCGACAATGCCTTTGTAACCTCATCCTGATGCCTGGATGCAATGGGTTCCATGAACGTTATGTTCACCACAGGAACCTCCTTTGAGATTTCGTGGACTTCCTTTTTCACATAGTCCTCCCAAGCCCGATTTCGCTTCTTGGCGTCGGCTTCTGGGATCAGATCCTTCGGCTCTGGATCCAGCAGCAGTTCATCCGCTTCCTCTTCCACGGGTGGAACTACAGCTTCAGGCTGTTCCTCCCCTGGAGGAGCTTCGTCTCCCCCCTTTGGAGCCTCCTCAGAATCAGCCTCTGAATCTACCTTTGGGTCTTTCGGCGAGATCTCTGTCTCCCCCAGAATTGGCCACTGAGGCACTGGAATGGTCGCGATCAAGGCGTACTTCACTTTTCTGCGCTTGGAGACGCCCAGATCGGTGCCCTTGGTGAAAGGACCACATATATCCACTGACATAACGAAAGCAAATTCTTGACCCTTTTTCCTTCGATGCGGCTCGGCGGAGCCCATGGTTTCCAGGCAGACCTTACAGTCTCGCCTGTACGGCACATGCTGTGCCTGGAGATGGCGTTTCCATCCTGCGAGGTCCAACTTGCTCAGCATTGGTTGCTGAGCCTGACCTTGGGAATCACGACCTTGAGAGCAGCCATAAGACCCGGAGCCCATGTTGACCACGTGACCGTCTGCTTCAGCCTCTCCTTCAGATCCGACTGAATCTCTTTTCCAGATCCACTCGAAGTGATCCCATCTAGCTCCTTCAGGACAACAACATGGTCGGTTTGGGCCTTTGATGCCCCAGCACTCCCTGATCCACTCTGATCTGGAACATGTCCTGGTGGCGTTGGAGGAATCCTACTGTCTCCTCCCACTCCCAGAATGATGGATACTCCTTCCCGTCATCCACATACTCTTGAGGATCTTGGGGATTCTCCACCACAAGGCCACATCGACCCGAGAGCCCATTCTCGGCCATCCCTTCCTGGGATCTTTCATAAAGACCCAAGGTCTTCAGCCATAAGGCGGCATCTCCATCCGGAACCAAAAGGCACCAAATTGGAACCAGAAAGGATTAAATTAACTTAGCCTTTATTGCGACAGTGATTTTCCGTGGGGACTGATGACGTACAATTCCCTTCGTTCCATTCAAGATCAAGATCGCCTCTTTCGGGAGCTCAACTCGCGAATTGTTAGGCGCCATGGCAAAGTGGTCATACGCGGAGAAGTCGTTATTCCGTCGCTGCTTGCGCGCCTGTTACAACATCGCGGTTGACTGTCGGAGTCTCCGTCCGCGCTGTCCTTTTTATGCGGCCCTCCGAACGCATCTGCTTCGGTGGTCTGCACAATCGCTGTCTAGACGATCAGCTGCTCCATGGCTGGTTTGCGATTCTGTGATCTCGTCGGCGCCTACTCGATGCTGGCAACTCCGTTTGATGAACCATGCTATGAGGCTTGCTTCCGCTGCTGGTCTACCGGCTGAGTGGGTCGACGCTGCTTGGTGATGGCCACCTTCGAAGAGTCGCGGCGATACTTGAAAAGAGGTTCTCTTACTTTGGTGCTTTTTGAAGTTGTGCAACTTACAACTTGGCTTATAAGTGCACCAAGTGGAGCTATATATACGCCAAATGAATTTATAATGCATCTAACCCTGAGCATGTTGAGTTATAAGTCACGGCTAAACTATAAATGGTTAGCTCAGACTTAGGCCACTTAGTAAATGGCCCGAGGACCACCTGGCTAAGTGCTTATAAGTGGGTTAGCTAAGTTCTGTAAGTCCTTCGTTTTTCTCGTGGGTTTCAGAATTTCGTCGCCTGAACATTTTTTTTGGCGAATTTGAAAAGCCAAACAAATCACAAAATCAAACTTTTTCTCCAAGTTTGAACAGCCAACCAAGTCACACAATCAAACACAGGAAATCTGAGTTCAGCCTTTGTCCTGCCTGCAGCTGTTTTTCAAGCAAGCACTTGCAAAGCGAAAAAACGGACGACGATCGCCCAAAAGTAAGCCGAGGCTAGCCCGGCACATATATCGGGTCGAGGCTCGCCCGACCCATGGCGCAGCAGAGTTCAAGCTCTTTGCATGCGCACCTTGGTCCCATTCCTGTTCGGGGAACCATCACAAGTGAGCAGCGGGAGCAGATCAAAGCTGCCACGTCTTGCTCCGCGGCAGTCAGGGAGCGGAACCAGTGGGGCGCCCGAATGCTGACTGTCACTGGCCCAGCCAACGGGCTGCAAGAAGCCCATACCATGGCCCTGAAGTTCATACAGGAGAACGGTGAAGATAAGGGTCGTGCAGATCCTGTTGCTGCCAGTGCCAAGAATGAAAGCAAGAAGAAGTGGCATGGTTCCTGGCACTCCTGGTCCACTTGGGATGCTGACAAATGGGTTCCGAGAAGCGAACATGAGGAGCTGCAAAACCGCCTCAAAACAGCGGAAGGGACCATTGCTGGTTTGCAGTGGCGTATGAGCTGCTGGGAAAGCTGGCACTACTACCAAGGGCAACCCAGCTACGGCTATGTGTACCAGAGTGCAGAGGCTCGCCCTGCACGTGAGCCCCGTGCAGAGCCTTGCCCGGGAAAAGATGAAAGAGATGAAAGAGACCGCGCCCGAGACCCCAGCAGGACCTATGACCGACGTGACACCGTGTCACCTTCGGAAGAAAGCAACAGGACGCTCCTGCCTGAAGAGACACACACAAAGGAGTCTCATGCCAAAAAGCGCAAGAAGAAGAGGAAGGACCGCCAGCGATGGTCTGAGGATACGGGGCATGGGGATCAGCATGATCAGCGGCATTGGCAGAGGAAGAAGTGAGGCTCGCCCATCTCTTGGCACGAGGCTCGCCCGCGCACTAAAGAATCTTGACACTAGCAGAATGAGCGCTAGCGTGAAAATGGCTGGCAGCCTTAACTTTCCCAAGTTGACCGTTGAATTTCGTCGTTCTGTCTTCACAGCGCATGTGGGCAAGTTGTGGCAATCTGTGCTTGTGCATGACCGCAGCCATTTTAGCAGGTTCTTTTCCAGGAAGAAGCTGGAGGAAGGCTCGTCCTCTTCCGTGAAAAAATGGAGGAAGGCTCGTCCTCTTCCGTGGCAAGAAGGCTTGTCCTCTTGTTTCTGACATGAAGAGAAAAAGGCCCAATTTTGACACCTTTGTTCCTCCGACTGTGACTTTGAGCGTGGCGGCACGAACATCTGGGGGAGACAGAAACCAGCTCCGTAAAGGTATCATCAGGCCTTTGCTGGAGGATTCCGTGTACGGGCACATTCTCCAAAAGTGCCCTATCCAATTCACCAACGGCGAGGCATATGAATGGGAATACATAAACCCGTTTGCTCTCATTCACCAATATACTTCAGCCCGACCACGTTTTGGTGATATGCTGCGGGGGGCTGGGTCCGTACGAATCTCTTTTTACATGGATGAAACTACACCAGGCAATGTGCTTCGCCCAGATCATGGTCGATCACTGGCGTGCTTCTACTGGACATTGATGGAACTACCGTCCTGGTTTCGGAGCCGCCACTGTGGCTGGTTTTATTTCGGGCTTTTTCCTCTGTCGCTGGTGGAGCACGTAGCAGGTGGCTATTCTTTCCTGTTTGCCTTCATGGTGAAAACATTCTTTGGCAAAGGATTGCTAGCATGGGATTTCGACAGGACAGGCATTTGCTGCAAATCAAGTGGTGGAGACTTCATTTTGAAAGCGCGTTTCGGGGCCCTACTTTCAGACGAGAAAGCAATGAAAGAGCTCTGGTGCACGAAAGGTGCTAGTTCCTACAAGCCTTGCCACCTGTGCAAGAATGTGATGGGCCGGGTGGACCTGCCAGACCGCGGCTACTTGGCGCACTACACTTGCACAGATTCAAGCCGCTTTGATTTGCATACTGCTGACAGTTTCCGGACTATGGCACAGAATCTGAAGCTTGAAGCTGGCAACCTGAGCAAAAAAGACTTCGAGCGATTGGAGCAATCTTACGGGCTTGTTTTCGACCCTCTTGGCATCTTGTGGTGTGAAGATTTGGGAGGCATTGTCAACCCTGTATCACACACCTACTGGGACTGGATGCATATATTGATGGCCTGTGGTGGGATTGCTCAGTATGAGTTCAATCAATATGCTAGGCGCCTTTGCAGTGCTGGCGTGTCCTTGCGGGCCCTTGACGATCTTGCTGCGGAGATTGTGTGGCCAAAGGGTGCTTATTGGTCAAAGAAATATTTCCAAAAGCGTGTGGTGGATAAAGACGGTGCCCATTTAAAGGCGTTTGCCAATGAGCTTTTCCAGTTGACGGACATTTGGCGCTTAATACTCCAGCTGGTGGTGCGCCCGGCTGGCATCCTGGAGCTGGAAACCAGAAGTTTAGAGAGCATGATGAAAATCATTGACATTTTGTCAATGCAGGAAGAGGCGTTGCCTCTTGTTGGTGACTTGGAAATCGAAATTGCCCAGCACCACGCTTGGTTTCTAGAACTTTACCCGGATTGCAACAAGCCGAAAACACACTGGCTACGACATGTTCCGTCCTTGTTCAGGGAGTTTGGCTGCAATCTCAGCTGCTTCAGCCCTGAGAAGAAGCACAAGGGAGTGAAGCAGCTGGCGCTTTTGATTTCTGCCAACGTTGAGAAAGGAGTCTTGTACCGCGCAGTTGCAGAAAATTTCTCTTCTTTCTCCAATGATGAAAATATGCTGCGCCCTATTTTCCTGGAACGGGCGCAGGACATGGAAGCTGAGTGGCTGCGGGCATTCTATCCGGACATGCAAGAAGCGAAGGTTTCAAAGACACTGCGTTTTGAAGGTGGGCGGGTGTCAGCATCAGATATGCTATGGTTTCCGGCTACAAAGCACCTTGCTCAGGCATCCTTCTTTTTGCAGGTTCGGCTTTTGAACACCTCTGAGTTCTTGATCCACGGGGACTTATATCAGCAGGTTCGGGACAGCAATACTTTTCGAAGCACTGGCGTTGCCAGGCTTTTTGTTTGCACTAAGGACATGGTGCCAATTTCTTTCTGCAAACGAAATGGCGGAATTTGTCCTTGTGTGAGGCTCGCCCACACGAACTGAGCCAGGGCATTTAGCTGAGCGAGTAAATGGCACTGGTCGACCCCTGTATATATGTATATATATATAACTTTGTACATACCCTATATGTAAACTTTTAAAATAAACATATATATATATATATATATTATAATATAATTATATATACTATTTTGTCAGACATGCAAATGTCAATATCTATGTACAACATATAAACCAGTTTAAACCCTATGTGCTTTGTGTTAAGGAAGATCCAACCCTTCATACTACCCCTCACCAGTTCATGCCAAATCTATGGAGTGCTTCTTTGGGTCACAGTGCTGTGCTTGTTTTGCAGAAGGTATGCACCAACATGCGACCACGTCAGTTCTTTGTAGTCGCAGCAGCCATATATACCCACAAACCCGAGATTTGACTTCAGATCTTTGAAAGGCTCGCCTTCAATCTTTGCAAGGCTCGCCTGCAGAGACTTGCGCCATGAGCGCCGCTAGCGAAGTGCCTGCTACTGCCACTGCAGAAGCTCTCCCCGAATCTGCGGCCAGTGAAGCTACCGAAGCGGCTTCTCCAGCTGAGACGGCAACATCTTGTGCAGAAACGCCTAGTGGCGTAGTTCCTCTGGACAAGGTGGAGACCGGCCCTGGACTTCCAGCAGAAAATTTGTGTCCCACCTGCAGGAAGCCTGTCTCTGAGGAGAATGGTGTGGTTGTGGCACGGGCAGTGGGGAAGACAGCTACTTCTTTGCGCTGCAGGGCATGCCACAATTTAAAAAGTAGGATCAACCGGGTGTTGAGCCACTATGGCTCATTGGCCCAGGATTGGACGAAGGTAACTGAAAATGAGAAGAAAGAGTTTTTACAAGAAGTACAAGGAGCAGGCGGGACCGGACCTTCTGACCAGGCTCCAGGAGACAGTGACGGAAAGCAAGAAGACCAGCAGCGCCGTCTCCTTCGAGGGCACCGGCGATTTCCTGGACGAGATAGATTTGGAGGAGAAGTACAGGAACAAGCCAGATCAATTGGCCGCTATTAAGGCCAACACCCGGACCTACTTCTGTCCAGTTCGACAGGTGCAGCTTTTCGAGGATGTGAAATATAAGCGCACGGCTGTGGAGACCGAGGAGTACGCGAAGGTGCAGAAGCGCAAGAGGCAATCAATTCCTCTTGAACAAGGTGAACGTGATGAGACGGCTGCAGATTCGAGCCAATGCAAGAAGGGCAAGAAAGAAGCAGCCAAAAGTGAGCTGCCGAAGTTGAAGGCTGGAGGCAAGAAAAAGATTTCCAAGAAAGTGGAACTGATGAACGCAAAGAAGCTGCAGCTGATGGATTGGAACTGCAAAGCGCGTGGTGACAAAGTCAAAGACTTGGTGCCTGGCTATGTCGTGAAGGCTTCCACAAAGCTGGTGGATGACGCTGTGGCCTTTGGGGTTGAATGCGACAGCATTCTTGAAAGTGGCCATGGCGACGCAGATGAGGTCATCAAGAAGGCAGACTCTTTCATGGAGCAGCTGACAGAGATGATGGGCTGCGTCAAGTGCCAAGTGGATCAGGCGCATGCTTTTGTTGCCACTGGTGCGAGCGGCCAGGAGTGAGGCTCGCCCGCTCAACTTCCAGAGGCTCGCCCTGAAGGCGGCAAATTTTGACAGCACGGGGATTCCTTATGAGGAGAAAGGAAAATATCCCGTTCTTTTTGTTTGCAGAAAAAAAAATCAAAAAACGAAACATTTTGGGCCGTATCGGGGCCGTATCGGGGCCGTATCGGGGCCGTATCGGGATGACTTTGGATACCCGGCCTTATTGGGACCATTCTCTTTCAAAAAATGAAATGTGAAAGTCACGGGTTTTTGGTGGCGCTCCGCGTGTGCAACTTCCACTGTGTATGAATTTGGGAATGGGCAAAATCACACGAGCTCAAAGGCCAGCCTTTGAAGCGTGACAAAAATATAAGTGCAAGCCGTAAAGAACACAAAAAGCGTCCAACACCCGGCCAAACACGTACTCCCCAGCGCGCACTTGGCTCACAAAGTCTCTGTGAAAGGCTCGCCTTCACCCATGGAAAGAAACGCTCCTGCACGCACGACTCAGACTGAGATGGCTGGAGGTCCCCCCCAGCTAGGTGGAGGCTCGCCCCAGCTGCAGACATGCGACGGCTCGCCCCAAAGAAAGCGAAGGAGCGGAGGTGAAGAAGCGCCGCGCAAGCAGCCACGCAGCTCCAAAGATTTATCCCCTGTTTCAATGGGCGCTGAAACTTTGACCCTCGACTTTTGGGAAGACAGAGACATAGAGGTGGGCGAGGACACCCAGCAATTCCCTGAGAATCCATCGATCGACTATGAGCTTGCATACACAGACTGGATGTTGTCCCAGTTGTCTGAAAAGGATGGCACGTGCAAGTGCAAATGGGTAACCCATGGCACTCGCTGGCATCGATGGGTTTGCTTTGGCATCGATGGGTTTGCTTTCTCTGCAAATATCCGGGACCCCAATGAGGCGCTTTCCTCCAGAGCCACCCCGAAACGCACGAGCCATGAACGGCGGCAGTTAGTTTAATTAAACCGTGAGGCTTGCCCACGTGATGCGCAGTGCAATCTAGTATATGATGCAATTTTTGCAAGAAAGAGAAAAATGAACAATCTGCTTTTCTTTTGGCTTACAAGGCTTTTTCCAGCTTGTCAGCTTTGGCGCATGTCAACAGGTCTACTTTCCCAACCACAATGTGCATTTTGACAAATGCAACAGCAGGAAAATAGCTGAAGCATCTGTTTTTCTTTGGCCCACATCTGCACACATACTTACAAACACCACAGTGTATATACCCAGCAAGCACGGCTCAAGAAAGCATTAGCTGTTTTGGTTTGAAGATGGGGTCGGAGGTTTTAGTTCTGCCGCGAAGCCGCAATGTACTGGGCTTAAAGCTAGAATTTCGGCACATCTGTAGGCTGCGGGGGCAGTCCTAGCCATCCACATTAGCAATGGGCTGTCATGCTGCGGAATAGACGGTGCTGGTTGGTCACTCCGAGCTATGGGG
The DNA here is from genome assembly GCA_947184155.2 of Cladocopium goreaui. Taxonomy (NCBI): domain Eukaryota; class Dinophyceae; order Suessiales; family Symbiodiniaceae; genus Cladocopium; species Cladocopium goreaui. Next base: position 498 of record CAMXCT020000984.1, on the reverse strand, counting down.
GTGCCCTTTACACCAAACAACGTATACGACCTGGAGACGCGATACAAGGAGTACTGGCAGGGCATGGTTGAAGAAGGCTCGCCTCTTCATTTCGGAAAGCACAATGGTGACATTGTCCAGGTCCAGCTGTCGGACTTGGAGCGCCCGGTGCATGTGCTTTGCAGTGGCCCGCCATGCCCGCCTTGGGCAGGAAATGGCAACAAGAAAGGTGTGGAAGACTTCCGAGCAAAAGCTTTTCTGGCTATTGTGAATATAGTGGCTTCGCTAGCCAAGTGTGGTGAGCTGCAAGCAGCGATCTTGGAAAATGTCCAAGGCATTTTACACCGCCAAGGTGGCGAAGAAAGTTTCATGTCAAAGCTTCTGCACATTTTGCAAGAAGAAGTGCAGGAATTTCTCTGGCAGGTGGACACCCTCAAGGCGGTGGACTACAAGCTAGCACAGGACAGAACGCGTGTGTTCTTGCGTGGGATCCGGAGCACGTTGTGCCCAAGCGGGGCG
>CAMXCT020000983.1:177500-190426 GCA_947184155.2 Cladocopium goreaui | reverse complement strand
ATTGAACATAGCTATTGAAAATGGCCATTTATAGTGGATTTTCCCATTAAAAATGGTGATTTTCCATAGTTATGTTAAATTACCAGAGGGTATCAAACCAATTCAGTTTCGGGAGTAAATGGCTCTGTATCAAACGCATTGCCATGGAATAAGATACCTCATTGATGGCAAAACAATGGCTAAAATTCATGGTTCCCAAGTTTGGAACCTCGACGGCCATATAGGATTATCGGAATGAAAGGGGACGCCAAAATCATGGCTATCTTCATTTCTCCATCAAAACTGCAATTGTGAGAAATGATTGAGGTATACCAACCCAAAAACAGATGGAACAAAATGGAGACCTGTACAGTATGAAGTGAACGAATCATTGAATGATGTCTATATGTATATATATATATAATCCCGCCGACCCCGGCCGACAGCAAGGGGGAGCGCGTCAGGGAAGAGAGGTTGTGGACAACAACAAATACAACAACGGGTCTTGGGAAGCTTTCCAAAGTAGCAGCAGCAGTAGCAGCAGCAGAGCAGCGGCAGTGGTAGCAGCAGCAGAGCAGCGGCAGCAGCCAGTAGCCAGCAGCCAGTAAGCAGGCAGGAGGCAGCCAGGACTCAGCAGCCAATAGGCAGCAGCCGCCAAGCAGGCAGCAGGCGGCCAGTAGTCAGCAGCCAGTAGGCAGCTGCCGCCAGCAGCTGCAGCAGCTGCATTCTCCGGGGGCTCTTTTGAACAGGCGGCAGCAGCAGCAGCAGCAGGAGGCTCAGGTGTAGCCTTGTTTAGAGCAGTTTCAGACGAGACGTTAGGCAGTTTTTGGTCATTTTTTCTGGCCCATCCGCCCTTCGCTGCCATGGTGTTTCCCTGTCCGGGACTCCGGGACCCACGTTTTTGCAGCAGCCAGCGGCAGAAGCAGCCAGCAGCAGCCAGTAGCCAGCAGCCAGTAAGCAGGCAGCAGTAGCTACTAGTCAGCAGCCAGGACTCAGCAGCCAGTAGGCAGCTGCCGCTAGCACCTGCAGCAGCAGTATTATCCGGGGGCTGTTTTTTGAACAGGCAACAGCAGCAGCAGCAGCAGCAGGAGGCTCAGGTGTAGCCTTGTTTAGAGCAGTTTCAGACGAGACGTTAGGCAGTTTTTGGTCATTTTTTTCTGGCCCATCTGTCCTTCACTGCCATGGTGTTTCCCTGTCCGGGACCTACGTTTTTGCAGCAGCCAGCAGAAGCAGCCAGCAGCCAGCAGCAGCCAGTAGCCAGCAGCCAGTAAGCAGGCAGCGGCAGCCAGTAGTCAGCAGCCAGGACTCAGCAGCCAGTAGGCAGCTGCCGCTGGCAGCTGCAGCAGCATTATTATCCGGGGGCTGTTTTTTGAACGGGCAGCAGCAGCAGCAGGAGGCTCAGGTGTGGCCTTGTTTAAAGGTTTCAGACGAGACGTTAGGCAGTTTTTTGTTATTTGGCGTCGTGCGTCCAGCATCCAGAAACCATTCCTTGCTTTGAGCAGCGGAGCAGCAACAACCGAAGTAGCAGCCGAGCAGCTTACAGCAGGAGCAGGGCAGCAGGAAGGCCATGTGGACACAGTTGTCAAGCTGCCAAGAGCTGGAAATTTGTGTTTTTTAACTAAGGTTTCAGAAGGGACGCTAGGCCTCGTGGATTATCATTGCAGGGCACCATTCCGTCCCTCAGTGCCATGGTGTTTTCCTGTCCGGGAGGTGCGTTTTTTTAAGGCAATTTGTTGGCTAAAAGCACACCAGCAGGAGGAGGGGCTTGTAGCAGGAGCAGCAGCAGCAGCAGCAGCAGGAAGCAGCGCAGCAGGAACAACCGAAGTAGCAGCCGAGCAGCTTACAGCAGGAGCAGGGCAGCAGGAAGGCCATGTGGACACAGTTGTCAAGAGCTGCCAAGAGCTGGAAATTTGTGTTTTTTAACTAGGGTTTCAGAAGAAACGTTAAGCCTCGTGGATTATCATTGCAGGGCACCATTCCGTCCCTCAGTGCCATGGTGTTTTCCTGTCCGGGAGGTGCATTTTTTAAGGCAATTTGTTGGCTAAGAGATGTGGCAAACAGTTGCAGCAGCCGCAGCAGAAGCAGCGCAGCAGCAACAACCAAAGTAGCAGCCGAGCAGCTTACAGCAGGAGCAGGGCAGCAGGAAGGCTATGCGGACAAGTTGCCAAGAGCTGCCAAGAGCTGCCAAGAGCTGGAAATGTGTGTTCTTTAACTAGGGTTTCAGAAGGGACGTTAGGCCTCGTGGATTATCATTGCAGGGCACCATTCCCTCCCTCAGTGCCATGGTGTTTTCCTGTCCGGGAGGTGCATTTTTTTAAGGCAATATGTTAGCTAAAAGCACACCAGCAGGAGGAGGGGCTTGTAGCAGGAGCAGCAGCAGCAGCAGCAGGAAGCAGCGCAGCAGCAAGAGGCAGCGCAGCAGCAACAACCGAAGTAGCAGCCGAGCAGCTTACAGCAGGAGCAGGGCAGCAGGAAAGCCACGTGGACACAGTTGTCAAGAGCTGCCAAGAGCTGGAAATTTTTTAACTAGGGTTTCAGAAGGAACGTTAGCCCTGTGGATTATCATTGCAGGGCACCATTCCGTCCCTCAGTGCCATGGTGTTTTCCTGTCCGGGAGGTGCGTTTTTTTAAGGCAATTTGTTGGCTAAAAGATGTGGCAAGCAGTTGCAGCAGCCGCAGCAGAAGCAGCGCAGCAGCAACAACCAAAGTAGCAGCCGAGCAGCTTACAGCACGCAGCAGCAGGAGCAGGGCAGCAGGAAGGCCATGTGGACAAGTTGCCAAGAGCTGCCAAGAGCTGGAAATTTGTGTTTTTAACTACATTAATCAGAAGGGACGTTAGGCCTCGTGGATTATCATTGCAGGGCACCATTCCGTCCCTCAGTGCCATGGTGTTTTCCTGTCCGGGAGGTGCATTGTTTGAAGGCAATTTGTTGGCTAAAAGATGTGGTAAACAGCTGCGGGCTGCAGAGGTGGCAAACAGGTGCAAAACGCTGCTGCCAAGAGCTGTCAAGAGTTGGACCTTGTGTTCTTTAATGTTTTTTAACTAAGGTTTCAGAATGGACGTTAAGGCCCGTGGATTACCATTGCAAGGCACCATTCGTCCTTCAGTTCCATGGTGTTTTCCCGTCCAGGAGGCTGGTCAGCAGCAGCATCAGCAGCAGCCCAAGCCGGCACACCAAAAGCAGCTGGTGCTTTCCTGTCCGGGAGGTGCGTTTTTTTAAGGCAATTTGTTAGCTAAAAGATGTCGCAAGCAGTTGCAGCAGCCGCAGCAGAAGCAGCGCAGCAGCAACAACCAAAGTAGCAGCCGAGCAGCTTCCAAGAGCTGGAAATTTGTGTTTTTTAACTAGGGTTTCGGAAGGGACGTTAGGCCCCGTGGATTATCATTGCAGGGCATCATTCCCTCCCTCAGTGCCATGGTGTTTTCCTGTCCGGGAGGTGCATTTTTTTAAGGCAATATGTTAGCTAAAAGCACACCAGCAGGAGGAGGGGCTTGTAGCAGGAGCAGCAGCAGCAGCAGCAGGCAGCGCAGCAGCAACAACCGAAGTAGCAGCCAAGCAGCTTACAGCAGGAGCAGGGCAGCAGGAAGGCCATGTGGACACAGTTGTCAAGAGCTGCCAAGAGCTGGAAATTTGTGTTTTTTAACTAGGGTTTCAGAAGGGACGTTAGGCCTCGTGGATTATCATTGCAGGGCACCATTCCGTCCCTCAGTGCCATGGTGTTTTCCTGTCCGGGAGGTGCTTTTTTTAAGGCAATTTGTTGGCTAAAAGATGTGGCAAGCAGTTGCAGAGGGTTTCAGAAGGGATGTTAGGCCCCGTGGATTACCATTGCAGGGCACCATTCGTGTGTGTTCCTATCCAGGAGGCTGGTCAGCAGCATCAGCAGCTGCCGAAGCCAGCACACCAAAAGCAGCGGAGCAGCAACAACCGAAGCAGCCAAGCAGCTTACAGCATGAGCAGGGTAGCAGGAAGGCCATGTGGACACAGTTGTCAAGAGCTGCCAAGAGCTGGAAATTTGTGTTTTTTAACTAGGGTTTCAGAAGGGACGTTAGGGGTCCATGGTCCACTTTGCGACCCTAAAAAAAACGGGTCACTTGTACCTAAATCCCCGGTCCACTTGCGACCCTAAAAACGTTCACTTGCGACCCTATTCCCTTTAAAAACTCTCCACCCCCCCGCTGCGTTCCACCAGGCAATGGTCTCCTTTCAAAACTCTCCACCCCCCCCCTGCAATTGTTTGGTTGGGGGGAGGATCATTCTACTTACATCATTACTTGAAACTCAGCCATTTCTGGTTTTGGTTGGGGGGGGAGGGATCATTACTTGACATAGATCATTACTTGACTCAGCCATTTAGGGTTTGGTTGGGGGGGAGGGATCATTCAACTTAGATCATTACTTGACTCAGCCATTTAGGGTTTGGTTGGGGGGGAGGGATCATTGTACTTACATCATTACTTGACTCAGCCATTTAGGGTTTGGTTGGGGGGGAGGGATCATTCTACTTACATCATTACTTGACTCAGCCATTTGGGGTTTGGTTGGGGGGGAGGGATCATTCAACTTAGATCATTACTTGACTCAGCCATTTAGGGTTTGGTTGGGGGGAGGGATCATTCTACTTACATCTTTACTTGCCTCAGCCATTTAGGGTTTGGTTGGGGGGGAGGGATCATTCAACTTAGACCATTACTTGACTCAGCCATTTAGGGTTTGGTTGGGGGGGAGTGATCATTCTACTTACATCATTACTTGACTCAGCCATTTAGGGTTTGGTTAGGGGGGAGGGATCATCGTACTTACATCATTACTTGACTCAGCCATTTAGGGTTTGGTTGGGGGGGGAGGGATCATTCTACTTACATCATTACTTGACTCAGCCATTTAGGGTTTGGTTAGGGGGGACGGATCATCGTACTTACATCATTACTTGACTCAGCCATTTAGGGTTTAGTTTGGGGGGAGGGGTCATTCTACTTACATCATTACTTGACTCAGCCATTTAGGGTTTGGTTGGGGGGGAGGGATCATTCAACTTAGATCATTACTTGACTCAGCCATTTAGGGTTTGGTTGGGGGGAGGGATCATTCTACTTACATCATTACTTGACTCAGCCATTTAGGGTTTGGTTAGGGGGGAGGGATCATCGTACTTACATCATTACTTGACTCAGCCATTTAGGATTTGGTTGGGGGGGAGGGATCATTCAACTTAGATCATTACTTGACTCAGCCATTTAGGGTTTGGGTTGGGGGGGAGGGATCATTCAACTTAGATCATTACTTGACTCAGCCATTTAGGGTTTGGTTGGGGGGGAGGGATCATTCAACTTAGATCATTACTTGACTCAGCCATTTAGGGTTTGGTTGGGGGGGAGGGATCATTCAACTTAGATCATTACTTGACTCAGCCATTTAGGGTTTGGTTGGGGGGGAGGGATCATTGTACTTAGATCATTACTTGACTCAGCCATTTAGGGTTTGGTTGGGGGGGAGGGGTTATACATTACTTGACTCAACCATTTAGGGTTTGGTTGGGGGGGAGGGATCATTGTACTTAGATCATTACTTGGCTCAGCCATTTAGGGTTTGTTTGGGGGGGAGGGATCATTCTACTTACATCATTACTTGACTCAGCCATTTAGGGTTTGGTTAGGGGGGAGGGATCATCGTACTTACATCATTACTTGACTCAGCCATTTAGGGTTTGGTTGGGGGGGAGGGATCATTCAACTTAGATCATTACTTGACTCAGCCATTTAGGGTTTGGTTGGGGCGGAGGGATCATTCTACTTACATCATTACTTGACTCAGCCACTTAGGGTTTGGTTGGGGGGGAGGGATCATTCTACTTACATCATTACTTGACTCAGCCATTTAGGGTTTGGTTGGGGGGGAGGGATCATTCAACTTAGATCATTACTTGACTCAGCCATTTAGGGTTTGGTTGGGGGGGAGGGATCATTCTACTTACATCATTACTTGACTCAGCCATTTAGGGTTTGGTTAGGGGGGACGGATCATCGTGCTTACATCATTACTTGACTCGTTACAGTGATACGACATGAAGCAGATTGAATCCTAATACGTAACTATATGTTTCTTGTCTACGTGATGCTGCACCCACCTTCTGCGTTGGCAAAATGCCACTGCGGACGACACAATACCAAATTTGGCACAATTGAGGACTGCAACTTGGCACATGCGATTTGAAAGTTCTTTAGCGCAAGTGCGCGCATGAACTTCACAAACTAATCTTTCTCCCAGGATTTCAGCAATCACTTGAGCACCACAGTGCAACATATTGGAAGGTCACGAGACTTGTACAACCCATGTACAATGTGAATGGATATGCCCTAATGCCCTAATGGACAAATAGATGGACATGCATGGATATAACAGTATACTATCATACTATACCATTGTCAATGGTGGTGAAATTCAGTGCATCACCGACGCATGGATTGCTAAGGTTGGCCGCAACTTTCTGTATAATTGTCTGGCCGCGAGTTTGTCTGTGTATAACTTTCTTCGTGAATATATTTTGCATTATCGAAGGAAGTTTCGAAATCAAACTTCCGACAATATGGGCAGATGAAAAGCAGAGATGGGAAGAGGCAGAGAGAAGAGAAGAGTAGAAGAGAGCAGATCAGAGAAGAGAACGAGTCAGAAGAAAGAAGATGCAGAGGAGCCAAAAGGTAGTGTTTTCCAATGCCTTGTGGCTCCGGAGGGTCGACAAGTAAGCTCGCTACAGCGGCGGGCGCGGAGCCAGCTGCCCAGATGAGAAATACAAAATTGCACGCCGTTGTGGCGTGACGTCCATTTCGAAGTCAACATGCACAAAAACCAACATGTTCGGACCGCCTTTAGCAGTTGAGATGGAGAGATAGAGAGATAAAGAGATAGAAAGAGAGAGAGAGAGAGAGAGAGTCAACAGTCAACATGTACAAAACACACCATGTTCGGACCGTTTTTAGAAGTTGAGGTAAAGAGATACAGCGATAACAAGATAGAAAGGGAGAGCGAGAGAGATAGATAGATAGAGAGATAGAGAGAGAGAGAGAGAGATAGATAGATAGATAGATAGATAAGATAAAATAAGTTAAGATAAGATAAGATAAGATAACATGAGATAAGATAAGATAAGATGAGATAAGATAAGATAACAAGATAGATAGAGAGAGATAGATAGATAGAGATAGATAGATAGATAGATAGATACATAGATAGATAGATAGATAGATAGATAGATAAGATAAGATAAGATAAGATGAGATAAGATAAGATAACAAGATAGATAGAGAGAGATAGATAGAGATAGATAGAGATAGATTGATAGATTGATAGATTGATAGATTGATAGATTGATAGATTGATAGATTGATAGATAGATAGATAAGATAAGATAAGATAAGATAAGATGAGATAAGATAAGATAACAAGATAGATAGAGAGAGATAGATAGATAGAGATTCATAGATAGATAGATAGATAGATAGATAAAATAGATAGATAGATAGATAGATAGATAATTAGATAGGTAGATAGATAGATAGATAGATAGATAAATAAATGACATGTAGCTTCGAAGCCCTTAAACGAAGCTTTTCTGCGAGACTTCCTACAAAAATGAAGCTTCGAAACTCAAACACGAAAACTTTTCTGCGAGACTTCCTTCAAAAATGAAGCTTCGAAGCTCTAAAACGAAGCTTTTCTACGAGACTTCCTTCAAAACTGAAGCTTCCAAACTCAAAAACCTAGCTTCGAAGCCCTTAAACGAAGCTTTTCTGCGAGACTTCCTTCAAAAATGAAGCTTCGAAGCCCTTAAACGAAGCTTTTCTGCGAGACTTCCTCCAAAAATGAAGCTTCGAAGCTCTAAAACGAAGCTTTTCTGCGAGACTTCCTTCAAAAATGAAGCTTCGAAGGTCTAAAACGACGCTTTTCTGCGAGACTTCCTTCAAAAATGATGCTTCGAAGCTCTACAACGAAGCTTTTCTGCGAGACTTCCTTCAAAAATGAAGCTGCGAAACTCAAAAACGAAGCTTTTCTGCGAGACTTCCTTCAAAAATGAAGCTACGAAACTCAAAAACGAAGCTTTTCTGCGAGACTTCCTCCAAAAATCATGCTTCGGGCACGAATAGGGTCACAGGCGACCACAAAGGGGCCGCACCATTTTCGTGTGGCAGGTGTGGGACTTCGAGCACACCTGGTCACTTGTGACCCTATCTTTTTTTACTTCAAAACGTAGAAACAGTGATTAGGGTCACAAGCGACCAATGTCCCGGTCGGCCTCGTGGATTATCATTGCAGGGCACCATTCCGTCCCTCAGTGCCATGGTGTTTTCCTGTCCGGGAGTTGCGTTTTTTAAAGGCAATATGTTCGCTGAAAAGCACTGGAAATTTGTGTTCTTTAACTAGGGTTTCAGAAGGGACGTTAGGCCTCGTGGATTATCATTGCAGGGCACCATTCCGTCCCTCAGTGCCATGGTGTTTTCCTGTCCGGGAGGTGCGTTTTTATTAAGGCAATATATATGTTAGCTAAAAGCACACCAGCAGGAGGAGGGGCTTGTAGCAGGAGCAGCAGCAGTAGTAGCAGCAGCAGCAGCAGGAAGCAGCGCAGCAGTAACAGCCAAAGTAGCAGCTGCAGCAGCTTACAGCAGGAGTAGGGCAGCAGGAAGGCTATGTTGATACAGTTTTTCTACGGCTTCAGACGACATGTTAGGCACTTTTTGGGCTGCATTTTGTCGTTGTTCCGTCCTTCACTGCCACTGTGTTTCCCCGTCCAGGAGCCACGTTTTGGGACTCGGCGCAGCAGTAGCAAGAGTAGAAGCAGTAGCAGCAGCAGAGGCAGCAGCAGCCGCAGCAGAAGCAGCGCAGCAGCAACAACCAAAGTAGCAGCCGAGCAGCTTACAGCACGCAGCAGCAGGAGCAGGGCAGCAGGAAGGCCATGTGGACAAGTTGCCAAGAGCTGCCCAGAGCTGGAAATTTGTGTTTTTTTTTTGTGTTTTTTAACTAGGGTTTCAGAAGGGACGTTAGGCCTCGTGGATTATCATTGTAGGGCACCATTCCGTCCCTCAGTGCCATGGTGTTTTCCTGTCCGGGAGGTGCATTTTTTACGGCAATTTGTTGGCTGAAAGATGTGGCAAACAGTTGCGGGGTGCAGAGGTGGCAAACAGGTCCAGATTCAAAACCCACTCGCTCTGAAATATCAGCTAGCAAAAATAGGCCCGGGGTCGGCGGCAGGGGCGGCAGCCCTTAGATATATAATATCCTGCAAAAACTCCAGAGCCCTGTGTCACCCAGGTTTCCAGCAATGCCAGCAGAAGATGAACAGCAGGGACCATGATGGGTGGAACCAGGGTCGGCAGACCCTGCATACCTCGCCGTCGGGGCTCCCAGCATGTGAAAACCTACAGCTGGTGTCTTGACCTACACCAACCAACAAAGAGTGCAGGTGTCAAAATCCAGTTTTGGAACTTCCAGGTGTCCAACTAATTGGCAGTTGAAAAACGCTAAGATCATGGCTACAACCCACTTTTTCCTGCTTCCATGTTGGTTTTCAAGAATTTGCAAGAGGTGACAGATGGGATTTACAGTGATATAAACAGTGATATATTTCAATGATGTAACCTATTCACAACAGAGCTAGAGAAACAACTCGGTCAAGTCACGTGGCCCATAAACATCATAAACCACTGTTCGGGGTATGGTCTTTGATACAGAACTTCTGTGGATGAACTGTGGCTCCAAGGCTTCACATTTTGTTCACCATTTCTCCGATTTCTCCATGGCACAGAGCGGCAGAGGCAGCTGGGGGAGCTCGGTGGCGAAGTGATGTGGATAGAAACGTCGCAGGTTCGCCAGATCAATCGAAGCCCAGTGAAAGCGCCAGGGACTAAAAGTCCGCCTCAACGAGGGACCCCTCTGATGGTAGTGGCATGGTAGGGGATACTTGCTGCTTCTTAGGGGACCCCTCTAATGGAACTGGGGCACTCGTTTCATCACGTCTCAAAATGCACGAAAGTGAAGAGTTTGGAGCAGCTTCGAACTATGTCTGATGGTGATTAAACATGATGAAACCTCACAAACTCTACTAGGCGACCCAGATGCTTATTCATGCTTATTTCATCAGTTTACATGTTGCAAGTTTATATAAGTGGATAGTTTCAGTGGTCTTGTATCCTCTGGAGACTTTGGAATTCCGTACCATCGACCCTCCGCAGCTGTCATGATCTGCAAATTTATTGGTCGGAAAGTTTTGAACATTGAACCCAGAGCGAGACTGAGAATCTGTATATATCTTTGGTCAAACTTTTTCTGTGCAAATGTTCCCGACTTGCAACTTGTAAGTCCCAATTTCTGATACCACCAGCACCAAGCAGCAGCAACAATAAGCAGCTTCCCATCCACAGCCTGCACCGAGAGTGTTTAACTTTCCCAGATCCTCGAACCCACTGGCACAAGGTTTTCGTGGCTCCTTTCCATCTGTTTCTTGTGTTTAGAACTGTATCCGAACTAGAATGGATGGCAAAACAAAGAGGAATGACCAATCGACTTTTTATGCACCCAATATAACAACGAACAAACGAAAACAACCAAACTGTGGTTTGACTTGTACGATACTGTTGTTTATTACCTAACAAGTTTCAACATCCAAAACACTTCCAAACTTGCAAGAAGATGGACACCCTCCGAATACCAGCAAATAAATTCTGAGTCTGAATCATGTCCGCACCAAGCAACTTGCATCCTACTGACCACATGCGTTGCAGTCGGCGTTTGAATCGCATCCGCCGCTCTCGAAGTGATGTTTTTTCCACATGGTGCATCCTGCACAGAATTCATGCCCGGCGCCAGGCACTGGTGTCATTAATAGCGAAACAGCACCAACCAGACAAAAGGAGTAAAACCCCGATGGAAACCAGGAATCGACGAGTCATGCTGAAGCAGCTCTTTGTGAATTCCAACCTGTGGCCGAAGCCAACTCAGATGATTGCAACACCCAACGGGTGCCCATGTCTAGTTGCCGTTGGTTGACTATTTCCAATACCCCACCCTGCAGCCCGCATCCTTGGTTGGCTTGTTTGATCCCGAGAATTCCACAAGCGATGCGTGAACTGCGAACGTGGATTATCAGAGTTTGTCATCTTTTGTGGAAAACAATAGAAATTCAATTGAAAAACCATCAGGAAGAAACTAAGTCAAACACTTACGTGTTCCAGCCATCAATTCCTGTCGCCAATTTCCAGCATGTGGACATCCAGAATGTCGGAGGAAAAAACAATTCTAAACGCCATCCGTGTGACCATGCGTGACCAAACTGCTGCAACAAATAGATGTCTGACCAGTCTGCAACAAAAACCATGGTCCCCATGGTCCATTCTCCATCATGGCCCCCCCAATCCTGGAACCAAACAGCAATTCACAAAATGTGAATGTTTGAGCACAGACAGAGATGCCGAGATGCCAAGTGCCTGCAAAATCACAAACAACATGTTCAATCTTTAGCGCAATGCTGCGCCAAAAAAAATCTGTGGGGATTTTGCGCAAATTGATTTGCATTGACGGGAACGCGACCATCACAATCAACGTTGCCGAATCCGAAGTTCTATCCTCATTCAAATCTTTGTCCTATTATTCAAATCGATTTTCCCTCTCTTCTATATACACTCCATATTCTAATTCTATCCTAAGCCTAATTCTTATCCTAATTCAAAGTCCTTTTCTTATTCTGCCTCAATCCTAGGTGTTGTTCCACTTATACTTATATTTCTAATGTTCGTATACTCTCAATTTGATTTGTTATTGTATTACTATTCAAAATACAAATCGTCATTCTAATCCTGATTCTTATCTTGGTTCTTGTTCTGAGTCTCTTCTGTTCCATCCAAACCTAATCGTCATGATCATTATCATTCTAAACCTAATTCCAACTTTGATCCTGTTCTATCTAATCGAATGCTAGTCTTCATCTTTATTAAAGTTCAATGTCTGATTTAGATTTACTGTATATGAAGCTAGAGCTATAGACAACCAAAGAACAAACTAAACTACATATAGAACACACTAAAACTCTAGGTAAGACAAACTAAAACGAGAAGATCCCTAGAGACAAGTTCAAGGATTGTATAAACAAATCTACAGCTGAGATTGACCGGAAGCTGTGCAAAGCAAGAGACTCGCAACCAAAGCAAAAATCCGCGCGGAATGAACTGCACAGAGAAAATCCACAAAACATACCGGCAGGGTCGGCGGATTACCCTGCGGGGCGGACGTTCGCCCAAAGTTTCATTGGGGTTTTAACTACCTTGGGGGTTAGTTGAAGATTTATTTAAGGTTGTTTTAGAGCGTACTTAGGATTGATTTAGATGGGTTGGTTTAGGCTTTATTTGGGGGTTTGATGGGGTTTGTTACGGTTTGTTTAGTGAATGTTTCGTGACATCTAATTGGGGTTTGTTCAGTGTTGTTTTTGGTTTTGTTTAGGGTCATGTATGGTTGATTTCCAGTTGGTTTAAAGTTTGTTGGGGGTTTGTTTCAAGTTGATTTCGGGTTTGTTGAGGGTGTGTTTCAATTTGATTTAGGATTGGATTATGTTGGGGTTCAATTAAGTGTTTGGGGTCTGTTGATGCTTTAGTTAGGGGCTCGAAATCCAGAAAATTGCGGAAAATATGTTGAAGACATGGTTCAAAAGGTAATTTCGGCACCATTTCAAGTCAACGCAAACATGCTATGGGACGCGAGTAATGTCAATATGTTATGTTTTTTGTATGTTCGCACTTTGTGAAAGAGGCACGCCGAAATAACACAACAGATTGCGGCCTTGCATGGAATTCCGCGGGTCTCCGAGCGAACGTAAGACCCCCTAGGGATATATGCGTTATTCATTGAACTGTTTATCCCTCCCTTTCTCAGCTAATTACTCCTCACCTGGATATTTCAAATGTATTGAAA
>CAMXCT020000983.1:152500-175000 GCA_947184155.2 Cladocopium goreaui | reverse complement strand
ATAATCATGATCATCATCATGATCATGATCATGATCATCATCATCATCATCATCATAAATCTTTGTTGTTGCTTAAATCCCCGAGTTGATCCGAAATGGGACAGGTAAAAGGCAGACGTTTCACCACCCCTGGGAAACAATGGAAATCACAGCATTTTCCACCCATGTTCCACCGGAAAATCTACGAGAAATCATGAGAAATCTGTAACATCAAATGAGTCTTGACCTTCAGATTTAGATCCAGAATGATCCATAGCATTGGAGTTGAACAATTGAACATGCACAGTTGTTTGTTTCCATGGTGTAAGGCGTCCAGGCTCCGGGCGGACGGTGGAGTCTGCGGATTGCAGGATCACTGAACCATCCTGAGGCGTGGCAAAATTGCGACAGATGGCGACCGGGTCGATGGGGGTACCCATTCTGGTTCTAGTGTTTCAGCCATCCATTTCGGGTGATTTTGAGCCATTCCCCCGGTTTGTCCATGGTGAGGGTCGGTGCCAAAAAGGGATTCGGAATTCCCAAATTCTCCAGGCCAACCCTGCCATCGGCAGATCACTGAGAAGGCGTACGGGCAATTTGCTGGTCGCGGCAATCTTCAGGACATGCGCACGCTGCTTCTCTTCAAAGAAAACATCCTCCACCTCCGGTGCCGGGATGAGGCCCCAAAAATGCTTTTGTCAATGGGCTAAACCCGGTATACCTACAAAAAAATGCCATGTTTAATATGATGAGAAACCCTTGGATTTGGGGGTATTTTCAGATGAACCCAAGTGTGAATTGGCAAACTAGCTTTAGATACCCGTACCTAAGCATCAATACCATGGAGTTTATCGACCGGTTGCCAGCGACCACAGGAGATGGATGGATATCTCAAGATCAATTGTGTAACATACCGCGGGAACCTAACCGAAGATAAAACCATATGGAGGCTGAGAAACACATTAGAGTCACCAAGCTCGGTTTTGCTTTGGTCACTGCCATCTTTACATGGTCTCTGAAAGGTAGACTCGAAATTCACGTCGCCAGGTGGTGCCTGCGTGCACCGGAGAAAAAGACCGTGCTGTAAGCATTTTCTTCCAACAGTCTTAGGAGGATTCCCTGCCATTGCCGGGAGACATCGGCCTTGATGTGAGAGTCTTCGTGGACCATCAACAGTCACCTTGACGTGGGCTCCGATCTTTTCCAACAACATAGCCGCTAGCCATTTGATGCATCCTTGCCTGTTTGAATGATGGGTACTCTTCATATTGCTCACTAAGACTTCTCTCAGCAAAGCGCTCACCGCAGTAGCAATGCCTGGAGGATATCCCATCCATCTGCGAACGCGCTTTGTGACTACCATCTTGGCGCTTTTGGAGAAGCTCCACCACTGTCTTGCCGAACTCGAAGTCCTCGTCAATTTTGAATGGCTTGGCTCTCAGCTTCAAGCTGAAGGCGTAAATGTCCCATACAAAGGCATCAGTAAGAAACACTGTAAGGCATCATACAGCGTTTCTCACTGAGGCCTATGGCGAATCTACGACTTCAGCCCCACAGGCCCAGCACTTCACCGTCTGTGCACTGCTTTAGATTCGCACTCTCTGCCCAGCGCATAGTGGTCTGGTGACGGTCCGGTGGCACCAAGCTTCGCAAATATCGTTGATGGCTGTGACATGGAACACCTTTTGGAACGCTGGCAGCTTTCAGAAGCCCATTGGTTCATTGGCTCAGCCACTTTTGGAAGGCTATGTAACCCAGCCCAGAGCCATGGGCACCCTCACCCTATCGGCCTGTCGCAGCTGCTCGAACGTGAGCTTCGGGAAATCCCAGAGTGCTTGCCTCAACGCCGAATGGCGGTCAAGATTTCGGCGGAAACTACAGATACCAAGCGACCCAGTCATCTTTAATCACTTCATCTTTGGGTAAAAATGATCTTAAAATTTGCTCTCCAAAATTGGAACCAATTTTTGATATGTCCAGTGAACCATCCCATTCTTTGGGGGCACCTACAGTAAATCCTTCTCACCCCGGCCAAAGGGCAAGTGATTCCTTGCAGATAAGACAACTTCAGCTCCAACAAACCACGATTTTTGTCTCAAGCATTGCGAACCTTATTCCACGTATATATAATGGTGTATTCATTTGCCCCGTTATAACCATAAATTGGTAGTAAATACGTGTAAACCCCCCTATTTTGAGACAACCCACTTGGAGATGTACCTCAAAAATCCGCAAAAACAACGTGATGTAATGACCCTGGGGCCTCCAGTTTTCCACCATTCAAGTTCATTTTGGGATCACTTGTGGATTTGCCCAAAGTGCATTTTTTGGAAGATTTTTGTGGCCCAGATCGACTCTGCGACCAGTTTCTGGTTTTTTGATAAAAAGGATGGGCTACCGGCTACCACAGATGAGTGGTGTGCGAGTTTTTCTTTCTTTGGAAATCCTGCTTTGGAGAATGTGAACCTGCAAGTTTTCACTTACAGTCCGAAGGTTTCTACATTGGATTAGTTTGTGGTCTTGAGTGTCACATTCCCTGGAGCGGCAGCCACTATTAAAAGATTTTTGTTCTTCCCGTACTATGGTTTTGTCCCCATCCATTGAAGGATCCTCACTTTCAAAAAAAAAAATGCGATTTTGGGGGGGGCATCCTGGCCATCCTCGCTGAGACGCCCCAACGTGCTGACTGAGGTAGCGCCAGCCACGGCACCCGCATCATCCACAATGCTTCCAGCTTTGAAGGTCAAACTCCTGCTGAAGAGCACCCTTCATGAAAGGTTTGGGAAAAGGACCAGAGAATTGGTTTGGGAAGAAATCTACATAAGAGTAACATGTCATGTACCAGTAGTGCCGCAAAAGGCGGTGGCGGAGTTTCACAAATAGGAAACCATGAGGAGAGGTTGGTTGTTGTGAATCACGGATGGCAGAGCGAACCCACTGATGGACCGAAAGGTGGTTGGAGCTGTGTTTTTTGGACCGGTTGCAATGGTTGCAGTGGTCACCTCACCACACCTGTTGGATGTAGTGTGGTGTAGTGCAGTTGTAGTTGTAGTTGTAGTCTAGCGTAGTGGAGTTGTTGTTGCAAGTTGTAGTTGTACTGTAGTGAAATTAGAGTAGTGTAGTTGCAGTTGCAGTTGTAGTTGTGGTGTGGTGTAATTAGCGTAGCGTACTGCAGTGTACTGTAGTGTTGTGTACAGTGTAGTGTAGTTGTGGTATAGTGTAGTGTAGTCTAGCGTAGTGTAGTGTAAAGTAGTCTAGTAGTAGTTGTAACTGTAGCTGTAGGGTAGGGTAGGGTAGAGCAAGGTGGGGTAGGGGTAGGGTAGGGTAGGTGTAGGTGTAGGGTAGGTGTGGTGTAGTGTAGCGTAGCGTAGTGTAGTGTAGTGTAGTGTAGTTAGGGCAATGTAGTGGTAGTTGTAATTGTAGTTGCAGTTGCGTTTATACTGCGATGTAATGTAACGTAACGTAATGTAATGTAACGTACCGCAACGTAAGGTGACGTAACGTAATGTAGTGTAATGTGATGTAATTAGCGTCGCGTAGTGTAATGTAGTGTAGTTGTAGTTGTATTTGTAGTTGTAGCTGTAGTGTGCTGCAGTGTAATTAGTGTGTGTAGTGTAATGTAGCGTAATGTAGTGTAGTTGTTATTGTGGTTGTAGCTGTTGTAGTCGTAGTAGTTGTAGTGATTGGACTGAGGCCCTTTCACACAAAAAGTACCATGTGGAAGCTCTGTGCTGCCACTGTACCGGACCGCAACTGTTGCTGTTGACAGCCACGGCAAGAAAGGAAAAAAGGATAGGTACAGTGGAAAACGCACATGCAAAGAAACTGGACAAAGCATGCGTTTGTGTGAAAGAAAAGGTGGACAAACATCACCTGGAATACACGGGAAAAACTTCGTTGAGACCTCTGCCGCTGTCCATTGGAGAGCGTGGAAAAAAGAAAGCCAGCAATCCATGAGGCAGGGATCAAAACAAGGACAATCCAGCGGTGAGCGGTCACGAAGACTCAGAAGGGCTTCTCGAAGGCCGCAGGTGTTCGTGGACATGAAGCGGAACGAAACTAACGGCCAGGATCAGCAGCCAGAAGCAAGGCAGCAGCCGGTCTGGCAATGCCAATGTCCCCAGAGCTGGCGAGTTCGGCCCGGCGACGCAAAACTGCCCAGTGTAATTAGTGTAGTGTAGTACTCTAATTAGATGTAATTAGTGTAGTGTAGTGTAGTGTAATTAGTGTTGTGTAATGTAGCGCAGTATATTTGTATTATTAGTAGAAGTAGTAGTACTAGTAGTAGTAGTAGTAGTAGTAGTAGCAGCGTAGTCGTAGTCATAGTCGTAGTAGGAGTAGTAGGAGTAGTAGGAGTAGTAGTCGTAGTAGGAGTAGTACGAGTAGTACGAGTAGTAATTGTTGTTGTTGTAGTAGTAGTAGTTGTTGTTGTTGTTGTAGTAGTAGTTGTAGTAGTGTTGTAGTAGTGTTGTAGTAGTGTTGTAGTAGTGTTGTAGTAGTGTTGTAGTAGTGTTGTAGTAGTGTTGTAGTAGTAGTTGTAGTTGTTGTAGTAGTAGTTGTTGTTGTAGTTGTAGTTGTAGTTGTGGTTGTGGTTGTAGTTGTAGTTGTAGCAGTAGTAGTAGTAGTAGCAGCGTAGTCGTAGTCGTAGTCATAGTCGTAGTAGGGGTAGTCGTCGTAGTAGGAGTAGTAGGAGTAGTAGTTGTAGTAGTAGTTGTTGTTGTTGTAGCTGTAGTAGTGTTGTAGTAGTGTTGTAGTAGTGTTGTAGTAGTGTTGTAGTAGTGTTGTAGTAGTAGTAGTAGTTGTTGTTGTTGTAGTAGTAGTTGTTGTTGTTGTTGTTGTAGCTGTAGTTGTAGTTGTAGCAGTGTTGTAGTAGGAGTTGTAGTAGTTGTAGTAGTAGAAGTAGTAGTTGTAGTTGTAGTAGTAGCGTAGTGTAGTGTAGTGTAGTGTAGTGTAGCGTAGTGTAGCGTAGTGTAGTGTAGTAGTAGTTGTACTTGTAGTTGTCTATCTATCTATCCATCTGTGCATCGGCAAGCTTGAAACCGAAGCTGTTCTGCCAGACGTCCTCAGTTTTTGAACTTGACAACATCAAAAACACTGCAATTCTGCGAGACATCTACAATTTTCCAACTTGACAACGTCAACAACGAAGCAATTCTGCGAGACGTTCTCAATTTTGGAAATTGACAGCATCAAAAACGAAGCAATTCTGCGAGACTTCCTTCAAAAATGGAAAGCTGACTGCAGAGCTGACGGCCTCGCGCCAATGCGTTTTGCGATTTTTCCAGTCCATGTGTCTAAAGTATTGCGTGTGCCACGAAAAAGTGAGGCCAGGTCATACGAAGTGCTGCACCTGTCACGCAAAATTACCTTACCAAACCTGAAGATCTGATGCTCCAAAATGCAACCCCCCTCAGGAAATCAGCGCCCGACGTCCTAACATCTCTGATGAGCATGTCTCTTGTACTGCGCCTGCCACAGAAAATGCATCTTTGCAGATCCTCTTCAAGTGTCCCACGCCTGCCAATGCTTTTGAAACTGGCTACAGAACCCTCAGGTTTTGCGCACTTTTGACAAGGTGCACAGTCCCTTGCGCCTGCCACGCAAAACAACATCTGAACGTCCAAAAGCGATTCGCCCCCGCCAGTTCTTTACACTTTTGACTTCGAAATGTGCTTCGCGCCACAACGGCGTGCACTTTTTCAACATCTCAACTTCCAAAAGTGGTCCGACACTGATGTGCCTTGTACATTTTGACTTCGAAATGTGCTTCGCGCCACAATGGCGCACGCTTTTTGAACGAGAATGGTGCGTTTTGTACATTTTGACTTCGAAACGCGCTTCGCGCCACAACAGCGTGCGCTTTTTCCACATCTCAATTCCTAAAAGTGCTCCGAAGCTGACGTGCTTTGTACGTTTTGACTTCGAAATGTGCTTCGCGCCGAAACGGCGTGCAATTTTTCATCTCTCATCCGGCCAGATGGCTCCGCACCCGCCGCTTTAGCGAGGCTACTTTTCAACTCCGCAATCATTGGAAAAACACATTGATTCGCAACTTTTCTACCTTTTCGCGCACCTGCATCTTCTTTCTTCTCACTCTTTCTCTTCTCTGATCTTCTTCTTCTTCTCTTCTCTGACTCTTCCCACCTCTACTTTTTCATCTGTCCATGTTGTCGGAAGTTTGACTTCTAAACTTCCTTCGATAATGTAGGCAAAAGAAGTTCAGGAGCGTACTGCGCGAGAATGTAAACCAATGAAAGGGAGGATCTTGACCAAGAGAGAAAAGGGGCGTGTTCTGCAGAGGGATTACCGACAACGCCACAGGTGGCACTGGAAAATGGCTACCCCTAAATCGGGTGCGTGGTAATCATGGGAACGAAAATGTCATACAAATGAAGGTGTTAATGGGAAAATCATCTATAAATGATGGGGAAAAAATCCAGTGCCATGTTTGATTATATATATATATATATTGGAGGGTAGCCTGTTAAAATAGGGAACCCATTCTCACTATCCAAAATTGTCGCGTCAATGGGTTTTTCCAATGGTCTTCCAAGGTTCCTAAGGTTTTTCCTGTTTAATAATTAAACAAATAAAAAAAAACAAATATGATTTTGGGGTCGTCCATGTTGAAAGAAACCCCAACATGTCTTCCTACTTTTCTCTTTTTGTGTCTCCAAATAGTAAAAACCATGGATGAAAATCATGATCAATGCCGTGCCCCAGTTGATATGTCCATTCTGACACCTGGTGGGAGCCAAGGCAATGGTCGCCAGCAAACAGAAGAGTCCCTGGCCAGCATGGATTGTATGGATATCATCATAGCTGTCTATGTACGTGTATAATGTGTGTATATATATATATATATACATTATGTACATATGGATGGATGGATGGATGGATGGATGGACAGATAAATAAATATGATCATAGAATAGAAATCCGGGGATGCTTGTGATAGAAATCTGGGACGCTTTAGCTGTCTAGCTGGAACATACCAAAATTGTCTCGCTGCAAAGCTGTCTAGCAGCAAAACCCGAAAGTGCGGCGTTTCTGATTTCAGACACCCAGAAGAAATGGGAAGATGTGGATGTTTGACCAATGGTAATGGTTCGACCACCGACCAACAATATCATATTAAATATCTATCATCTACAAACATCATCAGGTACATCGACATACATACTCCAAATATATAGCTGTGTCTGAAAATGATGGATATCCCACAAAAATGACATTTTCGGAACATGACGCGTTTTCCCAGCATTTTTTGGGGGAAAACCTTCCCACAACCTCAACCGCGCCCCCGGTATTTCATGAAATCTCAGGAACCCGACGATGCTCAGCAGCAGCACGACAGCAAGCTGACCTTGGTTATATAGAAGTTTCCCATAGCTATGGTGGAATTCCTCCAACTGATATACTGATATGAGATATGGATTCAAAAAAATATAGCGTGAACCAATTGAAATATATCTCATAACGTATATTTCTTAACAACCAGAGTATGGGGGATCAGGCCCGCTAAGGTTTGCGAAGCCTCAAAGCTGCAAAGCCTCTTTGGCGCTTCACGCCTCAAAGCTTCAAAGCCTCAAAGCTGCAAAGCCTCTTTGGCGCCTCACGCCTCAAAGCCTCAAAGCTCCAAAGCCTCTCTGGCGCCTCACGCCTCAAAGCCTCAAAGCTGCAAAGCCTCTTTGGCGCCTCACGCTTCAAAGCCTCAAAGCCTCAAAGCTGCAAAGCCTCTTTGGCGCCTCACGCTTCAAAGCCTCAAAGCCTCAAAGCCTGAACGCTTGGATGCTTTGGCGCTTTGGCGCTTGGCGGCTCTTTCAGGCTTTGGCGCTTCTTGGCGCTTTTCCGACGCCTCAAAGCCTCAAAGCCTGAACGCTTGGATGCTGTGGCGCTTTGGCGCTTTGGCGCTTGGCGGCTCTTGCACGCTTTGGCGCTTCTTGGCGCTTTTCCGGCGCCTCAAAGCCTCAAAGCCTCAAAGCCTGAACGCTTGGATGCTTTGGCGCTTTGGCGCGTGTCCTACGCCTCAAAGCCTCAAAGCCTCAAAGCCTGAACGCTTGGATGCTTTGGCGCTTTGGCGCTTTGGCGCTTTGGCGCTTGGCGCTCTTGATGCTTTGGTGCCTCTTGGCCCTTTGGCGCTTTGCGGCTCTTTGACGCTTTGGCGCTTTGGCGCTTGGCGCTCTTGATGCTTTGGTGCCTCTTGGCCCTTTGGCGCTTTGCGGCTCTTTGACGCTTTGGCGCTTCTTGGCGCTTTGAGACTTCGCGGCTCTGTGACGCTTTGGCGTCTTTGACGCTTTGGCGCTGCTATGCGCTGTGGCGCTTTGCAACTCTTTGACGCTTTGGCGCTTCTTGAGGCTTTGGCTTTGTGAGCTTCAGTTGTCAATGGTTTGTAACTTGGAATTTTCGTGTTGGCCACTTAGAAGTTTTTCATCTAAATTATTATTTATTTCCCGCTTTCATGCATAGGCGTGGATATGCATATAGAGCTAGTTATATATGTAAATCTATATAGTCGTTCCGGAATAGATGGAAAAGCGTTTCGAGAAATCCTCTCTCTCCGGAACGATCTAGATTTTGGGCAAGCTTTTATCGAAAAGGGATCTAGATTTTTAATATTGACTTTCCCGAAGTCAAAACCAGATGTGGAGAGTTCTCTTGTGAGAAGATTGATGTCGACAAGAAAGGACTAGCATGTCAGTAAGGGCACTGAGTTTCAATGACATTTGGTTATGGACTAGGGCATTTAGCTCTAAACCTTCTCGGGTTCCCTTCTTTGGAGGCGCTGAAAGCCGAGGACTCGACAGAAGCCAGTAGCAACTGGGAAAACGTGGCTAGATCAGTTGCGCAGTCTGAGTCTGTGGCTTCAGGAGGGCAGAGGCCTGGTATTGGCTTCTCTGCATGGACGAGGAACCCTGCGGCTATTGCGCAGCGCTGTTTCCTTGGGGGAGTGGAGCCAGGAGTCACGGCAATTTGGTCTGCAGCTGCTGCATGCGTTTCGAAATAATTCTTTGGGGGATGTGAGGGATCTGGGAGTCGATCAAAGACATCAGAGACCCATGAATCCCATGAGATGCCGATGGCCAAGCTGGATTTCGATCAGCTGGCTTTTCAATATGTAGAAGATGGATTTCCAGACGTGTAGAGCGAGGCTGTGCTCTTCATTCCGGCGCTGGATGCATCCACGTACCAGGACGGCACCCCGATCGTCGAGAACGAGGTCCAGGGATTCCATGGGACGCGCAGTAGCATCCTGCCTACGATATTGATGCAGGGACTGCGGTCCTCCAAACGAAGTCACGGGGTGACCGGCGTGTGGATCACCACACAGCGAGGCTTTTGCTACGAGTGGGGGTTTACTCCGCTTGAGCTTTTTGCAGGAGCCGCTGTTCATGTTGCATGCCCGTTGGAGCAGATCGTGAAGAACAGGAGGAATGGCAAGTAGGGGGATTGAGGGCAGGGAATAAGGATAGGATGGATGGGCCACATGGGCCAAGGGGAGACAACGTGAGAGATGTGCGACAGTAGATGGACAAATTATTCAAACCCCTATCCATGAGTTATAGGCCACCCCCTACCTCCCCGGAATTTCAACGTTATGGTTTCGTAGCGCTGTTCCTGCTCTGGGGGTTTGATTTATTTCGTCCATTCGAAGGAACGAACCAAACAAGAAAATAACATTGATATTTGGGGTGAGGGGGGGTTGCTCTATACGTAAAAGGGTTTGAATAATTCGTCCATCTACGGGAGTATGTCTGTTGTTTTTTCAATGGTGCGCTCGCACGCGTAGGTATGTAGGAAGTTGGCCGCGGGAGATGGAAGTTTAGCCCTTGGACCGTCTGTGAAACAATGTCGTGGCAGGAGGGTGGGTAGTATATGTAAGACGGTCTCTAGCACAGTCAGAATAGATTTTTCGGAAATGTGAATTGTTTTTTGGGTTCGAGGATACTCGGACCCTAAGCATTGCTCCAAACATCTCAAATCTTCGTGCGCAATCCCTGCAGTAAACTAAAGGGTAACCTAAATCCTGATGCGACTGTAGCAGGACTGGGGCTGAAGTTGGACGATCGGTGGTGGAATGCAAGTCAGGCAAGCCACGCTTGCGCATCACTGGCATTTCCCTGAGACTGCCCTCACAGCAGGCCAGCAACTGGGCTAAGGGCTTCAAGACAGCATTGAACCAGTGTGCAGAGACGTGTCTTCCGGACTCTACGAGGAACGCCAAGAACTTGTTCAATCAGCAGGTGTTTTCGTTATGCTGCTCGCGGTATAGCTTCTGGCAATACGCTAAAGAGGATGCGTGGTTCGAGAAGTCGACGACATACCGCGCTTTTAACATGGCGCTGAGCCTCCACCTTACTCAGTTGGTTCGGGCCTTGAGCCATGACGGTCCACGGAAACGTGAAGAACGCCTGTCCTTGTTGACGTTGCAGGGGCTCCCACAGCCTTTCAAATTTTTCTTTGAAGAGCAGCACCCCGGATTGATTGAGTGGGCTCTGGCGCCTGCGGCACTGGCATACCCAGGCATGCACGAGAAGGTTACTGCCCCTGCCATCACAACTGCAGAGGACGAAGGGTCAGTTCAGCAGCTTGCAGAGATAGCTCAGGAGCATTTGGAGCAGCAGAGTCTCCGTCGAAGAGAAGCTATGCTGGAATATGCTCGGCAGGCTATGAGACGGCACCAAGGGGAACGCAAGCGCTTGCGCGATGAATATCATGACGATGCGAGCATGTAATGTGGCAACACAGCGGCGATGAACACAAGAGACGGCGCCTGCGTCTCAGAGCTTGCGGCTTTGCGGCTTTGCGGCTTTGCGGCTTTGCGGCTTTGTGGCTTTGTGGCTTTCGGCTTCAGCGATCCATGGCGGTGGCAACGCAGCGGCGATGAACGCAGGAGGCGGCGCATGAGTCGCAGAGCTTGCGGCTCGGCGGCTTTGCGGCTTTGCGGCTTGAGCGTTCCATGGCAGCTCTTTGCGGCTTTGCGGCTTTGCGGCTTGCGCGTTCCATGGCGGCTTTGCGGCTTTGCGGCTTTGCAGCTTTGCGGCTTGAGCGTTCCATGGCGGGCGGCTTTGCGGCTTTGCGGCTTTGCGGCTTGAGCGTTCCATTGCGGCTTTGCTGCTTTGCGGCTTTGACGCTTTTCAGGGTGCGCGCGTGTACCCGAACCCGCGTGCAATGTTAACAACCATATCATAATGCTTCATAATATTGAAATAGTTTCACCAATCTAAATGTTTCATAATATTCCCCATTATATAGACCAGCCAGTAGAACCCATACATATATCATTATATAACCTACAGAGGTATTGGAAGCTGATCAACTGAGGCGTTTTTTGAAACACCATTGCATACCATTGCTGTACTGCTCGGTTAGGGAAATCTGAATAGGCACTACCCTGTCACCCAGTGAATTTGACCAGCAGGACTTACTCAACTTTCGGGTCAAAACTATGGATTATCCCGGAAAGCCACGATGACCAAAATCCATCAAACAAGCCCTGGGGAATCGCCACGAAAAATTGGACATGAGCATCCACCAATATGGATTTTACACCAAAGTGTCGGATGAATTGAAACATCAACGGAAATTGAGTCCAAAAATTATGAGAAAAACCCGTTGCCATCCACTGCTTTCAAGCATTTTCAACCCCACCTAGGAGTCGCGGGAGCATCTGTCGCGGGGCCTGCCCATGTGTTTCTCCAATGTGTGACACTTCGACAGCAATATCGCCACGGGTCTTGGGTGAGCTTTTGATAGTTTTTGGAGTTGCGAGATGATCTTCATCAACAGTGGAGGTTTTAGCAGGAAGAAGATCTGAGCATATCTGAGCCAAAAAAAATGGAGAAAGACATGAAGATTGAATGAAAGCCAACGCCCCTGATGATCCTGATGGGATCCTGATATTTATTGCTAGCTTTTGACAAGCATATGGCGCAAGCCAGTGCAAACACCAGGAATCTCAAATTCACAAAGTCGCCAGGTGGTACTGCAAGCTTTCAAACAGCACAATAAATTCATGACCAAAAAACAAAAACAAAAAATGTCTGATCTATATTCACTACTCTCCTTATCAAGTCAAAGCAAACTATCTAGGCAGTGAGATCATCGAGCATGGACCGCCTCAAAAGTTGAGGTCTCACCTGTGCATAATTCCACTAACAAAGCGTTCAATCCGACAGCAAATTCCCAGGGTTCCAGGGGGCTGTCCCGGCCCGACTGGCTGACGTTGTGGTTCTTAAGCTCCAATTCATTGGGCAAATTAGACCGTTTCTTCGGCGTATGGTTTCTCCCCGTTCCCCAAAATTCTCAAGTCAGAATCCTCATCACAGAAAGCCTTAAAAAGCAGGCCTCTCTCGGTATGGAGGTAAAAATACCCCAAAATCGCTCCAGAAAAAATGCCCAATAGCCCGGCTCAGCCACCTTCGACCCTTCCCGCCGTGACTTTGGTCCGACCTTCAGAAGGTCCGGTCCACGTTTCAGCTGGGCTTCGGTGAAGGCGAGCAGCACCTCGAAGCGGGTGGAATTGGTTGACCTTGAAATGAATGTGGTGCTCATTATAACCAACAAGTATAGATCATTGATGATCATTATAAAAGGTCTTAATCAACTATAGATCATTGATATTTGATATACTGATGATATACTCAAGAGGTTTCCCAAGTTCCCGGGGGCACCCAAGTCATGCAAGTCATGGATGACCATTTTGGTAGATAATTTCCCAATGGTTTTAATGGTGAATGGAAAGAAAAAAACGGAACAAACTCAATGGTAGTCTTAAAATTGGAAACCATGTCCGCCATGTCCTTTTTTCGACATCCCGCAAGGAGAGAAATCTGATCCAGGATTTTTTTGGGGTCATGAAGATCTGAAGCCCTCCCTTTCCTGGGGAATTACACCGATCCACAAAGTACCTCAGGTGCTCTGTGATTTGGTTCCTCTCAAAATGGGATGCTGGTAGCAATCCTCGTTAGTGAATTGAACCATCATGAGACTTGTCTCAGATGTATGTCTATATCATATGTCTAACAATACTCTTTCCTCTGACCCATGGCACCATGGGTGTATTTTCTCCCAGTGGAAAACCTTCAATGTGCAACAACTAAGTTGAAAGCTCGCGTCTTTTCCGAACAAAAACCTAATTCTCTTTGATTCAATAGATACTTCGCTCAACTGCCATCCATACTGCACTTTGGTTCTATGTGTTTTCTTCCTAAAATCGAAGACTTTAGACATTGGTTTTTGTGTCGAAACAACCATGGCTTTAGGGTACTGTCAACCCTGGATTAATAACCTCGAGGAAAGATCGCGGGCTTGGTCCCCAAGATAGCGATCACAAATTGACACTTGGACTTGCTACCCTCAGCTATTAGGAAACTGGTGGTGTATTCATCCTGTGTTAACATTCAACAAGATCGTATCGGGAAGAACCGAGGGGCTGGCCTGGTATACCATTTATCAGTACTCATTGCTTCTCTAATGGGATATAAGCTGGAACCCCTCAATCAACCAACGGGTAGGAAAAGGACACCTATCATTAACACTAATGCTAATGTTAGTAAAACAATAATAAACCATCCCGAAATTTACCATGGGTAGGATTCCAACCATCAAACTATGGATGGTTTGTGACATTGCTTTACTCACATTCTTCGGAACTCCGCTATGACCTCCTTCTCACTGAACGAGAGAAGGTGACACTTCTCCATGGTCCTCGCAGTGCGGAGATTTGCTCCGCCCATCAATAAAAACGTTTGCTCCGAAGATGTGGTCCCCCGATTCATGGCCATGGATGTGGGTCAATAGCTGGAAGACCTATATAGGGGACCACAGATATAAAAATGTCTAGTTTAGTATTAACCATCCAATTTAATTGAGGTACCTAATTTTGACCCATACCCACATGTAAATTTGATCCAATCAATCGATTTTTCGGGTTCCCCATGTCCCAAATAGCTAGGTTTTCCCAGCCATGACCAGACCAGCAACTCCTGACCGATGGCCCCCAAAGATCCAGGAGGCCTCAAGGCCCCATAAAAACCCGCCAGGTCCCAATGGCAGTTCCAAGGGAAGAATGATAAACAACAAGTTGGGTCATTTTATATACATGTCTATGTATATTCTATATATATATTCTATATATTCTATATATATATATACCCTCTGGTTATTTAACATAGCCATGGTATAGATGGCCCACTTATAGATGGTTTACCTACTAAAAATTGTGATTTTCCATGGCTATGTTAAATAACCAGAGGGTATATATATATGTTGAATGGCGGAGCACAGCAAATGCGTTCCTTTTCTCCAGGCAATTGAGCCACTTGTAGCGGCGTCCATCTGCATATGTTATGCAGTAACCTGTGCAATTCCTGCATGACACTTCTATGATTTGTGCGTGTCATCCATGCTGCGTTGCAGACATGGAAAAGATCTAACCCCCCGCCTCAAAATTGTGTCGATTTGAGGCGCAATTTTGCTATTCATCACTCCATGGAATCTCGGGACCAGGAATGTTATTCTGCCATTCCTCTTGAATGAACCATTGTTCAACAAATGTTCCAAAGTTGTTGAGATACCTTCCACGGGTGATGATGTCACAAAACACTGTGAAACCATGCCTTTCGTTCTGAGTCCAGAACGCTGGAAAATCCCATAGCATGTCCGGTTGATTGGGGTACAAGGTCATTAAATGAACCTTTAGGTACTCTTGAAACACCGCGCTATTGAACATTCCTACTTGCTGTACACGTAAGGCTCTCTCACGCTCGATGCGAGGATAGTGCCGCATGATCTCCTCGTTGTCATTCCAGTCCACGCCCACCAAAGGAAGAGTAGGAGGAACATGATCGCTCTCCGGCGAACCAGGCAGGTCCACATACTCACGTGTGTTGCTGTCAGACACGTGATCTTGGCTTCCAGCACTTTGACCTGCATGTCCATGTTGATCCGCTTCAGCCATTGCAGCGGATAGTGCCGCCACCGGCGGAAGATTGGTCTCCTCCTCGTCGATCTCCATAGGCTCCTCCTCGGCATTCTCACCATCTGAGAGGTCGTAGGCGTTCATGACATCGCTTTCAGCGAATCCATGGTGAGCTCGTCTTCTTCGATCCAGCTTCACGAATCTCGCCATTCCACCAGGTACTTCTCTGAAGTATTCTTCTCCGCTCTCTGCATCATCCACATGCTTCAGCACTCGGAACTGTCGAAGTTCATGTCTTTCAGGATCCCAGTCATCCACGTAGGTGATCTCCTTGCGATTTCCAATCTGTTCGATCGCCCAGTCGAGCACTTTTGAGAGCTGCCATCGATGTGTGGCCTTCTTCAGAGCGAATCTGCAGGCCAAACCAACCATGAAGAATACCAGGGCATACACCATCATGAAGCCAGGGAAGTCCGCGAAGATCTCCACCAAGTTGTAGTTGCGAACCATCACCTCATAGTTCGCTTCCTCCATTCGCGAGCCACCAACCACGGATTGCAGCGAAAGAATGGTCAGCGCTTTCACCAAAGGCTTCGCCACAGGAACTGGAAATTCCGAAGCACCATCTGCCAACGTGTTGAGAACCACTCGGCGAATCACTTTCATGCTTTGACCCATGTACTTCTTCTGCATGAAGACATTGAATTCATCTTCTCCAGCCGGAACGTAGGACTTCGTGTTGGGGTCGAATTCCACCAGGCCTATGAGGTACATCAAGAAACATCGCCTCACCTTTGTCAGTTTCTTTGTTCCAAGGTCTGAGATGTTCAGTACCGTCGCCACACCATCCATCTCCAAACTTCCAGATTTGATCTGCTGTTGGAGCCACAGGTATTTGGTCTCCACATGTTTGAGTCGACCAACTCCTTGCCTCTGTGAAAAAGCTCGGCAGGAAGATGAGTCCGTGACGATCTTGGCCTGAACTTCCTTTTCCACCAAAAAGGACCAAAGACGGGACACATAGAGGGCTTCAGCTCCTCCACTCACCGCTGACAGGTACTCGCTCTCGCAACTGCTAAGAGCAATGCTTTTCTGCGTCCTCGACCATGAGCTAACCAGGCGATTGTTCACATAGACCATCGCTGAGGAAACTGAGTGGCGTTTCCGGGTCTCACTTGATTTGTCACCGGCCCAATCGGCATCTGTGAATGCCTCTACCAAATGGGTTCCAGCTTCCAAAGTTCCAGGATCACCTCGTACTTCATCCAGCTTGCTGTTGCTTGGCACCTGATACCCAAGCAAAATTCCAAGGTCAGGAGTTCCTTTGAGGTACAGGATCACATGTTTGACTCCTGCTTCTGCTGCAGCTGTTGGTTTCGCCATGAACTGACTGAGATGGCGAACTGCATGTTGTAGATCTGGTCGATCCTGGCTCAAGTATAAGAGCGTACCCATTGCAGATCGGAATCTGTGCTTGCCAGCGTCGTCCAACTCTCGCGAGTCATAGTTCTCGTAGGACACATCAGGAGTGGACTTGGGCTTCCTCCCTTCCAGGCTGTAGAGCTTCAGGAGGTCCTCACTGTATCGCTCGTGCGGGCTGATCACAATCCCCGCCTTGGTGAAAAAGTGACGTTTCTTGAGGAATCTGATTGGTTCATTGGGATCTTGGTCAGGACGGGGTAAGATTTCACCACCTTGCAAAGTGAACCGTTTTCTCAATTCCAAAACCAGCCATTCCAAATCTTCCTTCTCACCGCACAAGACGAGGTCGTCCACGTGAGAACAAACCATGAGCTTCCTTTCTGTGTGCCTAAACAGGCTTGGGAGTAGCATTGTGCTTTTGAAACCCAATGACTGAAGGTGCTCAGCCAAAAAGTCAAAGAACCTTGAGGCTGCATTGCGTTGACCAGGCAGGCACTTGCGCAAACTCCAAAAGTTGCTTTGCTCTGCAGACTCCTCCATGCGCCACCACGTAGGCTTCTGAACCAAAATGCGCTCACGCTGGTCCACCAGCAAAAAGGCATCTTTGATGTCCACGAAACTCAGAAACCATCCCAGACAGCAATGTGCTATCAGCAGTAGACGGGCTCCAATCCCTGAAGTGGGCGCAAATGTTGCAGAGGTTCCACGGTCAGTGCCCTTGAACTCCCTTGCCACAAACCTGCAACGCCTTTGCCATTCTTGATCACGCACTCTCCAGTCCATGACACTGCGGGTTGAGAGAATCACCCCTTGCTCCAAATCTTCTGCACTGGGTTCTTCCAACACTCCCATTTCCAAGAGACGTGAGATCTCTTTGTACCCAGCTGCTTCGTCCAAGGCTTCTAGCTCATGTTGAGGAAGAACTGGAGGTCTACCTTCGTCCATTGGTGAATCATCCAAACCTTCTCCAAGTTGAAACTCTTCAGACTCATCCATGTAGTCTGCCACTTCGTTTTCCCAGATCTCATCATCGATCTCTCCAATCTCCAAGACTTGCTGGATGTTGCCAGCAAACTGAGGTGGGTAAAGACTGCTTGCCGTTGCTGAAGAAGGACTTCCTTGAGGGCTAACTCGAGGTGCTTTCTGTTGAGGCTCCTCGACATTGCTATCATCCACCAAAGCTTCACCAGAATCTCCAGGTGCTTCTCCTTGTCGCGCAGCTTTGTTTGGAGAAAGCTGCTCCTCAGGACCATCACGTTTGATCCCATGCTCAAGCTCGAAGTCTTCCAAGTCACTCACAGGGCTTGGAGGGTGTGTCCGGGCATATTCTCTGACATCTCTGGCATCATAGTCAATCGCCTCCTCAGGGATTGTTGGATGCTTCTCAGTCACCGGCTTGGGCGTTGTTGGAGCACCAAATCGAAGATTCTTCAAAGTTGCCTTCCTTGTCAAAACTTGCTTGTAAGGCTTGTCCTTCAGCATGAAGAGCCATGTTGCTCTCCAAGGGTCACTAAGGCGTCTGATTGCCTTTCCACGTACCATACCATTTGGGGTAGCAACGACATGAAGGTCATCTCCATCAGTCTTTGTGAGCCAAATTCCAGGTACCCACTGTGGGCCAAGTTTGGTGTTGAGCCCACGGCGATGCAAGACCAAAACCATTTCGCCAAAACAGGCTACCTTGCCTGAGTACCTCCTTCCATACACCAGCTCAAAGGGGCTCATCTGGGTCGTGGTGTGGTTGACAAAGCGGTTCAGGGTCCAAGCAGCATGAACGAAAGACCAGGGCCAGATTGCATGGTCACCAGGTAGTTGAAGGCTGCATCTGTCAGATGCCATCTGAACCAAAGTTGGGCTTTGCCTCCTCAAAGTTTGTATCACCCGTTCCACCTGGGCAGTACGACCTTTGTCTCCAGGACGGGAATGAGTCACCACTGTCGGATAACCCAGATGCTGTCTCATCAGCTGAACACTTGCTAAGAGAGATTTCATGGTGGGTTCAGCATCGCTGTCAAATTCAACTCGATCCATGTAGTTGAGAGCCATTGAGAACCGCACCAAATGTTCAGCTTGTCCACGTGAATTGGCTCCTTTGGAAGGTACAGGGTGCACTGAGATCATTTTGGTCTGACAGTCGATGGCCACCAAGATCGTGTTCAAGTAGTCAGATCCATCAGCTTTGGAAAAGCAGTAATCCAGCTGAATGCTGGGAATTGATCTCCTTTCTTCTTCTTGATGTTCAACTGGTCGTTGTGGATCTTGCTTGCTTTTGCAACTGACGCAGTAGGGGCACCATGGTTGAAAAGGTAGGTGAGCCAGTTCATGTTGCTTCACCTCTTCTTCTGTTGGTTCACGTGGGACAGATTGTCCAACCAGCCCTTTCTGCCACTGCTGTTCCATGTAGAGCTTGTTGGCCGTGACAAAGCTCTCCTCGTGTTCCAAGGTTTGGGCACGTTGGTTGATTCTGTGCCATAGGCTTTTCTTGGATCCACCTTGATTGACACCAAGAAAACTGGCAGCAGCTCTGAGCAAAACCAAGCTGCTTTCCACCGTGATGGTGGTGCCGTTGACAACCAGGGAGTCTCTGTTCTCAAACTCCCAGACAAACTCAGGAACTTCTTGTGATCCCACCGGTTGAGGATCAACTTGCATTAACTCCTCAGGCTTTTGGCCTTCCAACAGCTCTGCAGGGACACCCGGCTCCTCAGCAAAACCAAAACCATCCAAGTTCACTTCAGTGCCACCTGCTTCTACCAGCTCTTGACCGCAGACTGCTCCTAAGACGTCAGTCGATTCCTCCTTCTTGTGCAGCATAGTGAGCACAAGAGTCGGCTTGTGGCAACCTGGAATCTCGTCCTCAATCTCCTCGTCCAGGTAGTACTGGTTGCAAGTCTCCACAAGCTCCCATGACAAATCATCATGTTGAAAAGCTGTTGATCTCAAAGGCCATTCATCTCTGGAGTATGAAATCCCAGGGTTGAGGTACCGGTTGGAGGCAGGCATGATGATGAAAGGGTTACCTGTGCTTGATACAGCCCAGCCACGTCGAAAGACTCGTTGCAGAAGTTCATCTCGTGGCTTGATCACCGTTTGAACAACCATCATGTCCTTGTCCTCATCCACCATGCCATAGTGTTGTTCACCTCCATGGGATGTTCTCCTTGTTGAAGTTGATGAAGGCTCAGCCACATCTCGCGCACTCACAACTCGAATGCTTGCCAGCACTGCCAGGGAATTCCTCTTGAACTGCAAAGGAATTGCTGCAGCTCCATCAGGGGAAACCAAATTCACCTTGGCGCCAGAAGAATTGCCAGGTGACAAAGTCCATCCACGGTGCAGCAAACGTCCTAAGGAAATCAAAGGGCTCTGCACTGATGCCACAATGAAGTCATCCTCAATGACAACCAAATCGTTGTTGAGGCCCTCACATTCCACCCTGGCTGACCTACGTCCAAAAGTTTTCAAACGCTCACCTTGTGCATCCTCAAGGATTGCATGTCCACCATGTTTTTCAATTCCACATCCACTGAGGTGGTAAGGCAAAAGGCTGATGTCAGCACCTGAATCCAAAACTACCAACTGGTCTGTCGCAGGCACCATTCTAATGTGGTACTTCTCCAAGTTCTCCATGCCATCAGATTCACCCTGGCTCCAATCCAGAGTTGTTGAAACCCCATGGTACCAATCCATGAGAGGATCTGATGCCCAAACGTGGTTACCTTCAGGGTCACCATCTTCCACATCCATCTTGTACCACATGGTGGGTGTCTGAAGTGACACCATCCTCACTGAGTACTCGTCATCATCCAAATCACTTCGAAGATCGAAGGTTTCTGGGTGCTCTGCTGGGGGCGTGGCCACGTGGTACATCTTCACAAGCCTCACAGATTTGGTTCCAGAGGTTGTGGCTTGGGAAGTCATCGATGTAGAGCTGGTTCTGCGTGTAGAGGTAGAGCCAGTAGTGCTTGCAACATCAACTGGTAGTTGTTCACCTCCACCATTGCCACCAGCATTGTTGACCTGGTTGACGTTCCCACCTTTCATAGGACATTCATTGCCCCAATGGCCATACTGGCCGCAAATTCTGCATTGATTGCGACCACTGCCACCACCGCTATATCCTTTTCCTTTGTGCTGTTTTCCCTTGTCTTTGCCTTTGTTGCCTTTCTTGCCTTTGCTCTTTGATTTTCCTTTTCTACCACCTTTGGATCCTCCACCACGACCTCCATAGGGAAATCCAAACCAACTGCCCTTCTTCCCTTTCTGACCGCTCTTGCCCTTGCTTTTGCCTTTCTGCCCAAACTGAACCTGGTCGATCTCCATGGGGGCAGGCCCTTGGTATGTTGAAGAGCTCGAGGAAGTGGGCTGATTCATCAGCTGGAGGTTCTTCAAGAAGTTGTCACCAGACCAAGCCTTGGTGTTTTTGTCCAGGAGGATCAGCTTGTCCTTCAACTTGGCATAGTCCATGGTGTCGTCCATGATCATCTCAAGGTGACGTCTGGTGCCACCATCTAAGCACCTGAGGACAGTGCTTACTGTCAGGTCGTCTGGCATGCGATGCCCAGCAGCAAGTTCATATTGGTCCAGCAAGGCATCAAACTGCAACAAATTCTCCAACATGGAGCGTTGCTGAGAAAAGCTTGGGTGCTGCATGATGGCCTGTCCAATGGCCAAAGCTCTGGGACGTGCTCGAGGTGCATATAGCTC
Source organism: Cladocopium goreaui (assembly GCA_947184155.2). Classification (NCBI taxonomy): domain Eukaryota; class Dinophyceae; order Suessiales; family Symbiodiniaceae; genus Cladocopium; species Cladocopium goreaui. The sequence goes on along the minus strand of CAMXCT020000983.1, from coordinate 153,969 downwards.
CTTCAACCTATGCCAAACTGCAAAACCATTTCGATCACCTGAGTTGGCACGAACAATTTGTAGAGCAGGACCTTGAAGATAAGAGCTGAGGATGGAGTACAGCTTCCGAGCCAGGTCCTTCACATCCTCATCCAAAGACCCAAGAGTTGTCATAGTTTCCAACTGCTCCACATCTTGAATCAGCTCAGCATACCGGTTGTCACAAAATGTCAACCAATTCAAAAACTGTTCACGCCACATCGTGTACTTCACAGGGTCATCAGTGTCGAAGGTGTCAGGGCTCCTCAAAACCTTTGCACCATCTCCAAAACGAGGTTGGCTGTTTCTCCCTCCATTGCTAGTGAAAGTCTCCAGCATGGTGTTGGCCGTGTTTGCAGCCGTAGTTGCCGCTGTTGAAAGCTCCATGATGCGGCTCAAAAGGTCATTGGCCTGAGCAGCATCCATAGCCATGGTCTGGGTGTACATCAGGAGAAAGATGCATCCCTTCAGCTTCATGTAGGCATTCCATCGTGCTTGTAGATGTCCATTCCAACGTCTCGGCTTTCTGTAGGGACATCTGCATTGGCCCAAGTGGCTCTGCATAAGACGCTGTCGTCTCTTCCTCTTGTAGTTGAGCTTCTTCAGAATGATGACAAAGAAGAGCAGGAAGAGCGCACCTGAAGTCATTGGCCAGCAGGAAAACCATGTCATACTCAAAGACCTGAATGTGCACGTAGAAGTCCAAGCACATGCAACCAGCCAGCGCATAGAACTCCACCAAGCCTCATGCAGTGAGCTTGCCAAGCGCACCAATGTCGAGGTTCCAATCCTCGAAGCTGCAAGTGTCGAGGTTCCCATCCTCGAAGCTACAAGTTCCAAAGCTACCTCAGGGTCCCAAATCCCCGCAGGAGTGGTTCCAATCCACCTGTCGATGGTTCCAATCCATCCCATACTGCAGCACTGAGAGTTCCAGGCGCAACCACAAGACTCAAAGATCGTCTCCATGTAGTCCTCGTAGACCACCAGCGCCTCAGAGTAGGCACTTTCCATTTCACCAAAGCCAGCAAGGTCTTCAGCTTCTTCAGCTTCCCATTTCAGGTCTCTCCTGCTAGAAGTTTCCGAAGCGCTATTGGGCTCATCCATGACATAGGGGGACGCCAGATCCACATAGTCCAAGGCAATCCCATGTCCATCGAATTGATGGTGGTGATTGCCAGTTGTCATCTTTGGCAGTAGGATCAGCAGCGCCACCACCAACACCGCGATCGTCCCATGCGTCGCCCATTTGGGCTCCGCTGCCATGTTGAATGGCGGAGCACAGCAAATGCGTTCCTTTTCTCCAGGCAATTGAGCCACTTGTAGCGGCGTCCATCTGCATATGTTATGCAGTAACCTGTGCAATTCCTGCATGACACTTCTATGATTTGTGCGTGTCATCCATGCTGCGTTGCAGACATGGAAAAGATCTAACAATATATATATATGAGGGT
>CAMXCT020000983.1:0-147500 GCA_947184155.2 Cladocopium goreaui | reverse complement strand
ATGGCAAAAAAACTTGGGGATTGACCTATATATATATATGTATATATATATACAGTATATATTATAGTTAGTTAGCCTAGGGCAATCCCGTCTTTTTACAGACCGCACCCCCTACAATACAATAGATTTTAAAGCGGTCAAAACAAAAAGATGGGATTGCTTTACCTTATAGATAATAACATAATCAACAACAAAATCATAACAAACAAATAAAACGAAAAAAACAAAACAACATAAGCAATACAATAGATTATAAAATAGACTATACCAAAAACCATAACAACAAACCAAAACAAAAGACAATTTCACTTTTATAAAAAGAAATTTAACTATCATTCTTCTTCAAATTCTCCTCATGCTTCAAAGTGTTTGTGTGCCTCTTGTAATTTTGAGTTTGAATTTCATAATCATCACTTCAAATTTATGGGGATAACCAACATAATTTTCATAATCATTTGCTATGAAGATTAAGGGATTAATTACCACAGTCTCCCCCTATAGGGGAAGCCTCAGCCCCCAGCCAATATCTTTCTCAACATATCTCTTTAAATTACCGCAATTACCATGCCCAAACCGCCCTTCATGAACTTGTTGATAACCATGTCTTCTTAACCTCAGTGCGATGTAAATGGCACAGCGATCCAAACTTTTGGGGCGAAATGGAGTGAAAAAGATTTGTGTGGTGTGCGTCCCAGACTTGTTGGTGCCAGTCTTCTCAAGTTTTTGGAAGGGTTTGTCTTTGTATCAGGCATGAATGCACTGAATGTCAAGCTTGCGAAGGCTCACTGGCATGAATGCTCTATTGAAGCAATGTCCTATTCCTACTTGACACCCTGAAACCCTGCTACCTACAGACCTTGTCAATCATAAAAGCATCTGCTAAGAGCACTATTTTGCAAAGTCGCCCTGTTGGCGAAGCAAGCACGTGCTTTGTAAGTCGCCCTGTTGGCGAAGCAAGCACTGCTTTGTAAGTCGCCCTGTTGTTGGCGAAGCAAAGAACTGTTTTGCAAGTCATCATGCGGCGTGCTCGATCTCGCCCACTCATGGGTAAGTGGGGGCGTCCCTGCTCTTCTCAGTCTCCTTGCCGAGGTTCTCCGATCGAGGGAGGAAGGGCGCTCCACTCTTCTCAGTCTCAATTGGGAGGCCGCGGAAAATGATGATGCCGCCCTTCTCAGTCTCCTCGAGGTTCTCCGACCGAGGGAGGAAGGGCGCTCCACTCTTCTCAGTCTCAATCGGGAGGCCGCGGAAAATGATGATGCCGCGCTTCTCAGTCTCCTCGAGGTTCTCCGACCGAGGGAGGAAGGGCGCTCCACTCTTCTCAGTCTCAATTGGGAGGCCGCGGGGGATGATGAAGCCGCTCTTCTCAGTCTCCTCGAGGTTCTCCGACCGAGGGAGGAAGGGCGCTCCACTCTTCTCAGTCTCAATCGGGAGGCCGCGGCCGATGATGATGCCGCCCTTCTCAGTCTCCTCGAGGTTCTCCGACCGAGGGAGGAAGGGCACTCCACTCTTCTCAGTCTCAGTTGGGAGGCCGCGGGGGATGATGATGCCGCCCTTCTCAGTCTCCTCGAGGTTCTCCGACCGAGGGAGGAAGGGCACTCCACTCTTCTCAGTCTCAATCGGGAGGCCGCGGCCGATGATGATGCCGCCCTTCTCAGTCTCCTTGCCGGAGTTCGATCTCCTCTGCCATGACGTTGTCGCAGCTCACGCACAATGCAAGGATGAGGCAAGCGAATACACCGGATTTGAGCGCCATGGCAATGCCGACACCCCTGAGCTAAAAAGCGTCCCTGAGTGGCTTGAGGAAAAACTCGCAAAAACAGCTACGGAAGAACATAAAGATGCTGAAAAATGACACAAGAATCCAAACTCAAACTGAAAGAGCTAATTTCTGTAGCTTTCCATTTGAGAATGTCAAAGGTGCTCAAATTGAAACAAATTCCAAGGTCAAGCTCTCCAATTGGCTTAAGAACATGTGGCAAATTCACAATTTCAAACCTCCAACTGGCATATTCCCAACAGCTGAGCGCCCCGACAACAGGATAAAGAAGAGATTGATGACGAAACCATGGCGGGGCAGAAGGACAAAGGAACATAGAGTAATCCCAGCCAATGACCCAGTCAAACACAAATTCGTGGGGAGAAACAAATGAAGGGCAAAACAAAACCACGAAACCAAAGGAGCACATCAAATCAACCATATCATGGTTGCATCATGGCTTTCTAAAAACACTAAATCTTTAAAAGTTCATGCCTCATCAACAATCTTGGGTAATCAGTTAATTTGTAATATTTTTGGTTCAACTTTTCTGCAACCTCTTGCACAACATAATAACCTTTCAGCCAGTGGGAAGTTCTTTCTTTTTCAGTAATCATTTTTTTTCTCATAATCTTTACCTTATCACCGACAAATAATTCTGGATAGTTTTTTTCCTTCTTTGCCTTTGATGCTACATTAATCATTGCCCTAAATTCATTTTTCTCTTTCCTTGCTTGATTAGGTGTCATACCTGTAGCGGAATGCTTCATTTTATCATTGTATGTAAGCATTATTTCTAAATTGTAGTCTGTCCATTTGATATGTTCTCTTCCTTTCTTTTCATCTGCTTCAACTCTTTTAAAAAGCATATCTTTGTAGGTGCGTATAAATCTTTCAGCAAAAGCAGGATGACCCCTTGTCCTATACAACTCAATATTCTCACCTTCAATATAGTCTTTAAAATCACCTCCTGCTATTGCTTTTTCATCATCACTGTATATGATTTTTGGTTTCTTTCCCATTCTTTTTAATGCCTCTTTAGTTGCCTCAATAACATCAGGTTCATTCTTGCTTACAATTGGAATTGCTACGGCATACTTGCTTAAAACATCAATACAAACCAATCCTCCTCTATATTTTTGTTCTTCATCAAAATCAAAATACCCCATAAAAAAACAAATCAATTTGATAAGTATGATTGTTATGAGGTGCTACAAAGGAATTATGCCCTCTTGGCTTTGCTTTTATCTCAACATTTTTCCTAAAGAATTGTTCAACATCCTCTTTCTTGATTGTAGGTTCTTTCTTTTTAGCATCTTCTAATGTGGTCTTTCTTGAACCATAGCCACTTCTATCAAAATAAATATCACGAATAATTTGTTGTTTCTTACTTTCACTCATTATAGAATAGATGATATAATAAATATTAAAATTATATCATTTATTCTTCATTTTGTTTGTTTAACCAGTCTTGGTGTTTCTTTGTTCTAAAATGCTGTGCTTTGTATCCGTATGAAATGATACAACCACAATCACAGGTAATCTTTTTAGATTTTCTCTCATCGATTTTGTCAGCATTATTCTTTTGATATTCTTTTTGTTGTTCTTGGTAGTATGTTTTTTTGCTATGATAATTACTGCGTTTGATTTCACACAAATGTTCTCGCTTGTTGTCATTGTATTCTTTGATGCGCCCATTTTTATTGTTTTGGTAATAGTTTTTGCTTTTTTCTTTATAGGGTTCAGGATTGTCATTGTATCTCTCTTTTGCTGACCTTCCTGATATGTTTTTGTTGATACAGTCATTGTTCTTAATGTAATAACCTTCTCTTTTGTGAAGTTCGGCAATGCTTGAACATACATAGTTCTCTACTAATTCAATCTTACAGTTTTCAATTCCAAATCTATCAAACATATCAAATAAAGATGTGTATTTTCTCTTGTTTCCATTGAGATAGTGTTGGTAAGGTTTTTTATGTCCTTTAAATCTGTTTGGTAATGTATCTATTGTTGAACCGAAGTAGCATTGCTCATAAGCAATATCAACAACTTGGTAAATTTTGCCATTTTGGTAGTTTTTGGTTTTTACCATACTAAACACTATTATACATAAATAAACAGTCTTTAACACCATTTTCACAATGATATTTTATTTGAAAAAGCACAATTACAAGACACACAATATCCAACCACATTATCCTTGAAGTGGCTAATATCATTATTAACTCTTTGACAGGTTATATTTGATGAAATCCTGCCATCTTCAAAATCTATCACAAACGGTTCATTACAATTCTCACACTGGGTATTCATCAGGTTCATCAAAAAATCTACATCCACATAATCATTTCCTTCTACATCTCTACCTGCTTTCTTGTCTTGCTCAATGTAATTTAAAACCTTTCTCTCAAAATACTGCTCTACTATCCTTTTAGATTTACTTTCTTCACCTTCATTATATTTGAAAAACTTGATTTTGTTAAACTCTGTCGCCCTTGTAAGGGCGGTGAAAAACCAATTCTTACTAACATACCATCCATTCCAATCATATATCACTATATCACCATCAACACTACAGCCCTGCTTTGAATGAGCGGTGTAGCAGTAAGCATATATAAAATGCTTTCTCAATAATTTCAGTTCTATATTTTGCTTCTCACCAGTTGCCACATTTTGTAAAACAACAATATCACCAACAATATTTGCAATCCTAAATCTGAAATTCACATTAAATTTCTTACCGCCTTTAGTCTTAATATATTTTCTACATATCACCTCCTCATTTATCACATATTCTTCAGTTATATTTGTCATTTCTCTGATTTTGCTTGAAACCATTTTACAGGTGTTGTTTGTATAAGCAATGTTATTATCATACATTTCTATCTTGTCAGTCCATTTGAAATATGCATCAATGATTTCTCTAAAAGGTGTGCCTTCAAAAATCAACCTTTTAACATCTCTTAACTTTTGCCTATCTTCTTCAGTCTTCAACCTCTTACATTCATAAAGCATAATATTATTTTTGAAAATCAAATTAATACAATGGTCAGCATATTTTTCAAAAGCAATTACATTACTTACACTCTCAGGATTTTTTCAATTGCTTTGTATCACCAGTTGCTAATACAATCTTATCAGGGTTTTTCTTCTCAAAGTCCCATATCAAAGCCCACTTGCCTACATTATGAAAATATATCTCATCAAACACTATAACATCATAACCTGAATAATCAAACTTGTTTAGTCTTTCATCTCCAAATGAAATACCAAAAAACTTATTTATGGTAGTCCATTCACAATCACATTGTTGCCCTAACTCATTGCTATGAACAACAAATAGAACCCTGTAATTTCTTGTTTTTAGATGCTTACATATATAACTCTTACCTGTTCCTGCTACTTCCCCTCTTATCATCAACCTCTTATTATTCAAAATATGCTCATCTATGATTTTATCAGTATTCCATTCATCCTTCACTTCACCAGTCATATTTTGATATTCAGTAATATCACACAAAATACTAAGTTGCTTACAAAATGCCTTGCTGGGAAAATTGAATTTATCAGACCACCTCCATTCACCAATCTCACTACCAAACTTCAACACCTCCTTTGCCTTACCCAGATTACATTTGTCAATAACAAAGGCATCGGTCTTTACAGAATAGACTGCAACATCATTATCTTTCAATTTTGTGTATGTTTCGTTCATATCAAAACTATGATGTTGTAAAATCAGTTCTTTGATAAACCTATATCCATTCAGTAAAGTTTTTGTATCGGAAATGTTCAGCACATAGTGCTTACACTCATCCACTATTTTAGCACATTCTTTCTCATCACTTTCAGGTTCAATGGCATTGCCTTTATCATCAAATTCAAGCAAACAATCATCATCATTATCATTCACTTCACCATCCCATTTAGTTTCAGTAATGATACTTATATCACCACCGTATTTTTCTTGATAGTAAAAGGCATCAACCATTTTTGAAAACACTATGGACTTTTTAGCCTTGTTAGTTTGTTTTTCCAATAAGCCAATGTTGATACAAGCAATCATTTTTTTCTTCAACTTATCTTTCTCTTCATCCTCATCCAGTTTCAATTTCCAAAGTTCATCAACTATTTTTTTGTAATTAACTTTGTATGTATTAGATGGAATTTTGTAATAAATGACTTCAACATCATCAGCATATTTTTTCAAAAACTTACCATATATCAAGTTATAAGTCCTATTGAAAAATAGATTTCTCACTTTGCTTTTAACAAAATATATATAATGTTAAAGCATTCATCTTGTTAAAATCATTTTTGTTATAATCATACTTCAACCAAATATCAAATTCTGAAAAGACAGGCACTTCAACAATGTCAATGGTGGATTTTGTATAAGCCTTTCTTCTATCTAATTCAATGTGTGTATCCTTTCCTTCAATGATGCTTTCAAAATATCCACTGGGAGCTATGCTATGAGCCATTGAAAATATCTTCAAGTCATCATTGTTATAATATGACTTGTGATTAGGATTGAACATACCCTTATTGAAGTTAAAAAATGCCTCATTCACTTTATTAAACATATCAGCACCGTTGCTACGGATACAAGTATCCACAGCACAGTCTATCAATGTTTGACTTCTGATGTTCAAAATCAACCCATTAAGCTTTACCTTGAGTGATGCTACATTGCCACCTGCTCCCATTATGATTTTAGGCTCATACTTTGCCCTCTTGAACTCACAAAAAATTGTATTCAAACTCTTGCCACTCACTAAATTTACTTCTCCTTCTTCATCTTCATTCTCTTTAACTATACCCATTATGTCATCAATGCCATTGAAAAAATCATACTTAACTGGTTTCTCCTTGCTATTTAAACGAAAGTCAGTAGAAGCACTTATCTTCATATCTTTTTCAAAATCCCTTTGTGCTATGCTGTTGATGTTGTCATTCATTGTGTAAATGTGGTTGCCCTTAATCAATCCAAACAAAACGGTTATGTTTTTGTCCTTCTTATCAGGGTCATAGGTATAAATCTTTTGGCCGATACAGTCGTATAATCTGACTGTCAGTTTAAACTCTTCAAAAACAGGTTTCATATCTTCAACTGATGCCCCATTCTCTCTGAACTTTTCTTCATTCAAATTCATTAGTTTCAAAACCTTATCTCTTGTCATTCTTTTGCTCTCCCACTTTTTAGTATTCATTAGTGTCTCTTCATAGTGGTCTATCAGTGTGTTAATCCAGCATTCCCCTTCAGTGTGTTTCTTGTTTTTGATGGCATCAACTAAATTATCACTATCAACATCCATTTCGGTATTAATGGTGTAGTGATACATTCCTATCTCATTGCCATCCTTCAGTTTCTTTTTTGTTTCATCATCACTACCTCCTGTGTTTGATACATCACTTATATCTAAAATCTTGATGGCACTTGTGTAGTCTTCAAGGTTTGTATTATTCTTCAGGTCTGGGTGTTTTTCAACTAATCTTTTGAATAACTTATCAAACAAAACTGTATCGTGTATCACTTCAAACTCTTTGTATCTACCCTTGGTGTTTCTTCTTCTGGGCAGTGTAGCATCTATCCCGGTCTCCTTTATCCAAGCCTCTCTGGTGTTCAGTTCATCAAATTGTTTTCTTGTAATTTTGTTAGGGTTGCCCTTCTTCAGTCTTAACCTATCTTTCAGTCTTTCCATCCATAAATCAAACTTATCTCTGACCACATACTTATCCACCAGTGTTGCATTCAGTTTATCCTCATCTCTTACATTCTTCAAGTTCATCTGTATAGGTTGCTCCATACGAAGTAAATTGTGCCAGTCTCCTTGGTTGTCTTTAAAGCCTCTCTGTCCTCCTGCTTTATGCCCATTATCAAAACCATACAACTGAAATCTTACAACATAGTCTTTTTTGTTTCTGTTAGTTGCCATTCTTTCATTCAATGGGGCTCTGCCTTCAATCTGTTCAAACTTTTTGTCAAATCTTTTTTTAGCAAAAGTTGCTGTTCTTTTGTTGTCGCTCTTCAGGCTTTTGATTAAGTTTTTTGCTGTTTCAACTTGTGAAATCTTCCTGTCTCTATAAAATTCTACTACTTGATTAACTCTGTCTCTGACATCTTCTTTAGCACCTCTGGTTAAATCTTGTAGTATTTCTATGTTTCTAATTACACTTTTTGATGGCATTATAATATAAGTATATTATATTATAATAACATCTCTTTAAGTAGTTTAAGACATTTTATGTGTTTACCTTATTTATTCTGATTTATCATTACTATCTTCAGTATTATAACTTGCTCTCATTCTGATACACTTGCTGGATTGCTGGTGTCTCTTGAACTTTTCTTTTGTAATGCTACATCCACAAAGGGGACATTCAACTTTGACACTCAAAAATTTCTTATAGTATTCCCTGTGGTAATACCTGTTGTATTTTTTCAAGTCCGCTTTTTTGTCAATATCCACCTGTATTAATGGCTCAATGATTACATAGCCATTTTCATCAATTTCTCTGTTTTTGACACTCATTACTATGATTTATATAAGAATATTTCTTTAAGTAAATTAAGACAAATTATTGTGCTTTATACATATCCTTCAATTTTTGCCACAAATGTAGTTTATAAACCTCCCTCATTTGTTTCAGCATCTGCTTTTTCTTTGCGTCATTACCTTTTGAAGCAAACCAAGTCTTATAAGCACTATCAAACCGTTCATATTGTTCCTTTGTAATCATATCTTTGTTTTTAGCATTTACAAATTCTTCTCTTAACCTCTGAACCCCTATTGTGGATGCCCCTACCGGTTTTTGTATTGTCTTTCTCTTGCCACTATCTTTAGGTTCATCAATTTCATCATCTGCCTCCGCTCCTCCTATTTCTAACTCTGTTTTCTTTTTGTTGCGCTTCTTTCTCATTTTAGGCTCTTCTTCTGGACTGCTTCCATCTCTTTTTTCAGCATTCATTCTTTCAGTTCCTGCTTTAAAACTTTTGGGTCTTCCCGCTTTGCCTCTTGGTTCTATTGTTGTTTCAGGAGATGCTCTTTTAGATGAACTACTTACATCCATAACCTCTACAACGGGTAGTGCTTGAGAACTGCTTGAAGATGCTGATGCCTTTGCTTTAGGCTTGGTTTGTGGTAGGGGTTCTTTTGAACCCCCAGCACTTCGTGGTTTTGCCTTGGCTTGAGGCATAACTTCATCATCAGTTGCTATGTTGAAACTTTCAGGTTTTATAGGAGCAAAGCTTCTTGGTGGGTTGATGTGGTGTATCTGTTCAGGTATTGTCGGTTTGCTCTGTTTGAAGACTTCTCCTCTGTGGTTCATTGCTGTTTCTTCTCTTCTTTTCATTGTTGTGTTTGCTCTTTGTGTCAGTTCAGCATTCAATTGAGATGCTTGTTGTGTTGAAGATGATGGCACTGTTGGGGTTGTTTGCGTTGTTAGTTCTTCATCTACATTCATAGGTTGTGTTGGTTGTGCTATTACCGGCGATGTTGTGGGTAGTTGTTGTAGTCTTTCAGTGTGATATGTTCTACCTGCTGTTCTTACATTTTGCCTTAACAATATGTCTGACATTTGCCTCAATAATAATCTGCCTTGTTCTTCTTTCAGCTGTTCCATAGCATCTGCGCCATCAAATATACTGCCCTCTGGTGAATTTCTGAAAAATGTAGCGTCTCTGTTTGGTAAAGTGCCAGTCAGTTTTTCATTTTCTGATATTAAATTGGTGATTTCTTCATAAGTTGGTTTTCTGCGTAATCCATATTTGGACATTTTATTTACATTCTCTATCACTGCTGTTGCCATTATAATATAAAATTATGTAGAAATAATTTTATATTATCTATGTAAAATTCAGATTTCTAAATTGATTTATTTGATGCTGTAAATGTTCTAAACTATTATGGTTAAGATTGTCTCTTTGTATTTCATTATTAATTCTGTCTATGTGATTTCTATAATTTACTCTCTTATTTGCTTCAACTATATCATTTCTTATTGATATTAATTTATCTCTTGTCTCTTTTTCATCTAATTGCTTCTTTAACCACGCCATATACCTTGTGTCATAGTGTTTAAACATACCACTACCGGTTGCCTTACCTGCTGGGGCATTCATTTTCTTTCTATAATTTGTTGTAGTTTGTTTTCGCTTATATGCCTGAAACATTTATATATTAATATTAGAAATTAATATTTTAATCATACACGACGCTTCCATCAGAGCGGATTTCCAAAACTGTTTCAGACACCAATGTAGTGAATATTTCTTCAATCTGTTCTGTTTCTGCCAGTGTTCCTTCGGTTCCTTTGATTTTAAAAGTGATTAAACTTCCCATTTTAGTATTAACGCCACTAAAGGCTAAATCTGACATCTTCTCCATTGAAAACCCAATAACAAATTTATTCTCGCGATACTGCTTATAACTGATATTCAGTGAGTTTTGTTCAGGATTTAAGTAGTGTAATGTCCGCCTCAAAAAATAGAATGCTTCTGAAAGTGATTGAACTTCAAACTCAGGAAATTTCTTATTAGAGATTTGAAGTTGGTAAGTAAGTGCCCTACTGTTGTCAGCAAACCCTTTTCCTTGTTGTAATGGCAATGTATCTGCTAAAGGACCGTCATTAATCTCTCCATTAATCATAGGATTGTAAAAATAGTTCCATCTCTTATAAATATAATTATCAGGCATATAATATCCATATCTACTTCCACCTCTTGGACTTCTATAAAGTGTGATGAAAGCATTAGTTAATTTAGATGCCGACTTAACAATATTCATATTAATTTCACCTCCACCGGTGTTAAAGGTTTGTGTGATGGTGTGGTATTGTGGGATGATAAGTTTTAATGATTGTCCTTCCAATAAGTGTTTTGTAATGTTATTATCAACGGTGTTGTCAAGTGTGATTACTTCTGCTCTAATGATTACATTATTGATTTCCCAACTTACTGATGTATTACCAGATTGAAAGTAATAACCTTGCTTGTCAGTTTCTGTATTGGGGTTTGTTTGGGCGTCTCCTTGGGGGACTACAATAGGTTCATTACCATCCGATACAATTGTAAATTCTAATTCCAATGGGGCAACTCTCAATGGTAAGTAGTAATTGCTTTCTAATAATCCACAACAAGGCTTATGAGAAAGTCGGGCTTTTCCATTAGCACCGGGAATACCTGACAAACTATGCCGAGTAGGTCTAAAATCAATTCTCCCATATTCATTGTGGTCTGCGGTTGTATCAACAGTTGCTACACCACCAGCATTAGTTGCTCCTGATGTTGTATAATCAATAAAGTTATTTAAACCATTGGCATACAAGTGGTAGTCATCATCATAAGATGGATTAGCACTGCTTTCAATATCATCCATTTCATTAACATCTTTTGACTTAAATGACTTGAATAATTCACAATGACGGTTGTATTCAATAATGTCCTGAACCATTTGACCTCCTACCGTCGCTCTGTATCGGTTAAAGAATGAGTGAAGACCACCTAATGGTCTTAAAAACTTTTCTCTTGTATTATCAGTATTCTGAACAGTGGCGAATAACCGCACACTGCTTAAATCTAAATATTGGTTTGCTTCTCCGCTTATGTAAAATCTTATGTTCTTGTTTCCTTGATTACTGGCATAGATGTTAGACCCTGATGGAAAATAATTTACAAACCGGCGGTCTGTGATATACTGTGCCGTTTCTGGGATGCCGAAGTTCAACTGGTTTATCATTACATCGTTTGCTTCACTTGTGATATTATCCATTACTTATATATTTAAATTTAGATATTATATATTTTCTAAATGTTATTTTATTTTTTCTTTTGATGTGGAATTAACTTAACATTTTTTGGTTGAATATTATTGCTTATTTTTTCTATATTATTTTCATTATTTTCTACTAAACTTTTTATAGCATTATAATCACTGGGTGGTTTATTCATCTCCTTCTCCAATTTCTTATAGGTTGATTGTCCTTTTGATAGTTGTATTGGTTTTTGTTGATGTTTATAATCTATTCTTTTTAACATTATTAATATAGTTTATATTTTTATTGGATGATTTGGATTGATGCCATTGCTAATTTTTGTTGTAGGGTGTAAATGCCATTCGCCTTGATGAGAAAAATTGATGTAGGAATGTGCTAATAAGGGGTTTAATTCCTTCCAGTCGCTTGTTTCAGCGTATCCATCTAACAAACTCACTACATCATTAGGATTACGCAGGTCAAGTCTCTTTGGGTCTTGTTTTCCTTTTCTTCTTGGTTTTATGGTTGGTGTGGCATAAGTTGTAGTAGCAAATCTTTCAGGCATATCATTGTTTATTTGATTGACTACTGCTGATGCTAAACTGTGTGATACAAGACGCTTAACATCAGTGTTTTCTTTCAAATACTTCACTACATCTTGGTATTTTTCACTTGCTTTTATGTTTCTGGTTGGGACTAATAATAAGTCATCCATAATATCTCTTGTCAATGAACCATCCTTGCCACCAGTCCCAGCAATATATAATGTAGAACCAGTTTTATATAACCCATCAGGACTGTCATAAGCATTCCATAATCCTCTCCTATCTTCAATCTTGTTTTTGTTTTGGATGTTTCTTACTTCTTTATATAAGGTTGTATTCTTTCTGAATTCATCATCTAAATTTCTTGTAAAGTCGTTCATTCTTGCGTTCCAGTCTGCGTTCTTTTTATTGTAATCTTCCATTATGGCATCTTTGCCCTGTTTCATTAACTCATTAAATGCTACTCTACCTAATTTCTTTGCTAATTCTTTCATTTGGTCTCTTGATAATACATTTTCTATTGCTTCACCTGCCATTATTCTTTCCATTGCTTCTCTACCAAACTGTCTTGCTACTTGTGCTAATGCTGTTCTTGCTACTCCACCAATAAATCCTATCATTTATATAATATATTATAAAAATCTAAATTAATAATATACTAACAATGATGAGCAATAGATTAACATATAAAAAGATTTTTGTTGATAGTTCTTATCGTTTGGCATCATCAAGGTCAAGTGCTGACTTCTCCATTGAGTTAAATGAAAATTTAGAAACACCCGAAGGAACAAGAATGTATATAACAGATGTATCTATTCCAGCAGTATGGAAGACAACGGAAGTAAATTTCTATGAGTATCTCTATGTCATGATTTATGACAATACAGATACTTTTGTTAAGAATTTCAGAGTATATTTAGGTAATAAAATATATTTCGCAAGTCAGTTATGCTTTGATATAAATGAGGGGTTAAACAGCAACACAACAGATTTATCAGCAGGTGGGATATTTGTTTATTCTTATGATGAAGCAACCAGAACAGTAGAGATAAAAGTAAAAGAAGGATTAAATTATAAAGTTAAAATACCAGTTGATACAGAATTAGCAAACTATGTCAATAACACTTGGAATACAACACAGGCAAACTATGACAGTAGCAATCCAGTTTCAATAAATTATCTATTGAGCAATTTTGTCCCCACATCACCATTGACAACTTGGACAAGTTCATATCTAAATCTTGTTCCGTTCAGATATTTATTCATAACTTCCAATGCTCTTACAGATTATAGATATTCAGCGCCCAATTCTTATTCATCAGCAATCATAAGGAAGGTGCTTTGTTCCGAGCAATTAGGTGGTGTGATTAATGACAATTCAGCACCTCATCAAGAGGACTACATAGACATCGGTGGCAAAAATTTGAGAAGATTGGATTTCAAGATTACAAACGCGCAGGGTGTAGTAATGAATTTATATGACATCCCCGTTCAGTTTGCTCTGTTAATCTCACATTCTAATTACTAAAAGTCATAGTTAAAGATTGTTGAAAAGGATTTTAAAGGGATATTATGTATAGATGTTAGTATGGTGAATTACCAAAACGGAAAAAATTATAAGATATGGGATGTTGCCTTTACCAAATGCTACATTGGTTCAACTTGTGAAGATATAAAGAAACGATATACAAGACACAAAGAAAATTACCATAGATACAAAAATGGAAAATATCATTATGTGAGCGTGTATGATTTATTTGATGAATTCGGGATAGAAAACTGTAAAATTGTTTGGGAAGAAGACTTCTCTTGTGGTAGTAAAAAAGAGTTAGAAAAAAGAGAGGGACAAATTCAGAAAGAAAATGATTGTATAAACAAAAGAGTAGCAGGAAGAAGTGATAAAGAATGGAGAATAGACCACAAAGAACATGTCAAACTTGTGGCAAAGTCATATCGTGAAAACAACCCAGAAAAATGTAAAGCAAACGCACAAAACTGGTATAATAACAACAAAGAATACTCTAACGCTAAAAGTAGAGCAAAATATGCCAACAATAAAGAGGAATATAACAAACAAGGTAAGATAAGATATGAAAAGAAAAAACTGATTAGATATACATGTGCCTGTGGTTCTGATGTAGCATGTATCAGAAAGAAGGTTCATGAAAGAACATTAAAGCATCAACAATACCTACAAAGTCAAACCAACCCTCAAGAATAAGTTTTCTTAATATTATCTTGAAAAAGAAAATATTAAGAAAAATATTTCCATTTATATATGTCCAGTGTGAAAGTTGTTGATTTAAATGAAGAAGCAAAAGAACTACCGCCAATTGAAGAAGAGCCTAAAGAAGCAACTGAAGAACAACAACAGGAGATTATCAATGAAGTTGTTGAAGAAACTAACGAAGAAGCAAATGAAGAACCAAAAGAAGAAGTAGAACCTACACCGAAAGCAAAGCCTACACCAAAAGCAAAGCCTAAACCAAGTGATTTAGTATTCTGTCCAGATTGTAGCCGACAAATGACATACAAAAATCTACGCTACAGTCATAAATGCTCACCAGAGCCACCACCGGTCAAGAAACAAGCAAAACCCAAAGCAAAACAAACTCCTAAACCTAAACCAACTTCTAAACCTCCCCCTGAAATATATTACAGCGATGAAGAAGAAGAAGTGCCAACCCAACCTTTAATAAAGAAAAAGCAACCAGTTCCAGTTCAACCCATCAACCCAGTTGATGCTATGGCTCAACACTATTTGGTATTACAACAACAATTCATAAATCAAAAGAAAGAAAAATACAACAATTTATGTATGAATATGTTTTCAAGTAAAACTAAAAAAAGATAAATATAAAATAATTTCTATATTATTTTATATTTATGGTTTCATTAGATGGTGGCAATACTATCATAGGAACAGAATTTATCAAACTTTTCGCAACGGGTTCATCAAATTTAGCAACGGAAAGTTATGTCAATACAGCAATCATCAATGGAGGAGGTGGAGGAACAGGCACGACTGACTTAACAAATTACTATAATAAAACCGAGACAGATGCTTTATTAAATAATAAATACAATAAATCAGAGACAGATACATTATTAAACAATAAGTATAATAAATCAGAGACAGATACATTCCTGAATGACAAGCTTAATATTAACAATCCACAGGATATGTCAGGCACTTTGAGACTGGGACATATTGATGGTCTATCAAAAATTATTTTGAACGGTGTAGCATCAAGCAGAGACTTTTATGTAAATGGAGATGGTGAAGTCAATGGTAATCACTTAGTAGCATCATTAGATAGTAGCGGTTATATCAAAGGTTCAAATATTCAGTCAAATACATTCAATGCTCTAAATTTAAATCATATACTTTTTCAAAGCAACAATGATACTTATATACAATATGATGTTTCTGAAACTAAAATTGTAGCAAGTAAATTAATACAGTGCGGTGGCAATCTTAAAACCCAAGAGATAGACACCATAGCACCGCTAGATTTAGTGATTAAAAGAAATGGGGTTGATTACATAACTTTAACTGATGGTCAAATACAATTTAATCAACCTACAAATTTAGCAATAACTCCTGACCTTTCCAATTGTGTAAAATTAACTGGTGAAGCATCCCAAACAATAGCAGGTAATGTTGTTGTAAGTGGCACTCTTAACACAAATACACTAAACAGCAATGGCAACAATGATATAGTTTTACAAAGAAACGGAGTTGAATATATGAAATTAGAAGGGACACTACAAGCAGTAGAGATGACAAAAGGTGTTAAATCTAACACTTATGATAGTATAGGCAATGCCGATGTTAATTTCAGAAGAAACACTACTGATTTCTTTTATTTAAGAAATAACACATTAGATTTAAACACTGGTATTTCATTATCATCTGATGTGGCATCTATAAATGAAATATCATCAAAAACAGCAACTAATTTAGTAATCCAAAGAGCAGGTGTTAATTATATAACACTGACTGATGGACAAATTCAATTTAATCAACCCACTAATTTAGCAACAGGTGGCGATACATCAAACTGTGTCAAATATACTGGTGAAACATTACAGACAATAGAAGGTGATGTAGTCATAGGTGGTGGTGCTCAATTTGGTAGTTTTGATTTAACGGTTAATGGAACTTCTTATTTTCTTTCAGGTATAGAGTTAGTCCTTGGAGGGTCAATTGCTTTAGGGACTGGTAAAGGTTATATCCGTTCTATTAATTTAGGAGGTGGTAATACTGGTTATGATTATTGTATTGTTGGTTCTGCTGGATTACATCGGTTTTATGTTGGAGGAAGTCCATGTCCTCAACACTTAAAGTATCAATTATCATCCACTCAGGCGTATTTTAATGTTGATGTCGTGTGTCATACTGAATTACAAACAGATGTCATCAATACTAAAAATGCTACTGATGTTGATTTAGTCTTTAAAAGGGGTGATGTTGAATATATGAAGTTTGAAGGAACGCTACAAGCAGTGGAACTAACAAAAGGTGCTAAATCAAACACTTATGATAGTATCGGCAATGCTGATGTCAGCTTTAGGAGGAACACGGTAGATTTTATGTATTTTAGAAATGGCAATGTAGAGGTAAATACAGGTGTATCATTAGTTGCTGAAAGTGGTAAGTTTGATGTGATTGATAGTGCCACTCCTACTAATGTAGTATTTAAAAGGGGCGGTGTCAATTTCTTTACATTGGACGGCACTAAAAATATTATTGATGTTTCAACAGGTAGGGCATTGTCGTCTCAATATATTTACGGAGATTATTTTATCCATAGAAATGTTGGTGCTGATATGGTTTTTCAAGGCAGTAATACAACAGATGACGGTTCAGTAGAATATATGAGATACAGAAAAGCAGATGAAGATGTTAATTTTTCAAAAGATGTATATATCAATCAAGGTAGAAAATTATACATCCATAAAGAAACAGGTAAGAATAGTTATATGTTTAATGAAAATATAGCAGGTGTTAATCATTTCAAGTTAATCAATGAAGACCCCAACGGGGACATAAGATTTTATGCTAATAATAGCGCAAAACTTTTTATTACTCCATCAAAAGTTTCTGTTCCAGCACCTTATACATTAGAAGGGGATTTAGTGGATACATCGCAAAAAGATATGAAATATGATATTGAAGAAGCAGACTTCAATTTTACAAAAATAGTAAATAGCATTAAACCTCATACTTTCAAAATGAAAGAAGAAAAAAAAATGGGAATAACTAAGTCATATAGGTTTTATAGCAGAGGAGGTAGAAGAAAATATACCAGAAAAGGTTGAAAATATACTTGTGAAAGTGGATGGCATTAAGAAATTAAGTTATGTCAAGATGGGAAGTATCACTTGGGGAGCAGTAAGAGAATTAATTGATGAAAATGAAAAAATGAAAAATCAAATACATCATTTAGAAAGTTCAGTTTATGAATTACAAGAGATGATGAAAGACCTAATGAAACCTAAACCAAAGGCAAAAACAATGGCAAAATCCAAAGATGAAGATGAAGATTAAAATATCTAATAATATATATGGGAAATAAACAATCTACAGTTGAGAACGGTTGTATTCAAGAATTGAGTAAAATTAATGAAGAAGAGTTAGACATCTCAAGAATAGATAAATTACAAATAAAAGCCTTAAAAGAAATCAACAGCAAAATTGAAAAATTGAACAAGGAAAAGCAAACAAAAATGATATATGCTTTGCCAAAAATAGATGTCTGTAATTACAGCCTCTTTTAATTTAATAATATTAGCTTGAAAAATAATATTATCAAATCGTATCATCAACTAATATCCTTTTGTCATATCTAATCATAAAAACCCTATTAATATCACTCTCCATCAAATTTACAAATAAAAAACTAAACCTATCTTCAGTTGCCAGTTCATAAATTTCTAGTAATGTCTTTTTAGCACTGTTGATATTTTTATCGTCCATCAACAAGTTTTTCTTTATCAATAGCGCTGACAATTCTTCAATCATTGTCTGTATCTCCTTATAGTTTCTCATTTTGAAAAAGTATAGTTGCCTACTATTTACTCTAATAATAGTGCTCAAACCATTGAACTTTTGTGTGGAACTCACCACATTGACCCCAAAATGTCTTCCTCTGATGTAAAGAGCATTGAGCATACTGTTGTGTTTTGAAAATGAAACCGCATCAACAAAATCATCAACAACAATCAATGTAGCAAACAGTTTTTTGAATTTATTTTTCTTTTGATATTCACTTATTTTGTATTGTTGTTCAAGTATCTCTTCCAAATCTTCTTTATGGAACTCATCAAAATACACCTTCTCTTTCTTCGGATTTACTTTTAGTGTTTTTTCAATGTATTCTTTCACTGGGTGCCAGACACTATCAACGTGAATACTGGCAGAGAAAATGAAAACCCTTTCAAAACAACCTCTATAAATGTCTAATATCATATTCTGTAGTAAGATAGATTTACCAGAGCCAGACGGTCCTACTACAATTTGTGAGAATGGTATTCTAGGGGCTACAACATATTTTGATTGTTTAAACTCATACTCTGCTGATTTATGAGGTTTAATAATTGGAACATTATTATTCATAATATAATATATGTAAATTATTTAGAAATTAATTTCTAATATTTGTTGTAATGGCATATCTTATTTTACCTTTGAATAGGGCGTCAGGTGAAATTTGGAACAGTTGCCGATATTACCCATCATAAGAATGTCAATTAAAAAGTTTCTCCCCGACATCGTCCCTTTTGAATTTCCTGTGCGAATGACAACCACAAGCAATAGAAGAGTTGAAGTTTTTTTTCTTCTTGAATTCGTTTGATGCCAAGTTCAGCACAGTTCATTGTCTTGGACAGTATTTACCGCCCCTTATGGATTTTTGTTTGCGCCTTGAAATCCATATATAATTAGATAGTATTAAAATATATCATCTAATTATATAGGATGAATGAGTGCGATATGTATTTAGATACAGTTAATCTCATAGAAGGTAGGATTGAAGATGATACTAGATTTCCAATTGTAAGAGATACTAAACTTAAACAGATATTCAGGGTATTACTGGAGTTTCTGAAGGTAATTATAAATTATCTTAAGTATTATATAGATGCCACCCAAAAAAGCAAAGCCAAAGATGAGTAGTAAAATAAAGAAACAACAACTTTCACAAAGTGAAAGTTCTGGAGGGCAACGCCCTTTACCTATACCTGAAGATTATGAACTGTCAGATGAAGAACCCACTACAATAAATCTGAATGAGGAACAAAAACTATCAAGCAAATTTATTACCTTTGATTGCCCACTGTGTCAGGGGAAACTACAATTGAGAAATGAAATTGAAATCAACCCCAAGGGAGTGAAATGTAAATGTAATCCGTGCTCATTCAAAATCAGCAAAAATGATAAAACAATGAATGTAAGCAGGGATGACAACGGGGAGATAGTTTTAGAGAGTGAAGACCATAGCATCAGTTTCAGTTTTAACCGCCAGATTACACCAGAGGACAAAAATAAGGAAAGCACTAACAATATGATACGGGATGTAATGACTACTACCCCCAGAAGTAAAGGACAACTGGCAATAAATGATATGGATTAAAACTATTTAAAGAGTGATTTTAACACACGTTGAACTGATAAATAAATAAATATCTAAATAATTATATATAGAAATGTCTGATTTAGATGATAAACAACCTGAGATGGCAGAGATGCTGAACAAGATGACTAAGTATAACAAGAATGTGAAGGTACCAGTATTGATGGACTTAATGAACAAGGCATTAGAAAAACTTGATATATTAGTGAAAAATAAACCTGCTGAAAATAATGATGCTGATGCTGAAAAAGAAAGGATTGATAACATCTTTGAGAAAAAACAGGTGGGTCGCCCAAGAGGCAGTTTTGAAGAGAAACAATCTCAATATCTGAAAATGCTAAATGAAGGTCGCGTGAAGCAACCTAAAAGTCAAACTCTTGAGTTTTACAAGATTGAAAGGGATGGTGAAGTGTATAAATTAATGGATTGATAAAATGCGTGTCTTTCAACAATAATTTCATATATAAATTATATGAAATTACTTGATATGTTTAGCGGGACAGGCAGTGTGGGAACTGTCGCAAAAGATATGGGCTGGGATGTTGTGTCATTAGATTTGAAAGGGGCTGATATCAATTGCGACATACTACAATGGAAATATTAAAAAAAATATCCAGTGAAATACTTTGACTTTGTCTTTTCTTCACCCCCAGCTTTTAAATACAATAGGGTGAATACCAATGATGTCAGAAAAATAGATGAAACCAATAAGGTAATCAATTACTTCAAACCACAGGTTTTTGTCATACAAAATCCTCAATCAAGTTTGTTGAAAGAACAAGAGTTTATGAAAAAACTTCCCTACTATGATTTAGACTTTTGTAAATATGGATTTGAATACAGGAGACGCACTAGGCTTTGGACAAACTTGGAAGGGTGGCAACCCAGAGCATTGTGTAAAAGGGACTGTGGCAATGTAATAGAAAACAAACATATTGAAAAAGGGCAAAGGCTGCCATCAAATGAAATTCCTGAAGCATTGGTTCAAGAAATGTTCAGTGCTATAAATGTTGTGTGTTTTAGTTAGGGGTGTTCAGTGCTTGTAAATTGGTGTTTTCAGTGCTTGAAAACGGGTGTTTTCAGTGCTTGAAAACGGGCGTTTTCAGTGCTTGAAAATAGGTGTTTTCAGTGCTTGAAAATGGGTGTCTTCATTGCCTGAAAACTGGTGTTTTCGGTGCCTGAAAATTGTTTTTTGCCGTTTTCAGTGTCTGAAAATGCCGTTTTCAGGGTCTGAAAGTGTTTTTTGCCGTTTTCAGTGTCTGAAAATGGTTGTTTTCAAGGTCTGAAAATGGGTGTTTTCAAGGTCTGAAAATGGATTTGTGCGGGGTGTGTCTCAATACTACCTAGGCTGGATATTCCCATTATCTGGGCTGGATAATTCCATTATCTGGGCTGGATATTCCCATTATCTGGGCTGGATAATTCCATTATCTGGGCTGGATATTCCCATTATCTGGGCTGGATAATTCCATTATCTGGGCTAGTTTTTCTCAAAATCTAGGCTGGATAATCTGGATGGCTACAGCCTATACATTGGGATGTATAAGGTCTATACAGTTAGATGTATAAAGTCTATACATTGGGATGTCTAGGGGCTGGACAATGGGTATTGAGCCTATGGACGTATTCAGCATTTGAATACAGAATAAGGGTGTATTCGGATACTGAATACGGGGTATTCAGCATTTGAATACAGAATAAGGGTGTATTCGGATACTGAATACGGGGGGTTGTTATTATCTATAGGGTGGAGCACCACTCCTTGCCTAAATTTTAGGCAATCCCTTTGCCTCAAATTTAGGCAACCCACTTGTCTAAAATTTAGGTAGTCCCTTTGCCTAAAATTTAGGCAGTCCCTTTGCCTAAATCTTGGACTGGTAAGATGGAGAAATCCTGTTTATGGCATTGATTTTTCAATTATGTTTATGTATTGGCCTTACCATTGCCGAGGTCTGGCTTCATAGATAAATTATTTCATAATTTATCTTAAAGTCCATCTCATAGGTTTTAGCATTACAACAGGCTTTTGAATGAGGGTAAGTGTATGGTTTGTTGTTAAGGTTTTTGGTATAGTATTCTTTATGGTCTATTATTGTATTGTTTAGGTTGTTTGAGTTTTTTGTTTTGTTGTTTGTTGTTTTGATTTAGGTTATTGTTTTCTATAAGGTGTTGCTCCCCTGTCTTTGGTATGAACCCATAGAATTTGCTTGTATAATAATATGGGCGGTTAGATGAGAAAGACGGGATCGCCTTAGTCTAACTATTATATATTATATATAGATATGGGTTAATAACTTTAGACTGGTTTAACCAATATGTTTGGATTTCACAGGATTTGGCCAACACATATGGTGGGATAAGCACCAACATCAAAAACAACATGCTTTCACCAACAAAACTGGGGTTTGACCGACAAACACAGAGGAGTTCTCTAACAAAGCCAAACAAAATTGGAGTGGAACATCAACACGTGCGAATTTCACAAACAAACATGATGGAGATGATTGGGATGATAGGCATGAATGGAATGATGGGGATGGTTTTCTTTTGCTTTACCTCGCAAGGTCCCAATGATTGTTGGAAATGCTATTTGATGTGACAATATGCCAGCAGTTGAATGAACCATTTAGGGATTTAAGGCTATTTGTTGTGAAAATCTGGAGGAAACTATGGTTTTTGCCATTAACTAAATCAACTAAAGGGTGCTTGACGCAACTTGTCGAATTCTAGGAGGGCAAACACCAATGTTCTCAGACCACCGTCCTACAAATGGGGATATTTGCTGAAAGTCAGCAAATCGTGGTGAATGTATCTGATGGGGCCAATATTACTGGCGATACAATTATATAATTATCATATTTGTGTCTTGTTGTGTCTTATTAAATAGGCTACCCCCATGGAACCCCCAGTTCCAATGGATGATAGTCGTGTTCCCTCATCTCATCTTCACAGACAATATACATAGATGTGAAACGCCAGTGTTGCACCCGCATCATTTGATCATCTTAAAGGAATTGATTGTCAAGTTCATACCAAGTTTCTGCAACTTGTGCGTATAAGCAACTTCCATGAAGCCTGTTCTCATTCCTTGAGAGAATTCCATGGGATTTTGAGAGAAAGAGAAGCAAATTGAGGCATGACCGTGCTGCATTGAACTCATCCACCATATTCAAAAATATACCCCTTCTGGTAATTCTACTGGCCCTCTCAGCATCCTCCAACCCACTTGTAGATGTGTTTTTGTTGTTCCATTGGAACAGCTGATCTTCTACTTCCATGTGCCATTTACCCACTCAATTTCAAGCCCAGTGGAGCCGAGCTGCTGCAAGGGTGCTAAAATGGCCAGGGCTTTGCCGATGACCAAACCAAAGGCAGCAAAGGCAATGCGGCCCTCACAGGATGGGCACAGCCCTGGCTTCGTCATTTACTCTTTTGGAATGATCATGATAATGCTATATATATATATATGCATGTATACTGTATGTATATATATATATATATGATAATGATAATGACAATGATAATGATTAATGAGGGAATGTTATTTATTTTATTTTTTATTTAGGGGATAATGGATGAGGCTTGTATAATGGCAACGAACTTGTGGATGTAGGGTTACCATATGTTACTATATTTTTGGACTACCCATTCCGCGACGTGGTATCTAGTTGGTGACAAAAAAACCATCCGCTAGGGCCAGGGGGGTCAATGATGTCGATCCCCATCTACACCTGTTGCATTGACTTCAGTGTCACCTGTCAGCGACAAAAAATCCAGGGTATATAGGTTTGCCATGATGCACAAACACGACAACCCTGAAGAATCAACTAGTGGGAAAAGGACCACTGCGATCATCCAATCAACCAATAGCCCAGTATTACTTGCCAAACTGCCAAAGCCAAGTCTGAGTCTGGCACTTTTCTAGAACTGGATCTGACCATCAATTGCTTCTATCTTTTTGATTTCTTTTTGGGAGTTGCTAAATTATACAAACCAATATATACTGATATATACTGAGACTACTGATTCGTGGTTTCAAATATGTTCATTCAAGACATTTTTTTTCCAGGTGACAACATCTTAGTAACCCCAGATTTGGTTAATGAACATGACCTAGCTTAAATGATCTTAAATGAATCCAAATCACCATTGAAGCAAGATTCAACCAGCATTTTTCGAGCAAGGAAACCATTCTAACCCCAGATTTCTGCGGAAATGATGGTTTCATTTCTGGTTTCAGATTTTTGCAGATTTTACCCTCCAGTAAATTAACATAGACCCTGGCAGATAGGAATTGGAAGACTAGTTTCCTCTTACAATTGGTGATTTTCAGGGTCTATGTTTATTTAACATAGCTATTGAAAATTGCCATTTATAGTGGATTTACCATTAAAAATAGTGATTTTCCACAGCTATGTTAGTTTACCAGAGGGTAATTCACTCCTGAAAAGTCTGCGTTTCACCAAAACTGGGCCTGGTGTGAGGCCTCACGAGGCCATAACGACACAATCAACTCCCAGGCATTGCCTGAGCTCCGGGCTCAGGAACATCGAAAAACATGGGGATTGATTCATGACTTGATGATGACATATCATACATATAATAAATAAATATAAATAAGTGATTCAAGGAATTATAATGATATTCTCAAATTTATATAGTTGATGATAACTGATTGAAGTTTGAGACGATGGTA
The DNA here is from genome assembly GCA_947184155.2 of Cladocopium goreaui. Taxonomy (NCBI): domain Eukaryota; class Dinophyceae; order Suessiales; family Symbiodiniaceae; genus Cladocopium; species Cladocopium goreaui. The sequence continues at coordinate 123,110 of CAMXCT020000983.1, read as the reverse complement.
AAAAGAACTGTTTATGGTAGATGGGGGGCAACGTAAACCAGCACACATATACAATTGGTGGGGCGTCGTCACATTGAACGAGTTGAAGAACGTTTAGCGGGAATTGGCTATATCCGGGTCTGAACATCCACTATGTATATTTCATCCACTGTTTAATCATCATGTGTCCCATTAGAAGGCCATTTTGCCATGAATATGTATATATATTGTGATTCTACATCATTGCGGGGTCATGGAAGAAACCACCCATAAAGGATGTTTACCAAAAAACCCGGGGTTTACACAGCGCTTGTTTTCCAAAGCACGCGTGGCTCCGGAGGGCCCAGGGTTGAAGGTGGGTGGGAAATCATCCGTGCTGAGCCATAAGTTTGGAAGCGAGGCCGCTTCACTGTTCTTTGGCCAGGGGCCATTCTTAGCTGGGTGGATTACGCATTTCACTGGAGGTCCAAGGACCATAGCCGTTGCTGGGAAGAGACTGCCTGTCTCTATTCGTGCTGCTCAGGACTTGTGTGCCGTGAAGGGAAAAAGGCCGCGAGTCACTTTCGCCTTTTGGAGGTGGATCCGGAGATTGCAGCTGCCAGTGTGAGGTTCCAACCACTCACACTGGTAGCGGAGCTCAGCTCTGCTCCCCTAGCTGAGTATCCAGGGAGGTGGTTTTGGAGGTGGAGAGATGCCTGAAGCATCTGACGGTGCTGAAGGAACCTCCAGCACTCTTGTGCCCAATCAACTTGCAAGCCTGGTACCAACATTTGACCCATCCAAAGATGACCTCACCGACTACACGAAGAAGGTGCAGCTGCTTATGAATATGTGGCCGGAGGGCAAGTGGACAGAACTGGCAACTCGTTTGATCTTAGGCTGTACAGGATCTGCTTTTCAGAAACTGCAGTTGAAAAGTGCTGAGATTACCGTGAATGAGAAGAAGTCCATACAACAGATCATTGAACTGTTGGGCGGCCAATGGGGCCAAATACCTCTGGAGAAAAAGTATGAATCAGCGGAACGAGCCTTGTTCCGATGCGTCCAGCGACAAGATGAGACAAATGATAGCTATCTTGCAAGGGCCGATGTGCTGTGGCAAGAGCTTCTGAACAAGGACATCAAGCTGGAAGAACTGCAGGCATACATAACTCTGAGGGGTTCCAATCTCAGTGCGGAGGACAAAAAACGTGTGGTGATTGACAGCCAGGTGAGCACTGATGGCAAGCTGACTTTGCCAAGGGTATCACCAGCAATTCGCATGCTTGGTGCAGGGTTCTTTCATGAGATTACATCTGGAAAGAAAACTGGAAAACTGAAGACGTATGACGCTAGCACCATGGTTGCGGATCAAATGGAAGACGATGAGGAAGCCTCACAGGCTTTGCTTGCCGAAGTTCCTGAGGAGATCAATGAAGACGAGATGATTGATGCTCTGGTACTGGAAGGCGACGCTGACGCCATCCTGATCGCCGACTTTGAGACGGCGGCCTCTGATGTGCTTCAAGGAGATGAAGAGCTGGCGAGTGCGCTGAATGCGTACACTGAGGCGCGCAGGCGCTTAAGTGAGAAAGTGAAATCACGTGGTTTCTGGCCCCTGTCTCAAAGCTCCAAGGGTAAGTCCAAAGGGTTTAACCGCGGGGTAAAGGGTAAGTTCAGTAAGGGACATAACTCCAGCCGCAAAACACTGCAGCAGAGGATCCTTAGCTCCACATGCAGGATCTGTGGAAAAATGGGCCATTGGAAGGCCGAATGTCCTAGCAGGAACGATGCCACAGGAGCCTCCAGACCTCAAGCTCCTACGTCCTTTGTCCAAGTGCAGAGCGAGGCGCAAGGTCTGCCACTAGAGTTTCTCAACCTGCCAGCCTTTGAAGAAGCCGTAGATGTACCTCTAGCATCAGTTAGCCAATGTTTTGTTTGCCATTCCGAAAGGGTTGATAAAATGGAATCCAAGGATAGACTCCAGAGATCAATTCAAAGATGGTTGACATCGAAAACCACTGCAGCCGTGCCCAGGCCCCATGATGTGCAAGACAGCTCGACGTCCTGGTCGACAGTCAAGCCAGAGCCTGTGGCAGCCAATCCATGCACCAGACCTGACCAAGGTTCCTTGACGGAACACGCAGCAATGTTTGCAACGTACAGCAGCATGGGGGTAGTTGACCTAGGAGCAACCAAGACAGTCATTGGTAGCAATTTGGTCAAAGATCTTTTAGACGGTTTATCCCCTGAAGCCCGAAAAGCTGTCCGAAGGTGTCCATGTGCCATTACCTTTAGGTTTGGGAATCAAGGTACACTACAAAGTGAACAAGCCTTGGTAATACCTATTCATGGGTTATGGTTAAAGGTTGCAGTAGTGCCTGGGTCAACCCCTTTCCTTTTGTCAAACACCCTATTGCGAGCTATTGGTGCTATCATCGACACAAGCCAAAAGACCATTTTTGCATCCAAGATCAACAAGGTGATTCCAATCCAGCTCACAGATAGAGGGTTGTTTCTTTTGGATTTGAATGATCTCGTGGATACGACCGTGTCCAAGCATGCCGCGGAGATTCATCAGGTGTCCGAAGAGACCAAAACAGCGTGTGCAAAGCCGTGTACAGAATCCAAAGCAGCCGAGCCATGCACACATGTCCCATATCACCAACAACATGCCACGTCACATGACATGCCAATCACAACCGACACACCCAGGGAGAAATCTACATCGACTTCAATAACACCGACAGGTTCCAAAATTTTCCCAAACATCCTGGATGAATTTTTGCAATCAGCCGAAACATGTCCTGAATATACAGACCCGGTAGACCCTCGCAGCTCAAAACACGTGTCGTTTGCCAAGAGTTTTCGATTTCCCAGAGTTCGCCGTGATGTCCTCCCTGAGCCAGCGCCTGAAGGAACTCCAAGTGCCAGGCGAAACCGCCAAGTTCGATTTCAGTCACCTGAGCCTCTCACAGTTAGAGGAGACCAAGGTGGATTTCGGACAGGCCCATGTGGGTCGCACTTACCGCGAGATGTGGTTGAACCATCAGGAGTGGCTTCTCTGGTTTGCCGGGAGGTACGAGAAATCAGGGAAGGAGAGTCATCAGAAGATCCTCCACTATGTTCAACTGATGGTGGAACGGGCCGATGTGTCAGGCACTCGCATCCCTGTCCACAAAGGGGTGCCATCGAGTGTGAAGATCGAGAAGCTGAAAGCCAAGGCGTGGCCCCAGAAACTGGCCCAACCACCGAACGAAACGATCTCAGTGTGGGATGCCACAGAGATGGAGGCGTTCGAGATGTACGGCGACGAGATCGAAGCTGGCATGAGTGTAGTAGCAGCCACCGAGGGTCCCAGTCCAAATGTGGCTCAATTGGAAGCCCGAATGCTGTCCATGGAGAATGCCCTGTCTCAGATTCTCCTTGCACTGGAAAACATCCAGCCGGCAACCGAGCCCCAGTAGATCAATGCCCCAGCTGGGCTCAGTCCATCCAGGCTGGTGATTATGAGATGAATGAGGAACATATTCATCATGCTACTCCCGAAACCAACCGTGAACGGAAGATGTTCAACAAGTTGATATCACAAATATCTCACGAGTTGGAACAAGTTATTCTTGAAGATAATCCCGGGGGAACCAAGATCGATGTTTTGGAAGTTTTCTGCGGACCATCAAGCCAGCTGACACACCGGTGTCAACAGATGGGACACCGAGCCATGCGTTTTGGGCTTGCCGAAGGAGATCTGCAGACCTCAGAAGGTCGCCAGCGCCTGTTCAAGGTATTAACAAAACATAAGCCCAAACATGTCTGGTATTCCCCAAAATGTGGTCCGTGGAGCAGTTGGTCTAATCTGAATGGAAGTAAGTCTCTTGAAGCATGGGATGCCCTCCAAAATAACCGACTTCAACACATCGATCAAATAGCTTTGGGTATTGTCCTCATGAGATATCAAAGGAGTCACAAAAACCACTTCCACTGGGAACAGCCACAGAACTCTCACATGTTCAAACTCCCCTACATGCAAGAGATTCGACAAATGTTGCTATCGCTGGAAGTTGACCTTTGCATGGCAGGTGACTTGCGAGACCCTGACACCCAGAACCACATGCGAAAGGCGTTAACCATCATGACATCATGCCAAAGTTTGTGTCAAGAGCTTGAAGGCCTGAAATGCCGTGGTTCACATCCACACCAGCAGATCGCAGGGTCGTGCAAGGTAGGTGGCAAGACGGTGCTCAGAACATCATTTTCTGAAAATTATCCCAGAAAGTTTGCTCGCAAGCTGGCCAAGAGTTTGTGTCGCATTCGAAAGCCCCGTGAATTGCCTCACCTACTGCAGCAAGAGGAATGTCTCTGGGCATGGACTCTAGCCAATGAATCCGACCATGGCGAACGAGCTCCAAAGCGCCAGAGACTGGCCAAACAGGCAAGACTGAAGGTCAGCCGTGCACGGGATGTAGATCAACTACCATGGGGTAAACGCATAAAATGTTCCACCAAAACTACACCAATTAACGTCAATCAACAATGGCAGACCATTTTCCTGGAATTCCAACGAACAGCACCCCGAGTGGGAAAGATGGAAGTCACAGACCCTCAAATCATATCTCAAGTTCAAAGCCTCATGGAAGACAAAGAGATTCGCAGAATCATCGTATGCCGAGGAACCAATCGGACTATTGCACCACCACAGGATCTCATGAAAGGTGAAGCCCCTTATCGAAGATGTGTGTTCATAGAACGTAACACTGGTAAGCATAAGGCCGATGAATCATGGGAATCTTGGGAAAGCCTTTCCAAAAGACAGCTTATTCGAGCCTCCCATCCGTGCAAATTGAATATGACAGTCTTCGCTTGCAATCCAACTGTTCCCGAGGCCAGTGAATCTCGGATAGATCCCACTGACCCCACTGCACCCAATTCAGTGATTGCCCCGCCGGCCGAAAGGCCCAGTGCATCGGAGGCGAAGGACTCCGAATCCGCACCGGCCGCAAGTCCCAATCCAATCGGAGACATGACTGAATCCCAGCAGGCGGATTTGAAGATGGTTAATCAATCAACACATTTCAAGAGCCTCACCAAGGAAGAACAACAAGCCTTGATCAGAGCGCACAAGAACTTGGGCCACCCTCATGCCGAAAAATTCAGCAGTATCCTCCGTCAGCAGGGATTCCGACCTGAAGTAGCGCGTGCAGCCTTGGAGCTGAAATGCTCAGTGTGCCAAGCACAGCAATCGCCAAAGCCGGGTGCACCTGGAAACCTGAGGGATGAACTGGATTTTAATCACAGGATTCATGTGGATGGCTTCACTTGGACAAATGCTCAAGGCAAAGGGTTTCATGTTTATCACTTTGTGGACAGTGCCACCAGCTTTCAGGTTGCCAGCATAGCCCCATCACGTGCGGCCGATGCTTTCCTTGAATGCTTTTTACAGTCTTGGTTGATGTGGGCCGGTACACCTCATGAGATGGTCATAGATGCCGGCACAGAACTCAATTCTGAAGAAGTCACCAACTTTGCACAGGCACACAATATCCACATGACGACCATCAGCACAGAAGCTCATTTCCAAAATGGCAAGGCCGAAAGACACGGATCCATACTACAATCCATGTTGACCAAGTACGAGTCAGAACATGCAGTACACACATATCATGACCTCAAACAAGGGCTTTGGTGGTGTGTTCAGGCCAAAAATGCCTATAGCATCCGAAAGGGTTTTTCGCCGGAAATCCTTGTGTTAGGTAAGCAGACAAGGCTGCCAGGTTCCAACTGCAGTGACGAACTTTTGCCTGCCCACATGCTTGCCGATTCAGAGTCGGCCCAAGGAGTGCAGTTCCGATTGCAATTGGCCCGGCGTGAGAGTGCTCGAAAGGCATTCGTCCAGACTGATCATGCCTAGAGTGCCATTTGTACCCGTTTATCTGGTACATATGGTCATTCGAACCAGATAGGGCCAAGCTACAATTTTCTCACGCACTTTCACGCTCTATATGGCTGATATTTTTCCTTCGCCAAATAAATCTTGTCAAGATCCAAGAAGACATGAATCCAATCCTTAAACTGTTGTGTCAACAGCTTCAAAATTGGCTGGCACAATGTGAACTTGAGCCATATAGGGATGCCCCTCCCTTCCAGCAAGCAGTGTTGCTGGCACCATCTGTGATGTTGGCTAATGCCTTTTCAGAGGCAGCATGCTGTAACACAACAGAGAGAAAAGGATGCCTGCCTGTTCAGACATTCTACCCGCAGCGCTTGGGCCAAAAAAAAAGTCTGTATGTTTATGTATATATGTATGTACATATATATAAATATAAATAAATAAATATATATATATATATCTATATACAAATATTTACATATATTTGTACATACACATGTCTGAACATATTATGTTTTGGTTTGGGTTTTCAAAAATACTGTCCCCACAATCTTTGGGTAAGAAATTGTTTGTACCCTTTTTTGGATGGGTCACTGTCCTTCAGCAATCCAACAAACATATGTTCATGGCTAGTCTAGGCATCCCAGAACTGTTTGGGGTATATGAAAAATTCTAGATCCCACTGAAGACCAACCAGGGAACATTTTCTGGGTTTTAAATATACTTCCCCAGAAACACGGGGCGTTCCAATTTCCAAACCAGTCTTTAAGGTGGAAGAGATCGAGTGCCATGAAAGTCTGGGAATCACCCTGCGCCTGTGCCCAGCATTTTTTCCTTCATTGGCTCGACCGGGCAAGTTCCATGCCCCGTGCCAGAGTGGTTCGGAGTCCCAAGACAAAACGCTGGATAACACTGATTGTGGCGGTCCGCTTATGGACTTGCCGTTTGATCCTCATCCATTTTTTAACACCATCTTCATCAATCCACGTGGCGTGGATGTTCGAATTTAGATTTGAGGGTCTTGTGTCGATGGTCAGGTGGTGCAACAAGTGAAACTTTGGCCGAAGCCGGAACAGAAATTGTTTGTTTTCAACAGCATGTGTGGCAAGACATGCGTATGTGTTGATCATCAATCTTCCCAATGTCAACCGGTTTGATTCTTCAAGGTCGCTCAAGAACATACTGGATTTTGCCAATAGATTCAACCAGCAGTCAGCACTCCATAGTGCCTCAGCAAAGGACCCGGACAGGCTAAAAAAACAAATAGGTTTGATAAAAGAAACATACAATTTTCGGGTATCGAATGAATTTGTTTCCCAACATTTTCGTCTTAAACCAAGCATAAGTATCGGTTGCCAAAGTGTCATTGCCAATATCTTTGTTTCCAGCTTCCCACACCAGCCATCGAAGTACAACGAAGCAATCATATCCCTTCGCTTTGAGTTCTGGGAATGCATCTGTTTTCCATGAGAGACTCTGTTTGGAGAGCTTTGACAACGCCAGAGAATGGCGATTCTGTTTCGCATACCATTTCAATCTCTGTGTGGCAGTCTTCAACCGTTCTTCCTGGTTACGGCCTCTCCAGTAACCACGTTTGGAGGCAAGGATGCGTATGGCACTTGCACAGAGGTCCCTCCCCACACCTAGATGCCAGATATGAAGAATATCTACACCAATCATCTTGAGTGAGAAGCCCAATACGCTTGTCAGTGATGGCACCACATGATTGGGCCATGGGAGCTGGGAATACATTGTTGATCTCCATGGCGCATCGTCACTAACATTGCTATAGGACCAGCTCTCATCACTAGTACCTTTTGTTGCCATACATTTCCAGCACACCTTGAGGGGATGCAGGGTCTTGCTTTCCCAAACAAATTTGAAAACATTTTCCCAGGTCTATGCGATGGTGTGGCGCTAAATGAGATGGTTTGGATCACCCAGGCCTCCTCCCGAGTTGCATACCGTTCCAGGCAGAAGAGTTGGCTAATGTATTTCCAATCACCCTTGAAATTAACCAGATAGAATTGAAGATCCAATACCTCAGTGATGCAACTGTTGTCTTGTGGGGAAATGAACTTTTGATTTGCAGCTCTGAATTGGGAGCTTTATTAGGAAAAGGACCCAACAACCCTAAACATTGTTTGGGCTATGCCGCAAAAAAGATGCAGTGTCACCAGACTCATCCCGAATCGTACATCCACGTGTTCCAAGATCGTTGATGGAGTCCCGGATAATGGCGCCAACTGCCTGTAGAGTGACATTCACTCCATCCTCATCGTAGACATACCTTGGCAGCCAGTGGTCAAACACAACATGGTGATCTATTTCATTCCCTCTTGGGTCGATGTTGAAAACAAAAAAGTCCAATGAGGTGATTAATTGGATGACATCGATTTTCTATCTTTTTCATGTTCGACTAGGCACATGGAAGAAGGCACTGTGGTGATCAGATACCGGCTGCAGGCACTATTGCTGAGCAGTGGGCTCAGATCGGGCTGAAAATGAAAGGTCATCCAGCTGCCCCCAAGAGCATTCCCCTCATCACCTAAGGGGTCTTAAACACAGGCCAAGAAAACTTATATAACTACAGATATTTTATTGGGGTCTAAGGGCAATCAAGACTTGATACATAAATATATATATATATATAATTGTACAATATAGTATACCCACTAATGGCACACCCAAACATAGTAAAATATAGTAAAGGATTTTTTTTTGGGACGGGGCACCATATAGTGTCAAAGGGATGGATCGAGTTTCCTTCCCACGGGCAGGGTGCTCAGGGAAGTCCCGGAGCAATTGGTTCCAGTAACCTTCCAAGCGTTGTAGATCACCAAGTAATCGTAGAAAGCCATGACTCACCATTGCCCTTACCTGGGACCATCAGTGGTATCACTGTGGGTTTGAACGGGCATATATATATATATATCAATATTCATTCATATATATATATCAAAAGACATATGATGCCATTTTATTTTTGCATAGCTTTCATTAAACTGACAGAAGCAGATTGTACTGCAGATGTTGGCCTCCAAAAAAGCGCACACGCATGTGTATATCTTTATATATATATATTTATATGGTGGAAGTATTGAAGCTATATTTATTACCTGCATACGGTATTATTATGTATTGTTGTGGATATTGCGTAAAGGGGATTATACATATGTTACATTACTTTTAACCCAACTACTTTCCAGAAACACTGATTAAATCAAGAGAAACTGTTTTCACGAATTCAGCGGAGATGCTAAAACATTCGGCAAGAGAAATGGCCACGCCACCATTTCCACAGTACCCGAATCTTGATCAGTGCAAAGGGGTATCTCGAAATAAGAGGGTTCAACATCTATCGTCAAGCCATGCCTTCGAGCAGCTCTGTGGACCCGGTTTTCATGTCGACTTCCCCTGCAGGGTAAAAACATCTCAGGTTAAAAATATGAATGTGTTTTTGAGGGGTTGACACCTCCCAAAAGTACAAGAAAATCATCCACAACGAAACCGAGATACATGTGATAAACTTCTGATCCAAATATGTCCCCAACTCTACGGGCATGGACCACCGATGATCCACCCGAGCCAATGCCACTTGATAACCTGCAGCATTGAAGGATTTCCTGGCCTAAATATAAATAGTTTTACTGGGATCAAATACGCAATGCGCCCTAGTGAACTCCAAATATAACCACCATGAAACCGATCTTGAAAAGAGTTTCAAGTAGGTGATGCCTATATGTTGTAAAAAATGAGGATCCAAATGAGAACACTTCTCTATATTGGTCATTTTTAGTACAGTTTCAAATGCCAATTTGCGAAGCCAAGCAAGAGCAAAGACTTTGCCATCCCAGGCAAAGAACACATCGTGCAATTCGCGAAGTTGATCTTCACGACGTGGATCGGTCCATGTCCCTGCGTGGGGGTCTCAATGCTGGCTGGATGTGCCAAAGAATGCTTAACATATATTCCTTGTGGTTAATATATCAGATTCCAGGGTAAAAACACAAATTTGAATTTGTAAAAAACACTTTGGGATTACTATCGTCTTTTGGGATGTCTGGTTTCCAGAAATTACATGTTATCTGGAACCATATATATATATATATATTTGGAATCCCAAAAACCTCCTTCCATAATGTAGTCACTTATTTTCGACCATGTTCCATCGAAGGGTGCTGGTGCAATGATGATGCCTAACTCACGAAAAAGCCAGTTCGATGGCTCCCATGAACCAAGGCTCATGAATCATGAACCCCCTCCCGCAGCCAGTTTCAAAAAACAGTTTTACAAAGTGGTAAGCTGCAAAATGCCTGCAACAATATAGTTTCCAGTTTCTATTCATGGACTGCAGGCTATGGGGATCGCAAAAGATATTTCCAACCCTGGCTACCCTGCATCTAACATGTGGCTCTCAAAATCTTAGCATCATCCAATGCGCGCTTCAGGCCGTCTGCTTCTTGAGCTCCGACAGGACGGCTTTGCACTGGGCTTTGACCATCCGGTAGCTGTTGACCTGATTTTTTTTGGTGATCTATAAAGGGAGGGGCTAAAGATAGACTTCCCCTTACAATTCATTTTTCGTTAAGGGGCACTTCTCCATTGGGGCTCGATCCAATGGGATAAGCTTCACATTAATTCTAAACCAGTTAAACCAGATAAGTTTCCACTGGGTAAAGTTACCAAGGGGGAAATTTCTTACATGAGAAGACTATCCCAAATCGTTCGAATGTCTAGGAACAGACTCAGCCAGCTCCTCCTTCAAGCTGCTTAAGTTCTCGGGAGTGTGCATGCTCTTCAACCTGGAATGTTTTCGCATCAGACAACCCCGAAAAATGTTTCAAAATGTACCCCCATATTTATGATATGTCAATTTTTTTCCCGAAAACATATGACAGAAATATGAGTGCATTTCAAAAAACAAGCAGGACCGAAACAAAGAGTTGATATATTTCAAGAAAGGTACTCATCAGAATAGTCCTCAAACCGCTGCTTGTACTGCGCAATGGTAACACGGAGTCCATGATCTTTTGGTAGATCCAAAGCCAGTGACATGGTGGCTAGCTCCTTCTTGATGGTAGCACCTCACCGCTGGTAGTCCAAAAAAACGATCATATGTTTGGTTATTGAGCATGTACATATGTGGGCCCCAAACCATGTGGATAATAAATATTCCTTCCTGGTATGATCCATAGGCAAGTATATATATATATGTGTGTGTAAATATATCTATATACAGATAGGCGAGGCACCAAGAGATGCCTTCAACTCCTCAGGGGTTTGGGGCTCCACCGGAGTCACTCCCTGCGAGCTCGGCCGAGCGGAGGACTTTGCACCGCCCTTCGCCTTCGCCTTCGCCTTGGACTTCGCGAGTGCCCTGCCTGATTGGCCGCATGCACGGCAACATGTGTTTATATATATATATATATAAAAATATGTGTATGTATGTGTATGTATGATTATGTATGTATGTACGTACGTATCTATCTATATATATATATATATATTATTGCATTTTGAACAAATACAAAAAAGGGGATATGTACATGCAAATATCTATATATATATAAATATATATATATATATATATTTATGTGTGTGCGCATGTGCTTATGTATAACAATATGTATGTACATGATACATGTATATATGTGTGTAAATACGCAATCCTATCTTAATTTCAGGCATCTCAGTTGTACACATATTTATTTATATATGTTCTTTAGTTGTTGATATGGTTCATGAACATGTATTTTTATGGGTAAATTGGATGTCAAAGTTTACCTGCATGGTTTGGTAACCCTGGGGTAAACAGTATATAGTTGCAAACAATTTCTTGGATTGGAAAACCAACCATTAATTACAAGTTGTTTTTTCTCCGTTGGAACCTTTTTTTTCCTTCCTCCTCCCCGCCCTCCCAAAGTTTGAAAAATCGTGCCTTCTGGTTCACATGGCTGCGTCGATTCGGTAATCGCTGCCAGTTGGTCTTGGTTGATGGTCACACGTGGTTGAATTGGGCCAACATTGGCAGCCATCATGGCTCCCACACCCGCCGAAGTGGTTTGGGCCGCAATCTGTGTCTCAGACCGTTGCCTGACAGCATCTTCCTCTGTTTGGGTCCTGCTCGTATAGACCCAGTATTGGGTCAGACTTGGCACATCAGGGGCGTCTTGGTCGGGGATCCCTTGGCCTCTTCGGATGATTCCCTGAATCTTTTCCATCGGCCATTTTTTCACCAGAATCATGTCCCGGACTGAAATGAGTTCCCTCTGGCCCCGGTAGATGTTGGCATTCTCCCTGGAGATAACAACACGTGATTCACAGGCATTTCGGTTCTCACCTTCCGCCACCCAAGTTTGCAAAAGCTTTCGCTTGTCCTGATGTTTCTAAAAATTAAAGGCGAAAAAAATAACCAACGAATCCCAGTTTGGAAAAACCTATATATAATTACATATATAGCGTTACAATAAGTATACACATAATTTGATACCCGTATGTGCATATCTTACAAACGAATACGCCCAAATGAATATATAGAATTATATGTCTATATGTGTGAACTCATATCCCTTAAAAATGCCTTGGAATACACCCTTAAGATTGAAAGCGTCGGCGCTGTCACCCTGGAAAAGCTTCTGCATGTGGGGGAACCGGGCACCTTCTGCGGACTCCATGTACCTGTTGAGTCGCATAGCCGATGCACGGTTGGTGGACGTGTTCACTCTCGGGTCAAGTGGTACTTGTCCAGGTGGTGTAGGTTCCACTGCGCCAGCGGGAGAACCATGAACTGATGTAGAAATGAGCGAAGCCAGCTCTGCTGGAATCGGTGCACCTTCTGGGCTCCCATCACCATTGCCTGCTCCCATACTTGCCATCACTGCTTCGACATCAGGTGCTGGTACTGCAGGTACTGTGGGCACAGCGGGTAGTTCCGGAGTCGTTCCAGGAAGGGCTGCTGCAGGTACTTTGGGATCAACAGGTGCTTGCGCTGGTACTGCAGGTACTTTGGGAACAGCTTGTCCAGGTTCGGCAGGAGCTGCTGCAGGTGCTTTGGGACCAACAGGTGCTTGCGCTGGTACTGCAGGTACTTTGGGAACAGCTTGTCCAGGTGCGGCAGGAGCTGCTGCAGGTGCTTTGGGACCAACAGGTGCTTGCGCTGGTACTGCAGTACTTTGGGAACAGCTTGTCCAGGTTCGGCAGGAGCTGCTGCATGTGCTGGTACTCCAAGATGTTCTGCAGGTGCTACTGCAGGTTGTCCAGGTTCGGCAGGAGGTGGTGCGGGTGCTGTGGGATCAAGAGGTGCACGTGCTGGTACTTGAGGATCTTCTGCAGGTGGTACTGCAGGAACAGCTTTTCCAGGTTCGGCAGGAGCTTCAGGTACTTCAGGTGCTTTGGGAACAACTTGTGCAGGCTCAGGACATCCGGCAGGAGCTGCTGGTACTGCAGGTACTTTGGGTCCTTCTGGTGCTGGTAATGCAGGTACCTTGGCAACAGGTGCAGGTAGAGTAGTCCCTGCTGCTGGAACTGGCGTGCCCACTGGTGGTGTCAAAGTGGCACCAACCACCACAGGCTGTGTCTTCAAAGGTGTTTGAAACACGTGTGCTTTCGGCAGTTTTGCCGTGTTGGTTCCATCTTGGGGCGGATCACTCGCATCACCAGGAGTGTTGGATTGGGGCGGCATGGGCGGTTGGGATCCACTGGGCTCACTTGGGCCTCCCCCCCAACCATCATCATCCTCCTTGGGCGAAGGAATGGTTTCAACATCCTTGGGATCACCATGTTTTCCTTCCTGTGTGTTTGTGGCCTGGGTCAGTTCCGGAGATGCAATCTGCAAAGTCGGTTCATGGGTCTCCGCTTCATCACGAATCTTCTGCAGATCATTCTTGGCATCTTTATGCTCCATCTTGCGCTTCAGAGACGAAGTAGGTGTTCCATCCTCTGCAGGGGAAAAGAACACAATAGGTCAAAGCAAAAGGTAAAACAGGAAACAAAAGTTTACTGTGGGTAACAGTATTTGGCATATATGGAAAGAACACAATCCATACCGGAAAAGTTTGAAAATATCAAATGGTCCTGTAAGATGGATTGGTCCCACAACTCTGCATCCATACGGCGATACATCTCATTCCTGGCTTCAATGAACCCCCCCTCCTGCTGCTTGTCACGTTGCTCCATCAGTGCATTGATTTGTGCTTGAGCTGCAGCCAACTTCGCTTGCAACTCGAGCTCGAGAGTCGTAGCTGGCAATGTTGTGACACTAGCACCCAACCTGATTAGGGGCAGAAACACCGAGGGATATGTGACCATACTTCGTAGTTCCAAACCAATTTATTCAATCAGCAACCAGCACTTTCAAGATGGTTTCATGGTTCCAGAACTTCGAAGGTTAAGCTCTTTTCACAACGAACCCTTTTTACAAAGAGTCGCGCGCTCGATATATGGTGTGTGTGTGTGTTTCGTACAATGAACGCATTTAATCTTATGCATGTTGTTAAATCCCAGCCACGGAAGCGTGGACGGCAGTGAGATCTGTGACTGGCCATCCTGCGAATCCACCATCTCAGGTGCCGGTGGAGGCAAAGAATCACCAGGCGCATTCCGCTGGTTAGCAACCAGATCAAGACCATGTTGCAAGGTGTTGCATGACCTTAGGAGGGGTATTTATATATATATATATGTTTAGTCATATGACTTAGCTATATATATATTATTGATGATATCTTACGTTGGGTGCTACATTTTAAGCAAATAAAAACCCCGAGTACCATCACCCAAATAAATCAATGTTTTGGGATGTGAAATATGCACATAGAGTGATCAAAGGGGCAAACTATTCTGTCGAAGCCCGTCTTCGAACACAACAGAAACTGTATCTGGTGGTTCTACATACCCTGGCCAGCTAAATTATGCAACCCATCGATCCTATTAGATATCGCACATATATACCATAATACACCCATATATTCACTCATTGGATCAATCCCCGGAATTCCAGACACCCAGCTATATGATTATCCCAGATGCAAATATATATTTATATATTTATATATTTATATAGATAGATAGATATAGATAGATATGTATGTTGTGTATTTCTTTGTCCGGTTTAAATTTATACATATGTTTTCTTGATTTCAAAATATAAGATAGATTGATTGATTGATATATATATATATATATACTATATAGTCTGTGTATGTATAGTATATATCATCGAAAATGGAACTGGGGAAACCACCCCAAATCACCCAAATTTGCAGGCAGGGGACCATAGGGTGTCGCCACCTTCGGTTCTCATGCGCTTCAAAGGTGGAGCTGCCGCGGGCGCACCCGGAAGCCCAGCCGCAGGCTCAGCCACACTGGGGGCAACAACTGACTGCTCATCCTTAGCAACACCTGGGGCTCCTTCACCTGGGGGTGAGCCAATTAGTCCATCAAATTGGGGGCATTGGATGGGAGGTTTTTTCTGCCTCAGGGGTTCCTCCTCCATCGGGACTTCCGGGGGTGTGGCCTCAGGGGCCTTTGCTGCGACCTTCTTTGGCTTGGCTGCTGGGCGTTTCATGATAACAGGTACCTCTTCCTCTACCTCTTCATCATCATCTGTCGGTTCCTCTTCCTCTCCTTCATGTTCCTTTTCCTTCACAGGTTCCGGTTCCTTCTCCTTTTTCTTTGAATTCTTCTTGACTACTGCTTTGGCCTTGGCCGTTTTGCCACCTGCACTCTTGGATTTGGCCTTTGCCTTCGCCTTGCTTTTCACCTTGGGTGTGGGTTTCTTGGTTTTTGCCTTCACTGCTGCTGCCTTCGGCTTGGACTTTGCTGCTGTGCTTTTTTTGGGCCGTGACTGACCCGCCGGTGCCCCAAGGTCCTTGGATACGCAAAGCGGGATGCTGGGAGCCCTGGACCAGTATGGATGGACGTCCATTATACGGCCTATGGTTTTCCCATATATGGTAGTCAAATTTAATTAAGACCAAAAAAATTATGCTAGTCCGGTCATGCAATATACCTGTTTCTATTTCAACTTGGACAGATCTTCTTGGGAGAAAACAAAAATCAAGCTATAAATGTCTGAAAACGTCATTTGGCAAATGATCAAGAATCAAAACCAGGAGGTGGATCTCCGCATGCCAGTCTCATGACAACCATGCAGTCTTCCGGACTAAGATTGGCCGCCTTCTGGACTTGATCAAACTTGTCCCATCCAAGCTCAGCTATAGGAAAGGGTAGCTTTGGTAAAGCCATAGATCCCGTCGAAACCCTCTTAAACCAAAAATTGGCTACAATGACGCAAAGGTCTGTCAACCATATATCCAGGAAAATGTCACGCAAAAATCAAGCTAAATTCCAGATTCGGGGCTTTCACGGTTTTCACGGTTCGTTCACGTCAAAATGGGGTTCTTTCACGTTCATTTCACGGATTTTCACGGTACCTTTTTTTGCACCGACCATGGAAATCTTGTAGGTTCCAGTGTGTTTGATGACAACTGGGCAAATTTCTGTGTGCAACTGGTTGAATGCTGCCAACAGTGGGGTGGGCATGTACAAAACATCATATTTGTATTGATTGTATATGACCAATACGTTTTACATCATCCCACCGACCCCATTGTTGGAAAATTCAGTTTGGACCCATGGTTTTCAGCTGAAAGAACTGCAGGGCCGTTCAAATCGCTGGATCGGCAGGTTGAAAGACTTGATCGCGTTTTCCTCAGAACGGTGGCCGGCAGGGCTCCCAAATTTGACCACCGGGTACCTGGTTTCATGGAAGGTTCTCGAAAGACTTTGGGGATTAAACTGAATAGGCATATATGAAGATGGCTGTTAGGTTAAAACCCTAGGCTTGGGTTCTGTCAGAGAAGATATACCCATGAAAATCACGTCGCCTTTATTTAACGGGGAATCCTGAAAAATCCAAAGCTTGTTTCTCTATATTAAATATATACAAGTGGGTTTCTTCAACCTGCACGCCCCATTCATACAGATACTATATATCATGAACCTTGGCCCGTGTGTGAGCATGTGCATTCAATGACCTTTCGTACATCAATATATATATATAAGTATATATAAGTATATATAAATATATATGAGTTAAGTAATATATATATATATATAAGTATATAGAGATGAACATATATATATATATAATTTAATTCTCTCAAAATTTTGTGTGTTATAAGGTCACAAGTGGTTTGGATAATACCCACAATCCCCTGACATCTATTTCGGGATTAACGACCCAATCTATGGCCAGCTAACATATATGCCAATATATATATATATATATATATTTGTTTGTTTTTCAAGCCTGCCATGGGCTATCGCGCCATCAATTGGCAAGATTCCCACCGCCCAGGAGGATCAAGATATTTGCAGCCCCCCAAGTAGTTCAAGCAGTCGTCGAGGTGAGCCTGGGCCGACAAAAGCAAGGAAGATGGGCGAATTCTACCTTCAACGGGGGTATCTATAGTGCCCACAATTGAAATAGAAGTATTCGAGTAAGCTATCCAAAAAAAAATCATAAGATAATCATTAATTCTCCTAGGGGCATCAGGCCACATGTCCCCCAGAAGGCAGAGGCCCCCATTCGGTAGGACAAACTTTTGGAACAGCTCATAGTCGCCCATCCCCACATCAATGCCGGCATCAACTTTGGGAGGTGGCAGCGGTTCCTGCCAGAGCAATATAGGCATATACCTTGGAAAAAATATAGAGAAGTAGATCCTGCTACATACACATATTTATATATATATATATACGATGATTTAATGTATATTATGTGAAGGGTGTCAATAGCCGATGTATATATAGCAATGAAAAAACATATCATATAGACAAGCAAGTATTAGGACATATATATCTCTTAGCAAATGCTATACGAGGATCCTCTCATAAACCAACAAAATAGAACTGAACACCTAGCTTTAACTGCCAAGAAGCTTCAGGGGATAGCATCCTTATGCAACCCAATCTCACAAGGAATAACATTTGCATGGGGGCTGGTTCGCTGGCAAAAGGATCGAATTGGGTCCATTGACTGATTGAGGTAACCGGAAGATCTTTGAATTTGTTTGAATACATACATTCATATATATATATATATTTATAATTTTGCCCTCACCATCATTAAAATAATATATATATATAATATATATTATATAACTATATAAATATACACCTGTGATCGTCAGATGGGTCCATATTGTCAAACTTTCAAATAGATCAAGATACCGGGATTTCCCCAAAATCATGAGATTCATCGGAACAAGAACAGTCAAGAACATATCATTACCCTTTCGCCTGACGAAGATCCTTGGCCAGTGATGCGACTTTGGCACCAAACTCGGGCGTGTATGCCCTGAGCACAGCCACGAATGGGTCAAATGTAAAATTGTGGTGGTTTCTGGTTTGCTTTTTGGGTTAAATTTGAAGGGCTGCTCTTCCTTAAAAGGCACTTGTGAACGGGGTTATAGTGGAAATATCGTGACACCATAAATTTAAAAAAGCACAGTCACAACATGGGTTCGGAATCCCCCACTGACCTATGGTTGGGTTCGCGAACCATTTTTTTGGTATATTATAATGGAGCCCCCCGGGAGTATATATACAGCCCAACAATAAACAAGCTTAGAATCCGCCCATATCTTAACCGTCCATGAAATCAAACCGGTCTGGTTGGAACGCATGTTATTTACCCATATGGACATGTACCCCAATTAAGAACAACTGAAATTATTTCTGAACCAACAAACCCAGTGCTAAATAGGCACCGAGTAACTGGGAAGCTTTCAATTTGTCCTTCAACCCAGAACATCGAGCAACTCCGTTCTTGTCCTTATATTTCCGTACCAGTGGCCCTCCGGGCAAAGCACGAAGTGCATCTCGCGACATGCTACCCCCAGCCTCCCAGATTCCCTCGAGAAACTTGGGGCAGTTTGACCACAATCGGTGGCGCTTTGCCGTAGGACCACTGAAAGCACCCATCCAAAATGAGGTGGTGAAAGCCTCCGTACAGCCAAATGATGTGATCCCACCAAACTGTTGGGTCCAAAAACCTAAATGTTTGGGAATCAAGGTTAAGGAGAATAAAGCCACCCCTTTGGCCCATTTTGAGCAGCTCAGGGCACGAACCCCCCCTTTTGAACCCCCGCAGAATTCTGCGTAGGCCACTATATAGTATTAGATTTGACTCTCAATTTAAAGCAATAAAAGTCAACTTCTATGCACTTTTGTCGGATTATATCATTTGATGATTGTTGAAACAAGATCAAACTAATTCTGCAGCAAGGGGCTGGGCAGTACTCCAAAAATTCCTGCCACCGTGGATGCAATGGGAACGCACTCCCCTCAGGCTGCTCCACCAGCCAGATCAGATTGCGGGAAGCGCAAATCCATAGCATCAAAACCAGCCGGCTCGCCAGTAAATTTCCCTCCCTCACAAATCTTTTGGACGTATCCCCAAGCGGAAATAAAATGCCACGACCACTAGTGGACCGACTCCTGGTTGCAAATCTGAACCGTCAAAATTTGGAAATATCAATTTGGGATTCCACTTATATTGATGCGAGCCATATACTAAAAGTACACACAATATTGAAGTAGCTGAAGTCACTTAGAAGCTGATCCATATCCATTTGATCCCAGCATAATATAATCCAGGGCACATACGGCAATAGCTGTTGCAACACAATGCGAAGATGCACAGCGAGCCAGGTACTGCACGAAGGAGCTCGTTGATGGCCAGCCTGGCAGGAGCGGAGACATGGCATGTCGTATGTTTGCTATACGGAAGGGAATTTATATAAGTGGGATATAAGTGCAATGCTTCAGTGGGGGGATCCAATCCTGATTGTAAGTTTCGCTATATTATTTATGGTCTGTATAGCCCGTATACATACATATATATATACATAGTATATATATATACGATGTTCATACAGACATTGTAGAGAGGATAAAAGTTTGCAGCACTTGCCATCCATATCTGCAGGGAAATTACCAATTACCATAAGCGACACAAAACAAACCCTGTAAAAACCGGATCCAACCATATGTTCGGGTTCAAAAGGCTATGCCTAACTTTCCTAAAATCAGCCATGGTACAGAAACCCAGTACGATTGCACAAATCAAAGTGCGAGGAGTATGAGATGTCATGGCTAGATCCCACCATGCCCTCAGCTCGGCAAGCCCGGCTGATCTCAGCAACCCCAGCAAAGACTTCCACAAACTGCACGTCCGGCGAGTGATCCACCTTCACGTTGAAGGTTAAAAGCATGCAAAGCAGCTGGAGCACCGGTGGCATAGACCATCGTTGGAAGTCCAAAATCATCCCTTAAGATAGGGAAGTCCGTACTGAACTTTTTGGCCCTAGGTTTGATCCCCACTGGTTGCAACCGCACATAGGTGGTTCTGGTCATGTTTTCACCATGGTCTCAAGGACGAAGATAAACAATATGTAGCCAAGAAATGGTTTGATATTATTCTTGAGCTTCTGCATATATATATATATATATATATAAAATAGAGAGAGATATATATATATATATGGTACATCCGGAACATGCATGTATAGCTATGCAACCATGCACATTACATGAACATATGCACACACACAATGTTGCAATGCTTTGCCTCAAGTTGGCCAATCCCAAGCTTTTCCAAGGGTCCCCATATATGATGCATTTGATGAAACAAAAACATCCCTTAAATTGGACCCGCAGTAAACACACAACTATTTGACCATTTTTCCCTGGGCCTCAACACTGCACAATTGAAGATGTTGATAAGAAGCCCTGAATTGCCATTTGAATTTGTTTGAAGAGGCGTGCCATATTGCAACGCCAATTTCACATTACAAAGTCACCTACGCCCAAGGGTTTTTTGTGGTCCCTGCTGGGCAAAACCTCCTCCGAATTAATTCGCTCACCGAAAGGGTACTGAGAAGTTCCTTCTTCAAGGCACTATCATTCCACCTTTGGTTAGCATCTGCATGGGAAACACCTTCATCCTTCAAGTTTCGGATGAACTCAGTTCTCTTCTTACTATAGTCATTCGGAGCATATGCACCGGCTGCAGCGCAGGAGTCTGCTGCAGCCACTGGGGTTCCCTTTGCTCGGGGCCCTTTTTGGGACTTTCGGCACTTCTGTTTTTTCGCAGGGGGCTCACACGAAGGTTCCCCATCCTGTCCCTCCCCCTGATCTTCAACTTCGACCATGTTGGCTTTGTACTTCTTGTTGATGGCAAAAGGCTTGGGAGCAGGTGGAGACGCAAGGGTCTTCAGTACCTAAATCGGAAAAGCCCCGATGGTGGATGAGAGATGATCACCGATATGAGAGGGTTAAAATATGATCCACTTAATTCACCTCAATACAAGCGTGAATATTGACTTTTATGTGGGGCACCCGTCATACTTCCCATTGTTCTTACAATTATCAGGGACTGGTCCTGAAAAAAGTTACCTGTTTGATGAACTGGTATGTAAAGTATCCCCATATAACATCAGGTAAAGAACGCCTTTTCCAACAATGTTTCTGTGTTTTCCTGGCGACCCCCAATATAAATGAATAAACAAAAATCCTTCAGTATATATATATATATATATTTCAGTGATCGCTGTCATTGCGAATGACCAATCAGTAAAACTGGGCCCATCATACGCTAACGAGTCTAAAAAAAGCATTCTAAGACCCCGTGTGTTCCCCTACCCCTTGCATAAGAGGGACAAAGGGTGGCAAAGCATGGGACTGCTCAGGTGATGCACTCGCCTCTGAAGCAGCAGCTTTGAGAGCAGCAGCCAAGCCAGTCAGGTCCTTGACGTTGTCATCGGCCGTCGCCTGGCAGTGGGGAA
The DNA here is from genome assembly GCA_947184155.2 of Cladocopium goreaui. Classification (NCBI taxonomy): domain Eukaryota; class Dinophyceae; order Suessiales; family Symbiodiniaceae; genus Cladocopium; species Cladocopium goreaui. Next base: position 101,414 of record CAMXCT020000983.1, on the reverse strand, counting down.
GATGGTTTCTTAAGTGGGGCAATCGCACCCTAGGATATTGAATAGATATCTCAAATCATGAAAATATACAATATATATATATATATCTGTGTGTGTGTGTACGTGCGCGTGTTCCCAAATTATGACTTATAGTATGTTTTTCCTTATTGGGGCTATCTACTATCCTTTGACCCGGATCAAGCTTCTGGGGTATTATAGTATATGTCCAACCCTGGTCTGGGTTAGTTATTTTAAGAAATGAATTGGGCCATATCTGAAGGACCGTATTCAAGTCCCGCACCGTTGTTAGTGATTTCAAAACTACATTCCCCGGACAGGTTTACCAGTATGTAGTTGATTGAAATCAAAAATCTTCGTGTTGGGGTCCCAGCCTTCTTCTCCTGAGTAGATGCTGCATGCAGCTTAGCTTCCTTCAACTGTACAGCCAACGCTGACAACTGCTCATCCTTTGGGTTCTTCATCGCCAAGTCTGGAAGTGCTCCACTGCTCGACTGCAGGGTCAGGTCATACGAAAAACATGCCAACATATATACCTTTAACCATACAATTGATGTACATGTGAACTCATATGGGGAATGGAGGGAGGAACACACCTGGGGGTAAACCATTCTTCTACTCCATAGAGAATACACCCAAACACACACATATATATATATACACATATTTATAGTTATTTACATGTATACACATATCATATCCTGTGAAAATCTAAAAGGTATTTGCTGGCAATATTCCAGCAATCAAGTCACCGTTTCAGAAAGCTCAGAAAGTGTCTCCACACTTCCAAGAGGGGTATCATCTTCGCAATCATCCTCATCATCATCGGGATGGCTTTCTCCAGGTTTGAAGTCCTTGGGCGCCAAAGCAATAGAAGTCACGCTCAGATCATGCACACACACGTTCATATATAAAATATATAATTAATATGTGTTTATCTAAATTATAGGATGCCTATCTGGAATAAAATTGGTTGACTGATCTTTGTACTTGATTCAAATGCTTTTCACAATGTGAGAGTTCCTCATAATTTTCATATAGGGATTTTTTCCTGGAATTTCCTCACCCAAAACACTGTTGCCCCCCCAAAGTCATGTGAGATTAGCTGCCACAAAGCCCACCAATGAGCGCTTCAGGTCGGTAATCTTCTTCCGCTTGCTGGAGCCAGCCAATCGATAGAGGCGACGGAAACGGCTCACCTGGGCAGTGACGGGTTTCCACCTTTGACATAGTACATTTTTTGCACCCTTTAAAGGAAGGTAAAACTTTTGGGTCTACCCAAATATCAATCCAATTGAAAACTTGAATGGTCCAACATGGATGGCAACAAACAAAATTTCTATCGGGTATGTTAGATCTGGAATATCTGTGCATATACAATGTCAACACAGAGAATCCCAACAGTGATTCATCGATATATGCTGGTTCCCAAGATCATGGAAGGCCTGATCACTGGGGGAGCCATATCAACAATAAAATTGGAGGGGCAGGTCCCTACATCGCTTGATCTGGACTATAAACAAATAAATAAACAAATAAATAAATATTTGTTTTACTCTTGCTGTCAACCAAACTTTTCAAAGTCTAAAGTGAAAGCAGTACATTCCAATAAGTCACCAAACGCCTTAGCGCATGCCCCTGGCGCAATGCCCAGGTGTCCACCACGGACATACATGAGGTGAGCCCTGTTGGGAATAGTTGACAATCCTCATAAAACCGCAAGATGGCCTCCTTCAAGATAATGCTGCTAAAGCGACCGACTCCTTTGGAGGTTCGCATTACTGCAAAGATGGCTTCGCTATTCCCCTCGATGTCCCGGAGTGTCACCTTGTTCTTTTTGAACACGTTTCCGGAGACGTCCAACAAAAAGGAAAACCCAACCTCAAGGAAGTGGGGAATGTCTAGTGTTAGCAATGTGCTCAAAAAAATAGGGCTGCTAAATTCTTGATATGTCCCCTTTTAAGTGGCAAAAACCAAGTAGGAAACTATATAGGGTGATTAACCTGGGTTGATATTCAATATATATATATATTTAAAAAGATATGTATATATATATAAATGGTGTATATATAGATATATATATATATACTATCTTCTCTCTCTCTCTATCGATATCTACCTATCTACATACACTATCTACCTATCTATCTTTCTTTCTTTTCCTATCTATCTATCTACCTAGCTAGCTCTCTATCGATCGATCTATCTATCTGTACTTTTTTTATTTGGAAATTCCAAGACAATATATGTGGGATCAAACATCCTTGGGGTAAAGGTTAAAAAAAAAAATCTCACGCCGTGTACTATCCCAGACACTGATTTCAACCGCTCATGCTCCTTAAACGCAGCAGCATATTGCTCCACAAGATGTTTGGGAATCTTGGGGCCCATGGTCACGTCCCACACAGGGCTTGAACCCCTGATGCACATGGATCAACAGGGTGCACAGCATAAAAAGTGAAGGTGAAAACCATTTGATTGGTTGAATGTACTATAAACCTGCATTTTTAATGGATCACAACCATGCCCAACCATGTAATTATGTGGCTTTGGTTCACGCCCATGTTGTGGTCAATCTATCATTTTCTTCGCTATGAATTCCAGCTGGTATCCCTTATCCAATATTTATCATGTGGTTTCCCTATATATCGTTCGGAACACACAGCATCAAACTGCTGCACAATCCCCGGCACCGGCGCAGGGTGGGCGACGCACCTTCACTCACCTGCCACACCGTAGCCTCGAGGTGCAGCAGAGATGAGACCAATGGGGTGCCAAGGTCCATTTAAATTGTAGTGGTTTGCAAATAAGGTCCCCTAGAAAAATGCGCCAAATCATCACCATTTTTTTTTAAACAAAAACCATGGCTTTGGGGGTTGGCATTTGGGTCCTAGTTAATTTGATTTTAATGGGTCCACTTGCACATGTAAATCTCGTTTCTTTCAAGATATATCACACCAACTGAACCAACATCGCAAATCTTAGTAGGTTGTCAGGGGTGTCCAGAAGAAATAATTTCACCCCTTATTCAACTAATCTTTACAGCACGAATTTGTGAATCCACCCTCCACTTCAACTGGGCACCAAACCATCAGAGCGAGGGTCAGGAACTTCATCAGCTGGATCCCATTCCCTTGCGGATGGCACAATTGCGGGACACCCTAAAAATTCAAACTAAGAGATGATCTGCACATGGCCCAAAAAGACATGAACATAACACTGTTAGAATCATTGAAAAATCAACTTGATCTGCGCATTTAGAGCCGTGGCAGGCCAACCGAAACTGAGAGGCTGAAGTCAGACTTGCATTAGGCGCAACTCAAATCAAACCACAAATTCACAAATGTTGTCACACATGCAGTTTACCAAAAAGTTGATACATATTCACGTGGCCATCCATGACAAGTCCGATATCCTTTAAAAGACTATAGGAACTTCGAAACGGCTACTCGACACATCAACACGCCTGGAGTAACGAAGCTCCGAAGACCATGCGGGAAAAGGCACTGCACGAACCGATGCCCAGGAATTAAGTTGCCACGATTTCAGACCAAATCGTTAAAATAAACATATGTAGCGGGGATCAATCAAGGATCTTGTGGTACTTCAACACCAAAAAACACGTTGAATTGTTTAGGAGATCGTTCTAATTTGAACCTCGAAACGATGGCCCGTGTTTATCTGTATAAACCGGTACTCTAGGATGTTCCTATTATGGCATTTTTAAAACCAAAGATGATGTCCTAAAAAACATCCTAAAACTGAAGCTGCCGTTCCTGGTCAGTGCGCGCGCGAAAATCACACCAATAGAGTTTGATGTTTAAAAAAAACGTCCAAATTAGTGGATAATCTGTGTTCCCAATTTGGCTACAGATGTCAAATTCGAGAAAATGATTTCCAATTGTTAACATTTGGGTATGCACCTGTGGACTCCCAACGCAAGTAGGTTTGGATTTTCAATTTCGATTGGAGGGTGTGTTCAAATCAAGGATGTGGTTTTAAATTTGGATATTGACAAACGTGGGTTCCGGATGTACAGCTTGGGTTCCGAATTCCGACTCCCAATGGAAAATCAAACTTTGTCTTTAGAACACAAAGAAGTTTAGGGTATACAGCCGTACATATTAAGCTACCCCATCATATCCCATAGGATCCATGTATGGTATATATGCTAACATTTGGGGTATATTGATGGTAAATGTTACCATATATAGCATACATGGATCCTATGGGTATATATATATATAATATGTATATATATATATATATGGTTTCCCAAAAATGGCACACCAAATGTTGGGAATCCCAACAACGAACCCACATGAGGAAATGGGAATGACTGTTTGTCAACCGAATTGACATTGGGAATGTTGCCATAGAAATACATGTAGCAGATCAGAAAATAGCGCATGTATAAAACAGTATTTAAACAATAGATAGATATATAAATGTATATATATATGTATATATATATATATATGACACATATTTGGTACATGCTAGAACCTCCTGCTCAATTCTTCTATATAGAAATAGCTTACATACAATACATATGTTCTATATTTTTTCCTCTGCGCATCATGCCCACAAAGTGGACATGAATGTCGTGAATGGTTTTGGCAAGCCCAAGGTAAACCTCTTTGGCTCATGGTGAAAGTGAAAAGTATCAGTGCCAAAAATGGTCATCAGTTTGTAAATCTCTTTGGCTCAATGGTGAAAGTGAATAGATCAGTGCCAAAAATAGTCATCAGTGATTTTCACGCCCTTTCACGGCTATATGGCTTTTGAGGTCTAAATGGCTCAAACGAGCAATGTACCCGATAAACTTGTACAAATGTCACTCTAGGTGATGCAGCACTACGACGATCAGTACTCCGTAAGTCTAAAGGGGAACCCCGGAAGTACTTAACGGGAGAATGGGTAATGGTTTGGAGACAAGGGAAAGGGGCCTATCCCGACCAATGGACAGGTCCCATGAAAGTAGTAGTGCACGAAAACTCACAAACAGTATGGACGACGATGGCAGCCAAGCTCTATCGTGCCGCACCAGAGCATGTTCGACCAGTTTCCGCAATGGAGGCCAAAGGGATTGTGATGCTTCCCAATGCACCATCGGTGTCACAGATTGCTCAGCAGCTTGCCCCTCAACTTCAGAATGCCATGCAAAATAACCCCATCAATAGTCGTACTACTGATGTAACCTTACCAACACCTCATAACCCTGTACCTGATCAACAAGAAAATAACCCTCTTCCACCGACCATTCAAGACACTGAAAGCCATTCTGAAATCCAACCGGATGCAGAGCCGGGAGCGACAGGAAGCAGTCAATCACCAATAGGGAGTCAGACAAACACGACTCCTGCTCCAGACGAGGCGGAAACCACACACCCGAATGTTCTGAATCCAGAACAAGACATGATGCGAGAGCATGTTGCACAAAACACACCAATACCACAAAGTTTGGATGATGATGATTTGGTGTGCGAAGGTCTTCACTGCGAGGACATGGAGCCAGAGTCCGTTCAACCCGAAGCCAATCAGGCATGGCAATGCGAAATCTATGTGACCGAGAGTGATGTTGAAAGTTAGAAACGGGAAGATAAGCCCCAAGAATGTAGTTTTCTAGCCACTGCCGCAAAAAGACAAAGAGCAGAAGTCAAACTCACGACACTGGGACCCAAAGAACGGGCAGAATTTCAAAGAGCCAAGGAAAATGAAATTCAAAACTGGTTGAAAACTGGCACCATATCCCGAATCATGAGGGACCAAGTTCCACCTGACCAGATCCTTAGATGCCGTTGGATTTTGACATGGAAACCAATTGATGATCAAGAAAAAGAGCAACTTCAGGGAACCAAAAACCATAAGGCAAAAGCCCGACTGGTAATTTTGGGATATCTAGATCCAAAAATAGCAGAAGTTCCCCGTGATTCCCCCACCCTGGGTAGGCATTCAAAAATGTTACTACTCCAAGCGATAGCATCCAATGGATGGAATCTTCAATCATTTGATATAAAAGCTGCGTTTTTACAGGGCAAAAATCAGAAGGATCGGGTACTTGCCATTGAACCCGTAGCGGAAATCATTCAAATGATGAAACTCTCATCCCAAGAGATATGCAAATTGGAAAAAGGGGCATACGGGTTAGTGGATGCACCATACATGTGGTTCCAAGCCATCCTTGAAGAACTTATCAATTTGGGTTTTGAACAGTCACCATTCGACCCCTGTTTGTTTACTCTGAGAAGTCCACAAAATCTACAGCTTGACGGAATTCTTGGACTTCATGTCGATGATGGTCTATGTGCAGGAAACTCTCATTTTCATGAAAAACTGAGGTTACTGGAGAAGAAGTATCCTTTCGGGACAAAAAGGGTAGGTCAATTCACCTTCACCGGTATTGAAATGCAACAGACCCCTGAAGGAACAATTCACTTGTCACAATCCAAATACATTCGAGCCATTGAACCCATCAAAATTTCACAAGAAACGCAGAAAACAGAGTGAATCACCTGTCACTGAGGAAGAAAGACAACAATTGAGAGCTCTCATTGGAAGCCTACAATACGCATCCGTCCACACCAGACCAGATTTATCCAGCAGATTAAGTATCCTTCAATCAGCCATTAACCGAGCAACAATCGAAACCCTCATAACAGCAAATCAAGCTCTCCACGAAGCCAAGAAACATCATGATGTGACCATCAAGATTCAACCAATTGCCACCGCAGATCTCAGATTCCTTGCCTTTTCGGACGCCTCGTTTGCATCAAAGAGTAACCCCAATTCCCATACTGGTTCCATAGTAATGGCTACCCATAAAGATATCGGTAACAATACCAAGTGTCCTGTCAATCCGATTTCATGGGGCTGTAAGAAAATACAGCGTGTTGTAACCAGTACTCTTGCAGCCGAAACCACGTCGCTGAATACAGTATTAGACCAACTCTCCTGGATAAGACTGTGTTGGGCATGGATCTTAGACCCAAAAGTACCATGGAAAAATCCCAAACTTGCATTCCAAAATCTCCCCGAAACATACTCCACTGCCACTATGAAAGCACAAGAATTGCCAGAAAGTTTCGCCGCCACAGACTGCAAGTCTCTGTATGACCTCGTTACCCGCACTGCCGTGCCTAGTTGTACAGAGTTTCGGACGCAATTGACCGCGCGATCAATCAAGGACTTATTATCTGAGGGAGTAGCACTGAGATGGGTGCACAGCGGGGCCCAGCTAGCAGATGCTCTCACCAAAATAATGGAAAATACCTTCCTAAGGGAGACCCTTAGATTAGGCCATTATAAACTTCATGATGAACTAGAGGTCCTGAAAAACCGTGCGTCATCCCGAAACCGCCTTCGATGGCTGAAAGGTGAATCCACCAATCAGCATGGCTCAGGCTGCAATGATGTTTGCTTTCTCGAAGATTTTAGTTTTTTTGGGAGTGTGATTCTACATCATTGCGGGGTCATGGAAGAAACCACCCATAAAGGATGTTTACCAAAAAACCCGGGGTTTACACAGCACTTGTTTTCCAAAGCACACGTGGCTCCGGAGGGCCCAGGGTTGAAGGTGGGTGGGAAATCATCCGTGCTGAGCCATAAGCTTGGAAGCGAGGCCGCTTCACTGTTCTTTGGCCAGGGGCCATTCTTAGCTGGGTGGATTACCCATTTCACTGGAGGTCCAAGGACCATAGCCGTTGCTGGGAAGAGACTGCCTGTCTCTATTCGTGCTGCTCAGGACTTGTGTGCCGTGAAGGGAAAAAGGCCGCGAGTCACTTTCGCCTTTTGGAGGTGGATCCGGAGATTGCAGCTGCCAGTGTGAGGTTCCAACCACTCACAATATATACATATATGTATATATATATATATGTTTATATATCATATATATATATATGATATATATATATATATGTGTGATATATATATATATGTATGTATATATATATATATCATATCATATACATACATATATATATATCACACACATATATATCATATATATATATACATATATATCATATATATATATATATACACACTGTAAATACACATGTATGATCATGTATGTACATTTGTGAAAAAACAGTAAAGGCAACTATATCTCCAACGTGTTCAAACTACGTCATGAACAGCACTGGCAAAACCATCTATTCCCCAAAAAACTCATCCAGGAGTGTGAAGTGGCTGGGGAGCAGTGTGGAGATCCCGTAGCTCACACCACTTCCTTTGTTTTTTTCAGTCTACAACTACATGACAATAACAATAGATAAATAGTATATAAACTAACTACATAACAAATATAAATACATATATATATATATATAATGGTGGTATCAACATGTTCCATGCCTAAATAAACAACACTGTCCCCTATACCTTGCAGACTCTCCGACTTTTGAAACGCGCCTTCAGGACGCCGTGCTGGAACCACCTGCCGAGTCTCCTCGGGATCAGAGGACTGTCTGCTGGAAGAATATCGTTTCGATGTTCGACATGGAGGTTTCCAATCCATCCCTAAGGATCCATGTATGGAATATTTGCCTACATTGGGATTATTTTAAATTACTTTAGGGGTCAATGTAGGTAAATATTCCATACATGGATCCTCTGGGCATGGGAGTACCCCTAGTTATCCTCCATTTATAGATGGACTTTCCATAATAAACCAGCCAGCTTTTGGGGCACCCTTTCTTCCCGAATCTCACCGTCCTCCGGCGCTCGAAGAAAGGGTGAAGAAGAAATGCCTAGCACCGGGCTTTTGAAAAATTGGACCCTACATGCCTTTAGAGAGTGGTTTCCCCCAAAATTCACTGGTGAAAACAAACATGATACGTAATGGGATATCATCGGAGGAACATTATGACATTATAGCCATATGCAACCGACTGGGTTAATCGTAGATATATCGAAGTATTTCCGACAATGAAGGTTATAAACCAGCTCTTACACTTATACATCTTATACACATGGGAGGGCACTATATCTATAGGCTATAGGATACTGTACCGATCTACTAACGATTGGCTTTATGCTAAATATATGTGTACTTTTCATGGGTCAATGGTCATTTCAGGGACCTAAACTGGAGGTATACCTACCATCTAAGGCCTTCCAGGAAGGGCTAGGGGATCATCACATTTTTTGTCTCCTCGCCTCTGAAAAGAGCTTGGTAGCCAGGCTTTGGGCTATGCACTCCTGGCTCCATGGCTCCATTGGGAATGGTCTTAGGAGGATCCATAGCTATTACCCTCTGGTTATGACTGACATAGCCATGGGAAATCCCTCATAAATGGAGGTTTATAGCTGGGAACATCATCTATAAATGGGCCATTTTCCATGGCTATGTTAAATAACCAAATGGTAGATGCTATTCGCATGCACTCTCCCAGCCTGTTCGCAGAAGGGAAGCGGCACGCTGAACTGGGGCATGGCAGCGCACACAGCGCCACATGGCCCCCACTTTGGATTCAGGAGACAAGTTAGTATGGCAACCTAGGAAGGAGCATGCCTTTTCTTGTACGAAAGAAACGTTCTAAATTCCAAGGGTACTTCACTGTCACTACCAGGGAGGGATGCTGGTCACTGGACTGGTGGAATGCCCTGATGCTAGATGGATTCTGTTGGGATATGGTTGCTATATAATATGTATATACACCATGTCCATATATGCTTTGGAATGTAGCTATGCTATGCTACTATATGGAATTTCACATGTTTCTGCTGACATGTTCACATGTTAATTTATGATGTTTGCATATGATACATATATTATATCATCATATACCATCATATATCATCATATATCATCATATATCATCATATTTGTGTATACAATATATATGTATATATATATATATATACACCAAAGGGATCAAACCTATACCTATAATCTTTCGGTGAACGACAAGTTTCCGAGCCTGAGCCAAACTTTTTTTTCTGGAGCTACATGGAGCTACCCATCATTTTTCCGTAGAAAAATGTTGGGTGAGGTGGACATCTCCCATCAAAGCATGACACAGCCAAATACCATAGTGGTATCATAGTGATTATATACCTCCATCCCCATTCAATCCCCACTATGTGATATTATGTATATATATATATATATTATATTATATCCAGAATGGCACTCACATTCCAGCAGTTTTTCCCAGAGTGAAGCGTTAGTATCGCAGCCAGCCATTGGACTGCTCTTGAGGTGCCAAAAAACCAGGTCGGTCGAAGTTGTTCCAGAACCCCCTGGAGATCCCGTCGGTAGGCTATGGCTTGAAAATACGGGGACCTCCAACAAGTTATCCAGAGTTCTTAAGCCACCAAAGTCTTGGTTGGAAAACGGATCTAGAGGGTTACCAGTACCAGTGGTTTTAGAAATTTGTTTGAAGGACCCCCCAGTCAGACACTTTCGACCATCCTACGAAGCCAGAGAAACTTTGCTTCTCTGTCGCTTTCGACTTTTCTTGATGCCCTTCGCTAAAAAGACAACCTGAGTTGAACACCCTGAACACGGCAAAAGATGGGCTGTGTCGAAAAAACGATCGTGGGAGAAAAACAAAAAAGGACAAAACGCTCCAATGATCGAACGTTCTTAGAACATGTCAATTAAAACACACCAAAACCAGGTCCCCACTTTTCAGGGTTGCTCCCAACACCCCAGATTCCCACCCTGGTGGCGATCATTGACCTAGTGGGCCGGAGCAACCCTGGAAATTTACAGAGAAAACATTCAAAAACCATGATCCAATTGATCAAATGACCCAATTTGGTTTAGATTTTTTGAAGATATCAATGAACATAGGGGCTTGTCTGAAAATAGGATACCCCTAAATCATCCTAAATCATCCTAAATCCACTGGATAACAAGCGGCGCTTCCACAGAGGTAGAGCACATAGACCGCCTGCAGCATCTCCAGGGCTCCAGGGGTTGGGGAAAATTGCCTGCTGACATGGGAAAATCATCAGCAAATGGGAAACTCACGGGAAAGACATGGAAAGAACACCATGAATGTACTGATGATAAATTGTGTTGATTGTTCTTAAATGAGAATCAAATGATGAGTATCAAATGATGTTGTTGTTTTTGGTTTGATGATGACTATCACATGATGCTTATCAAATCGTGATCATTAGATGACGGTGATGCTGGGGAACTGGATTCCCTTCATTCAGCGATTGTCGTGTCTACCTCGCAAATGATGGCTATCTGGTCGTTCACTCCACTGAAGTAGATGAATAATTCAGTCTGAAGTGCACTAATGCTGATATACACATTGACATATAATTACATTAACGTATTATACTGATTTATGCATAAATATATTTATACGTAAATATGATGAGATTCATATATATATATATATATTGTTACATATGCATGTATTACATCATTGATGATGGGTATACTGTTTTTTTTGGATACCCTCTGGTTATTTAACATAGCCATGGAAAATCACAATTTTTAACAGGTAAACCATCTATAAATGGGCCATTTTCAATAGCTTTTTGTATGTTTACCAAAGGGTAGATATATCTCTGATATCGCTGGATGACCTACCCATGGTGAACCCCATGAGCCGCGCCGTGACGGCCAGGCTGCTGGGGCTGCGGATCATCGCCTGCGGGTCGAATTTTCGACACCGTCGCTGGGTAAACAGCCTGGGGGTCCTTGGTTACAACACATGGTACCCTCTGGTAATTTAACATAGCTATTGAAAATGGCCATTTATAGTGGATTTTCCCATAAAAAAATGTGATTTTCCATAGTTATGTTAGTTTACCAGAGGGTAACATATTTGGATAAATTGTTAATCATATGGAGATCTAAAATTAAATTGTCTGGATTCATCAACTTATAATAGTAACATATGTTCAGAAGCCTGTATGCAACCAACGATCTTGTACATTGGATGATTAAGTAAGCTTGGCTATGACTACTCATTGCATCGGAGGAGTATATGATATATGCGCAAAAAAAACAGTGTTAGATGTTCGAGGGGAACTATATGTCGTAAGTTGTAAGTAGTACATATAATTATATATATACATATTAAATTATATTGTATATTTATGATATTACATAATACATGCATATACAATATGTATCAATATGTAAGTATCACACATAATTGGAACAATCACCATCTGCGGATTGAAAAAAACAATAGCTGGTTTGTGGTTTCAATCCCGAAAAATCTCACTCATTGGACCCCGCAGCTTCCAATTTCTGAGCAAAGACATGGCAACAAAAACAATATGGTTGATATCACAGACCAGATTTTGATTTGTTTTTGGGGCTCACAAAGTTGTGGCTACAAGCTACACAACATGTACGCAACAATCCCCTAGTCAACTCTGCAAGCATTCCGTCCAGCTTTGGTGGGTGAGAAACATCCAAGAAATGCGGCATGACTCTATGACTGTACGATATCTTCGAGCACTTCTCAATCAGTCGGGTCACTTGAAAGCAGCCAAGAAAATCATGACAATTTGGCTCGACAAGTTGCCAGATGTTCAACAGGCTGCTTCTATATATGCTTCTATTACAGCTCAACCATATTCAACATTCAATCTGTCTGAACCATAATGACCATGTTGAGATGATTTACCACTCACAATCATTCCAGTAACGTCTCAGTGAGGTCGGTGAAATTCTTCCCACTATATAGGATCCTATAGGAATCCTATAGCTTAATTAGTTCACCATCCCCCAATCAACAAGCCGATCGAAGAGAAAAAGAACATAAATAATCCCCAATCAGATTATTTTACAAAGCGATACATTCCAATAAACATCAATTAGTATCATTTAGTATCAACAAACATCAATAAACATCAATAAACTACAATTACTCCGTACACCCACCCCTCCTTCACGACTCGCATCGCTGGGCCGCCACACTGCTCCGAGCGCCATCCACGCGAAGGACATGGCAATGCCCATCAGGGCACCCACGATCACCTGGGCCTGGCCCCAGCCACAACGTGGCGCTCTCCACTTCTGTTTGGTTGGATTGAAACATGTAAAAACTAAGATCACCTAGTTCATATATCGATCAAAAACCCAATCGTTGGCCTTTAGTTGTGTTTACAGAAAAAACATAAACTTAACATTTCCAAAATGGCAAATTTTGAGCAAAAGCGTCGTACCCATGTGTGATGGCCGCAAACCACGCGCAAGACCTCGGCTGCACCACAAGCGGTTGCTGAAAGGCGAAGGTCTGAGCACACACATAGTCGGGAGAACTGGTTCCACCTTTAACCAAACCTACGATTTAATTAGTTATATTAGCTTGTAATTATTCATTTAAGGCATTCGAAGATCAAGATCTTAGTTGTTTTGCGGAAAGCGGAAATCATCAATGTGAACAACGTTGAGGCATTTGATGTGACACTGTGCACAAAATAAACTTTTGAAAGGATGGCTGGGTGCCCGAGAAGTTTAGAATGTTCACAGTTCACATCCATATTTCAAAAATTTTCTAAGTGGTTTTGAAAAGGTTTGATCATCTCGGGTTCACATCACGTGGAAGACAAAAGAGGAAGACCCTGAGAGTTGTGGATTTCATCAACCAATAATGGTGACTTTATTCACGATTAGCTTAAAAACAGCTGTTTGGATTCCGGAACTGACCAAACCTGGGACTACTCATTTTAATAGGGCCTTCTCAGCCTACTCATGCCTACTCAGTGTACCCAAAAACTGTTATTAAGACATGTGGAGACATGATTTTCAAGTGTTGGATTTCGTTTCGTACCAACATTTCCAGACGAACCCATTTTCGGCTCAATTCATGTAGGTGTGTCCAACAACTGGGTACCCAAAGATCCAGTGGTTTCTCAACGTTTTTCTTATTGAAATTGCAATTTTGGGGTAATTATACATCGTTGCTGAACAAATCCAAAACATTCGGTTGAATCCTCGTTGCATCCCCATTCTGCTCACTATAATTTCCGAAATCCTCCCAAAAAACACATTGCTTAGTGTCCACGCGCTGACCAATGCTGCAGCACACAGCAGGAAGGCTGACATCGCGCGGGACCTTGGCTTGTCCCTTAGCTTGAAGGTACTCCCTAATCATTTCACATAGCTAAAATCACCACTTGGAAAAGGACAATCATCGAACTACATACATGGGCAATTTTCCATCTTTCCCCTAATAATGGTCAAAACATGGTATGTATTCCCACAAAAGTGGATGGTCATCAATCCATTAGCAGGAACTTATACATGCATCGAAAGGATGCCCAATACTGTATGGAAAATAGATGATCATATCGATATATATATATATATATATTGTGTTTTGACCCTGGCACAAGTTTTGATGTTAAATGCAATAATACCATATTCCCTATACAAATATATACATATATGTATATCAATAATATTGAATACCCAATTATATCAGAATATTCCCATATACCCATTGTACAAGTATTTGCATATATGTGGTTTCCCAATATTTGGAAATATGCAAAGTATATTGAAATACTTATATAATTATATAATCCAATGGACTATGTATATTCTCTATTGGAAATTCCCATACTAATATACATCAACATATTGGAAATACATGGCAATACGTAGTCAAATTACATTTATTGGTGTATGTATGAGGGTTTTATGTATATTATATTAATCAATATACGGTTGCTATACTATTACTTAGTTGGTATATACCCATATGTCTATGATAGGTTTATACATGATATTCATATAATGTTGGCACAACAATAATAAACCATCTCCCATTTATATCACCATTTTTATAGGGATATCAGTACGCTCAACACACTCCAGAAATGCCCTCCCTTCGCTCTGGCATCTTTTTTCTTCGGTGGGATTTGGCTGTTGCCCTCCTATGACAGGTGGCCTCAGTCTTCTCAACTCACTGAGCGTGATGAGTTGCAGACTGGTTGCCAAATGCCACTCACCCAAGGGGAGTCAGGGAAACGGGTCGACCCAAACAGTTTCCCCAAGGGTGGGAAGGGTGGGAGAAAAAGAGACACAAGGTGAAGGGGGATTTGGGCTTGACCCAAAATGGCACCGTGTGTCGGCCGCTTATGACATCCACTTTAGTACCTACACAAGTTTCGGCACAAGCCGTGGATATCAGTACGCTCAACACACTCCAGAAATGCCCTCCCTTCGCTCTGGCATCTTTTTTCTTCGGTGGGATTTGGCTGTTGCCCTCCTATGACAGGTGGCCTCAGTCTTCTCAACTCACTGAGCGTGATGAGTTGCAGACTGGTTGCCAAATGCCACTCACCCAAGGGGAGTCAGGGAAGTGTCTCCCAACGCTGTCAGTGACTTCCCTGTCTTCCCTACGAGGTGTTGGCGTCACTGCGACTGCACAAGCGGGGGTGCAGCGCCAAACCCGGTTAAATAAAAAGCTGGTGAAACGCTAGGGTTTGGAAAACAAGGCTGTACACGCTTATGCGGCCAAGCGTCAAGGGTTGTAAGAAGAAATCTGCCTGGTCCGTCTGCCAAATTGCTTTTGGACTCGACCCGGTCGATGTAAATGTCTATACCATGTTCGGCAGCTGTAAGCCAATAATCCCCGATTAACGGGGTAGTATCGGATTTGTTGGAATAACCTTTAACCAAATTCGAAGCGGCTGAATTGTTGTCTATGAAATGGATGAGCTGTGTGTTAGCCAGCTTTGCGGACCAGGTGTGTAGCGCAACAGGTGCGGCCAATGTCTCCAAAGGTGTCATATGATTCTCTTTGGGAAGCCATTGTGAAACAAGCTCCGGGGGAGCATGGCATGAAAAGTATTCTAGAGAAAAGGAGGGGGATTGTGTAATGAGGACTCCTCCCAAACCGTACCTTGGGTCGCGACCTGGGACATCCGATGCGTCTGTATAAAGAATGGCCGGCGGGCCACGGCTTTGTAGGTGGCAGCAGCGATGTGGGGCTACGGTCACCACATGCTTCATCAATTGCAGGGACAATTGAAGGATGGGGGTGATGTCATCGGGATTTCCCTGGGCATACTGCCTCTCGCGTAAAGCGCCTGTGCAGAATCTCCCCAGTTTCCCGAAGAGGGTACTGCAAAGAAACCCGAATTTGCCCAGCAGGCTGGCGGCCACGCTGGAAGGCAGATGGTTCCGATGCAAGATGGCGTCCACGGTGGCTACAAAGTTCCTCACCCTGAGGGGCTTAGGTTCGACCCTGAGGATTCGCTCCTCTATGAGAGCCTGCGTGTTAAACGCAACTCCTAACACATGGGTCACCTCGCTCGGGGGTTGCGATTTGTCTTCGTCTAACTCGAAGCCCAGCAATTTGAAAGCCTGCTGTAAGCAGAACATGCCCACCTTGCTTGAGCCCGGACGTTCCACGTAGTAATAGTCATCAAAAAAATGATCAAGCATCATACGGAACCCCCTCCCAATTGTCCTCGAAACCCACTCGGCCACGCGGTAGAAATTGGGGACGGAGTGTCCTGCTCCAAAGGGTTGACCATACATCTCATATAATTGTGCCTTTCCAAGCTTCGGATTGTAGATAGCTGTAATTGAAATGGCAGTCTGACTGTCGACTAGGGGTATTTGCCTGTATGCGCCCCTCATGTCCTCAGTCCCAATGACCAGCTTTGACCTTGTCTTGTGATATAAGCCCTTAATCATCACGGCCAAATAATCAACCATGGACATCGCAATTTTTTGTTTGCGGTGAGCCGCCAGGTTTGTGAACCCGGCCGAGTGATCGTCTATCCGACGGAACTTCGGCTCATTCCTCTCGTTTACCCCTTGTTCCAGTCCGAAGCTGGGGATAACGTTGTAATGGTTACCATGGCGCTCTACAAGTTCTTCATGGGAGAAGGGGCCGCCCATGGAACCCTGTGAGACTTCTCGCATGGTTTTTTCGTATATAGCCTCTGCCTGGCAATGACTCGCCTTGCCGGCCATAAACTCGACTCTACGAATGGTGGCCTGACGCCCGACCGGTGCTGTTGCCAGGAGCTCAGTCAACGTCATGCTGGCCGGGACGTCATAGGTGTCAAAGAACGGAGACTCGAGCGCTGACCCCACTATGGGCATGCCTCTGAGACAAAGGGTCGGGACTGAAAAGTCCTCTATGCCATAACGCTGTCCCAGGGCCTCCATATAAGGGCCGTTCGCGGCTTACGCCCAAGCTTGATGGCGTTGCTGCAGGCCAGAGCTTCATGCTCCCTCTGCTTGGCCTTGACCTCCTCACTGCTGGACAGCCTCGACCAGTCAGCCAAGACCCTCAGCCGGAGAAGGTTCATGTCCTTGTCGCTCGCCGTGTACTGCTCTAGTACCTCAGCGTGGTCCCTCTTCAGGACCTGTTGAGTCTCAAAGGGATGGCTGAGCTGCAGGGCCCGCTCGAGATGCTCTCTCTCGGATTCGAGGCCATCTGGTATTAGCTGCTCCCTCTTCCCATAGCTGGGTTGCCTTCCGGCCTCCAGCATAGCTAACCGATTGGTCGCTGTCTCCGGCGTCAAGCAGACACTCGGAGTTGCGACCGGCGTTGGTGTGGAAGGAATCACATCCCCAATGTCCATGATCTGAGCCAGGCGCTGCAGCTCCACTTTCAAACCTCTTTCGGTCTGAAGTCTGGAGCCTCTCAGCTCTTCGCCCAACTGTTCACAAATGGCCCTGCTGAGCGGCGCGTTGGGTCCGGAAAACACTTCTAAGAAGGTTCCCTCTGAGCCAAGCAACTTTTCCGCACACACAGCGTAGGCTGAACAAAAACCTGATGGGTATTCCCTTTCATCGCCCGTAGTGAACTGAACGACCTTACCCCCCGAAGTTGTGGGCCTCCATTTTAAATGTTTGAGCCCTGTGCGATCGCATGTTGCGCTCCCAGAGCAGGTTAGGCCCAGTTCTTTAAAAACAGGATGATTACAAATAAGCATCTGATTCTTCTTCCTGCGGCTCCCATGAAACATACATGTCTGATAATACACAATATATACGCCATCCAGTCCGAGAAGCCTCTGCCAGCTCCGCAGGTACTGCGCCAGACTCCTGGCTGGGTGCTCTATCGTGAAAAACCTACCCTCGTGGTGCGCTTGCGCGCGTTTCTCGGCTGCAAGATCCGCCATATGTGTATCGTCGTGTAGTTTTTTGAGGGACTTACTACTCATCTTTTCCAACTCAGATGGGATGCCCCTTGGGTAAGTCTCACTCCTGATGGGGCGGGGAGCGTTCTTTACACTTGGAATGGGTATCTCCCTAGCCCGAGAAAAAGTCGAGCAATTGGGGGCCCAATGCTCAAGAGACGCTTCCCGAGACTCAGAGTCTAACTTACCCCTATGCTTAAAAACACATTGACCACGCAACAAATCCCATGGTTCCATAACCCTGTATTGTGAAACTTTCATTTGGCTCGCCCTACAACTCTTAAATGAGCGACTGGCGGAAGCTGCTGCACAGGGCCTTTACATCGGAAGATCCGCCTGTCTCGATGAACGGCCCATTCCCTATTCCTTAGCCTTCTTTGCGCTGTTCTCCTTCTCCTTCTGCTTGAGCGCTTGTTCACGAGCTCTCTTTTCGTCCCTCTGCTTCCGGCGAAAGCCCTCCGGGAACTTGCAAAGAGGTTCATGCCTCTTCTTGCAGACCAAGCACTGAGTGAGCTTCTTCTTCTTGTTGGGCGGAGGGTTTTCCGGTCTCCTCCTCGGCAAAGGGGAGAGTTCTCTCCCTCGATCTGGGCTGGGAGTTCTGCCCCTCTTCTGGCCAGTGTACTTCTTCTCCACGCCCTGATCCGGCAAAGATCGTACAACCGGATCCAAAAGCCGCCAAAGTCCGATCTGGTTGTTCAAGAGGTGGTGTTTGATGCCTCCATCCAGTGTGCCCACTTCCCGTGCTAGCCAACGGAGAACTTCCTGATGAAGCGCCCTGTCAAAGCGCCGCACCTCCTGTATTGTCGGAGGCCTCATGCCCTCTGGGACCTCGGCCAGGATCACTCCGATGTACCTGTCATGGAGCATCCTGTAGGTAGAGAACTTGCCCACCTCGAGCATTTCCATGCACCTCGCTCTGATGTCCATCCTCTTGCGCAGCGTCTCCATGTCATTCGCTGGATCACCAGGAAGATCCTGTGTATCCTTTTCCCTCATGGCAAGGCGGCTGTCTTTGGTGAGAACGACCTCTCCCCTTGATTTCGGGAGGATGCCAGCTCTCTCCATTCTCCGCTCTTCTTCCAGGGTAAGGTAGGACTCCAGGGCCACATACTCAAATGATGCTCCCGGACCCACCAAGCTCCTGGCCAAGCGGGTCAGCGCGAAAAGAGACGGCCGCTCGGCGTCAGACACCGGTACAGGCATGCCTCGATCCACTGCTGATGTTTCCATGGCTACGGCGGAAGGCAAGCCTACTTTGACTCTTGAAGAGTCCTCACCAGAGGCCAGCTTCTCCAGCTCCGACTTGCAGAGTTCTTTGGAAAGGTACCAAAGCTTCCGCAGGGAGGCTGCGTCGTCTGACATCTTGAACGTCTGCCACTCCACATGGGGCGTCCTGTTGAACGTGATCAGCCCGTCCTCCGGGTCATTATACCCAGCCTGCGGACATATGGTGTCCCTCAGGAACTCTTCCAGGTTCTCCTTCGCGTGAATGCGGAGGGCGAAGGACTCGTAGGAGTGGATGCCAAGTGACGTCAAGACCAAGAAGTCAGACTCCGCTACTCCGAACTGGGCAGCTGACCTCTGGAAGGCTGCTGGTATTCTCGCCTGCGACAGGGCAGTCATCTCCCCCTAGGATCCGGTTTGGTTATTAATAGACAGGATATAGTCTAGGTTATCATCATTTTATGATAGTCTTTGCGGGGGTTGTCACATACTTGGTGATAGTCTATTATCAGGGAATGAAGAACATATATGCTGATAATTTTGGAAGTATTTTCAATATATCTTATAATTGAACATTTTGTTTTTTAATGCAACATGTACATTGGATTTTTTCCATGTGGTTCTCAAGTTTTGTTTTCGAGATTTTTTTGTCATTTTTGTAATTGCGTTGTCTACTGCAGAGACGATGTTGCGCAGAAGGCTGGATCAAATTGTCTTTGATTTCAACCAACAGTCTCTGCAGATAAATTAAAATATATGCTTTATTATTTTAATTAGTTATCACTCTGCATACATGAGTGCAAAGAAATAAGTAGATTAACTTTCCTTTAAATCATATTTTTGTGTCAATAAAATTTAAAAAAAGTTTTGTTGCATTTAAAGTTTGATTAAAGTTTGTTTCAAACTTTAAAAGATTAGATTCAAAGTTTAAATCAAACTTTGAAATTGTATGTTCAAAGTTTTAAGCAAACTTTGCATATTAAATTCAAACTTTGAATAAACTTTGAATAGAAACTTCTTAAAACTTTGAATTCAAAATTCAAAGTTTAAAAGTAAACATTTTAAACTTTGAAGATATATTCAAAGTTTGATTTATAAATTCAAAGTTTCAAATCAGTCATTTAAAACTTGACAAGTTACCTTTCAAAGTTTTAAATGTTTTAATATTAAACTTAAAATAATACCTTCAAAGTTTCTAATGTTAAATTATAAACTTTGAAGGTGAACCTTTTAAATTCTATTTTTAAAGTTTGAACTAAACTTTGAACAAACTTTAAATTCACTTTTTCGATTTATGTATTATTTGTCAAAATTTGTACCAAAAAAATCATTTTTTATTTATGATAAAACATGTTGCCTCATTTGGATTCAAGTTACCATGTGTCAGATTTCAAACATTTGTCTTCCAAAGCAATCCAAGGATTCAACGTCAGCACATACTTTGGCTCGTTACCTGATTCTGGTGAAGCATCGACGCACACAACTGATTTGGAAACACCAAATGCACACTGAAATGCACAGCAATACTGCAATTTTAAGCGCGCTTTAATTCAAAGCGCTAATTCAAAGGAAAATCTGCACTTTCAGTGTCATGCATTGAGTGAAAAAAAGTTCCGTCATTGGAATCAGACAGGTTTTTTCGTCATCTCGTTTCCGTTTCCAGTGTCCATGTCCTTCTCCGATTTTCACAAATTATCTTGTGTGTCTACTTTTTTTTAACAAAGACTAACCTTGCAAAAGCTTATCGTGATTTCGTGATAAGCTTTCGAAATAATCTATATAGACAATCATCAAGAAATCATGGATGATAACCTAAAAAGACTATTTATAACCTAACCGGATCCTAGGGGTCAGGCGGACCCGTTCTTTCGGGAACTTGGCGACCAGAGTGCTGCGGCTAATATGCAGTCACCACCATGCTGCCAGTAGGCAACGGTCCCAAGGTTACCCCGGTAAAAAAACCCTTACAGGTGAACCTTTCAGGGTAATTTGTGGGTGCTCTCAGAAATCCTGCTGCACTCATGACTGCTCATCTCGCGCAACTCCCTACAAACAGGTTTTTCTCCGTTTGCAAGGTACGCACGGTCGCTCATATTATGGCCCCTCCCGCTTTGGGCCCGGAGAGTGGAAACAGCAGTGATGGTCTTTATGATCCTTCGAACCGCCCTCACACCTCCTGGAACACCTGTACACGGTGATATCACTCTTACCTAGGTACATATGACTACAAATCTCGCTACATCCCCCCTCAGTACTTGGACGGCATCGTCGGCACAGCTTGGTGATTGGATCCAGCGGGTCCTCCACCTTCATCAGTTCAAAGCTGCCTGACGCACCACAGCGAGGGATGGCTTTGGTGATGGGCTTCTCCTCCAGGCTGGCCACTGACGGGAGGTGGACTTTTGGGCGCGCGCCTGGAGTTTTGGCCTGCACCCTATAGGGCGTGAGGCCCTCGGAATCGACCTCGTCCAGTGCCTCCTGAGGATCGGCCAGGGACTGCTTCGCCTTCTCCTCCTCTGCTTTCTGCTTTTCGCCTTCGGATCCGGATGCACCAGGTTCAGTGTCTGCTGCCTCCTGTTCAGCCTCCAGGACGTCGTTCAGGTCTCTGTGGGCGGTTGCAGCAGTCTTCTCTAGGTCCAGGGTCTTCTGGTCAATCTTTCCGTCCTCGAATGCCTCATCAAGGGATGCCACATCAGCGCCGACGCCGAACTCAGCTGCCATGGCTCTTTCGCGCCGGGATTCCTCTCCTGCACGACCCTCCCGAGAATTCTCGGGGTTGATCGGTTCTCCTACCAGACGGATAAGGTCCCCCCCCTGACGGAGGTACTCCAGACACTTCTCCTGGCAGCTCAGGATCAACACCTGAGACTCCCTCAGGTAGGTGTCCGGCATGGTCTCTGTCTGTGAGGACCAATTGCCCTGCCATCGGACGACTCGCTTCGGAAGATTCAAATGCTGCATCAAACTGGACAACGAAGCTTTCGCTCCATGCCAGCGCAGCACCTCTACTCCCTCTGCGGTGAGCCCCACGTTGACCTCCTCTGACAAGAGTTTCCCCAATGCACTCTTCACAAGCTCCACGTCTTTTTCGAGCCTGGAAGGCGTCTTGAGGAACTCACTGCCAGACGGCAATTTGCCGAAGTGATCGTCTGAATGCCAAGTGGCCCCGTGACTTTCCAATACCAAGGACATCAGCGTGGGCAGCCAATTGTCATTCTCCGCGCAAGCACCTCTCAGGGAAGCAACCCACAAGCGTGGACCGGTCTTTCCCCGCAGTGCACGAGAGCGCAGGCCAATGACTTCCTTCTCGCCAGGCTTTCTCAGCCACTCACAGGCTGCAAGCGGCGTGTTCAAGATATCATCGTAACGGGTTGATGACTGGATGCACAAGCGGAGCTTCCCGCAGGCAACGCGCTCCGTCTTGGGCAGAAAGCCATCCATCACGCACCTTTCCAAGGCCACCAATGTGGCCTTCTGGAAGCCTGGCGCGCGGCTGGTCGCCGAAGTTTTGGACTTGGCAAAGGAGAGGGCGAGGCGCTTGGCTCTGTTCCAAGCTCCCCCTCTCATTTCGTACCCAAAGGCTGAAGCGAAATAGTCCACTGCATAAAGGAAGCTCCTCGGTGTCAGGTATCCAACTTGTTGATGCATGAGGTGTTCTACAAACTCCAGGACTCCTAGACGGGCGTCCAGGGACTCCAAGGAATCTAGATCTCCTCTGTTGGCTGACCTCCAGTTGAGAAACCGGGTCATCAACCTTGTATAGTTCAAGCCTGTCGATGCTCGGTTTGGCCTTGTGAGCAGCCTGAACCGGTCTCGATCAAAACGTCCGTGGTCCACCAGCGTCGATGTCCATGGGCACTTTCAATTTTTTCATCATGTCGTAGACGTTGTGACACTCCTTGTGATATCTGCTCATTTCCTTGGCTTCCAAGGCTGCTACCGATCCCGGAATATCAGTACCTCTCCTACGCCTCCTCTCCCGACCACCTGAATCTCCAGGGGGAGGGGGCGGGGGCGGTTCGGCCGGTTTCACGAACTTGACTTCCGGTGTGTTGGGTACTCCATCCTCACGATGGGACTCCCCCACCGGTCGTTTCTTCCCTGGGGGCGGCGTCGCCTTCTTGATGAAAGGAACACTCTCGGGTCTTCCCGACGAAGGCAGCGCTGAAGCGCTAGCGGAGTTGGACCCGGGTGGAACCAACTCGCCAGCTTCAGCCCCTCCTGAAACCCAGGGCGGCAAAGCCTCCTTTCCAGCTCCCAGTGACTCCAAGATGGCCCTCTGCTTGCCCAATTCCTTGTCCCAGCCTTCTTGGTCCGAAAAAAGATCCTCAGGAATGTCATCCCGGTAATCCTTCCTGGACTCAGTTTCTTGTAGAGATCCTGCTGATGCGCTGCCCACTGTGCTACGTTCTTCGTGTTGCGTCATGCTGAGCACATGAGGGCCTTCGTGTCCCGCACGGATTGCTTCCACTAACTCGTTGGGATTGCACTTGGCCTCCAACATAGAAGCTATCTCGAACCTCGCCGCCCAGGCTCCCGCTGCAGTTATCCCTGTTGTAAGCCCCAAGGAGAGGGATCGCGGTCTTTTCTCAGGTCTGGCTTTCACGTCAAGCCCCGGCGCCAACCTCCTCTGACCTGCGCTGCGGGACCTGCTCACCCTATGTCCCATGGATGGGCTGTAACTAAAGCTACGCCCCACCTGTTCTGGGACTCTGGGGTAGGAGTGGCTCGGTCTCCTGGGCGGCGGAACTGCGGGTCTCTTCCAGCTCGAAGGAGGATAGGCCGGCTCAGGGGGTGGGAGTGACCCTCGCCCCCCGGTCCGGCCCCTCTCCACCAAGCGACTGTCTTTGTTCCTGCCGTACCTCCTCTCGTCTCTATCCACTTTAGCCCTTCCCCGGTCACCACTGCGTCCCCTACCTCCCTCCATCAGATGGGTTGGAGAAAAAGAGACACAAGGTGAAGGGGGATTTGGGCTTGACCCAAAATGGCACCGTGTGTCGGCCGCTTGTGACATCCACTTTAGTACCTACACAAGTTTCGGCACAAGCCGTGTGGTATCTTTACCATTCCTACTAGTAAATGGGTGGTTTATGGCATGGTTTTATCCACATTATATCCTATATTATCACTATATCAACATTATTTTCAACATTAAAATCCATCCAAATCTCCTATAGGATTTATTATCCAACATTATTATCCAACATTATTAACCGTTCCATCCATTATCCATTTGGGAATGGTTTATACTACCCATCTTCATTCTATTAGTGTCCAACATACCTATAAGGACTCCAAATGCCCTTTTATTTTTGCCTTTTAGGAAAAACGCGACTTTGCCTGGTAAAAGGCGCCTTCTGATGGTTCCCGGCGATTTTGCACCCGCGCCGGCAATTCTGGTTTGCATTTTTATTTATAGTTATTCATGTTTAATTGCCCACAATTCCGGCGTAATTGCCCGTAATTCCGGCGTAATTGTAAGTGGGCATAAACTTTTGCAGTCGATTATGGGGCAGCTGACTTTGATGTGGGGACATCACTGTTAGGTCTGAATTGAACCATGTATTTCTTCATATCCTAGACCTCCCCATAGTTAGAACTCCCTGGGAAGTAAAACTGTATGTTATTAAAAAGTACAAGATAGTACAAGTGCGACATTTGTTGTACACGAGAGGCCCGCGCACACCCGGACCTGGAATCTGAAAGCAGCACTTGGACCAAAACCATGCAAAGTTAGTTAACAATGTCGACATACGAGCGTAAATCAACATGTGCTCAATGTGCTCGCCGAAGAGGTTCCTAAAGATACTAATAAGAATCAAATTCCTTCACTAAGAAGTCAATTGACTAATCATGTCAAACCTGTAGCGTCGCCCCAATACAAACATCAATTAGAAAGCGCTTGGCAAAGAAGTTCGCTGACAAGCGCCTTTCTTTGAAATTACGAAATTATATTCAACCAAGGTCAAGCACAATTTGCTGCCTGAAGAGACACCTTAATCAGGACCAAAGTATCTACTAAAAACTTTACATATATGATTCACATTCATTTTGTATCAACCTAATTTAAAGCCTCAAACACATGGCCTCTTTTATTATTTCACCATGTTACCAGCTAGGGTCAAGAATGACATTAGCCAGGACTCAGTTTGAAATGATGGAAAACTTGAAAATGACAAAAAACAATACCAGGAGATATATTATTTCTATTTATTAACTAAAGGATTTTGAATGAAACCCATGCATAATTATAACCACGTATAGTCATATAGATAATTCATTACAATAAGCCCAGGAAAAAAAAAAACACATACAGCGACTTACTTTATGTTCCACATATATAATTATATCTCTGTGATTTATCTTGAACATAGCTATGTACGTTCTGTTCTGCAAACATTTTCATGTACCCAGCATGCATTGTTCACATTCCAAATGCCCACGCGAGCAAGAAGCGTTAATCCATTTTCATGGTTAGGTAGACCGATTTTAAAACCCCAAGGTCCTCAAAGTCAGGATCCTAGATTATTTGCCATGGCGGCTGGTACAGGTTAAATTTCACATTGGGAAACGAACATGCAGCAGGGAATCATGGGTAGTCATGCATCACCAGATTTATGGATTTCCGCCGAAAAAAATCCAAGATCAGCAGAACTCAGGCGCACATGTTGTGATGTTGAGTTCTGCCGAAAATATTTTTTCAGCAGAAATCCCAGGGAAAACCGTTGAATCAGCAGAAGTCCAGAACACAAAACCAGAAGATGAGTTCCGCCGAACCATAGGTCTGAATACTAAGTTCCGCCGAGAATTTTTTTCAGCAGAAGTCAGGTACACAATTTGCGTAGTGGAGTTCTGCTGAAAAAAAACTAAAGTCCGCAATTTTGTTTGCAATCGATTCGGGGTCACAGGATCCCAATTTTCCGTCGATTTTTTTCAGCAAATATCATGCCCCATAATCGGCCGCAACGGAAAAAAGGTCCACAAAGTCCGCAGAGATTTGTTTGGCAAACTAATCTGAGACTTCAATGCAAAGTTCTGAGCCCTAGACCCTACCCTACTTCTTGGCCATGGGTGGCACATGTGATCGGGAGGAACTTGCCTGGGTAACCCTTGGAAAATCGTGTGGACTTGGTGATGGGCAATATAACCACATTACCATGGTCTGGCCCCATGCTTTTTGAAAGCTCCAATGGACTGACAGAGGGTTTAATTTAAGTATTCCCTTCCCCCTTCCCTAATTAATGCTCAAATTCACCCAAATACTCAAAAACATGTTAAAGCATGTTAAAACTAGGTAAAGAAAAAGTAATTGTAATTATACTACAAGTGCGACATTTGCTATACAGGAGATGTCCGCGCACACCAGGACCTGGAATCTGAAAGCATGGACCAAAACCATGCAAAGTTAATCAACATCAACAGTATCGACAGAAGAACGAAAATAAACATGTGCTCGCCGAAGAGGTTCCTAAAAATACTAATGAATCAAATTCCTTCACTAAGAAGTCAATTGTCCAATCATGTCCAATCTGTAGCGTCGCCCCAATACAAACATCAATTAAAAAGAGATTGGCAAAGAAGTTCCCTCATAAGCGCCTTTCTTTGAAATTATGAAATTATATTCAACCCAAGGTCAAGCACAATTTGCTGCCTGAAGAGACACCCTAATCAGGACCAAAGTATCTACTAAAAACTTTACATATATGATTCACATTCATTTTGTATCAACCGAATCCAATCCTCAAACACATGGCATCTTTTATTGTTGAGGTCCAAGGCCACCATTTCAATCCAGTCCGCCATTTAAGGTCAATACTAAAGTTGTAGTAAAATTTATATATTGAAATAATAAGGGGAAAAGTTGGCAAATAGTTTCTATTAACTTCAGGAAACTTACCAAGAGCATGAAGGGGTGAAAGGGAACTATCCGTTAAATCAAACTTAAATTTGGATGATCTATGACCCATGATCTAGATCCTGAGACCCCAATTCGATTGCACAAGTTTGTATCTTTTCTGTACTTTGTTGTCTTAACATACACCTGTAGATCCGGCATTTTTTGAATTCTCCGGCGTTTTTGCAGAATTCCGGCGTTTTTACAAGTTTCCGGCGTAAATTCAACAAACATTTGCCTCCTTCAAAAAAAAATGCCGAAAGAGTTTCTAGGTATGTCCGACATCCCCATAGGCCATCATAGGCCACTCCGCCAACTGCCGTCTCCAAGTGGCTGCACTTCCAAGGCCCAGCCAACCGCCATGAAGGTGGCCACCTGTGTGGGGAAACCATGGGGAGACCCATGGGGAAACCGACACATCCAAATTTTGATGGTTTGGTTCATCATTTATCATGAAATATAGATACTGTAGATCGACGGATGTTTCAATATCTATCTATTTTACAATCAAAACACAATATATATATATATAATTATACAACATCCAATTTAGTGTTCAAATCATCTGTGTGTGTGTGCTAGATTACTCAAAATATGTTGGAATTGATCAATGTGAATGTAGGATAATGTAGGTAAATATACGTAACACACATGAACGATCTGGCATCATTGCAATCATTTGCTTTCTGGTAATTTGACATAGCTATGAACATTGATGCGTTTATGGTTGATTTACCCATTCTATAACGCTATGTCAAAGCCATGTTAAATTACCAGAGGGCACATACTACATAAATAACTGCTCAGCATATTGTAGAACGTTAATCTATATAATCTACAGTATGAAGAAAATATGTGTACAACTGTTGACCTCAATAATTTCCCATTAGGAGTCGGCTTGGTGACATTCACTAACAATCCTGTGAAGTCGGAAAAGGATGGAAAAGGACACTTGAGGACAATTGTAAACTGTAACTCACCGTGGTAATCTGACCTGGCAATCTGAAAAAATATGGTGCCCAATTCCATACATACACATCCATACTGTGCTAATATTGGTGACGCATACAACTATTAGGTGCGCGACTTAAATTTGGGCCTTCCCAAAGTCAGTCACTGGCGGCTAGCTACAGCGGTCATGCAGGCTCATAGGATTCTGCAACCTAAACGACAAATCACATAGGTTTTGCATATGTGTAAACAACCAATCTGGCCGTTTCAAAGTACATGTTTTGTTTCCTTCATCTGTGAACAAAGACAAGACACAAATCGTCATTATCCTTGGTTCAATGTTCAATCCATGTTTCTTGATTACCATCTGGTTATTTAACATAGCCATGGAAAATCACCATTTTTAATAGCTAAACCATCTATTTCTATGGGCCATCTATACCATGGCTATGTTAAATAACCAGAGGGTAAATCCTCTTTCAAGTAACCATTAATGATTGCTTCACCTTGTCCTGGCCACCCCTGCGGAAAAAGGGCACCAGAGCATGCGAGGAGGGCATGCCGGGATCGTCAAAGGGAGACCCTTCCGGCCGCTGCTGCTTCACCAGGAGCCTCCAAAGAGGACGTGTATCACCAGGAGCCGTGGGGGTTTCGGGGGGTCCCAAAATACACCATGGAAATGTCAGCAATTGTTAGGCAAATGGGAACTGGTACTTGCCAACGTTTAATGGGATTTAATGGGAATTCACCCACAGAACTGGGGTTTCACCAACAAACATCTGGATTTGACATAGAAACTAGCGTACCGGCGTACCTTCTAAACATCGACAATCCCCTCTTTTTCTTGGCTATCCACTTTGGACCCAAACCCAAAGTGCAATCATGGTTGCTAAAGGAACAAAAATGGAAACCAAAAATATTGAAGAACGTAGGGATGGTAATTTGAACCATCTGGCATACATCAAACATGGCAGTGCACAATCACCTAGCCTATCCATGGATTTTTTTTGAAGTGGCATGAACGTAAGATGAAATCACTGCTTCGCGGGGCATTTCCCAAACTTACATAAACTTACTATGATATACTTGGATGTGCATACGAGTTTGTAAGTGGTGAATAAACGAATCACCCCAGTTATACTCGGGTTCGACATGGCTTACACGAGGCTCATGAACCACTGATCAAGTGCGTGTTCAACCCCAAACCTAGGATTTTTGGTTCCTATTCATTACCAAAAATATACTGCGATCATTTTTCCAAACAGTTCCCCGTGATTTTGCCACATGATATCACCACAAGGCACCCATTCTGCCGCTTCCCCGCACTTGATGCGCTTGGTCAGGAAGGACGCTGCGATGCCGCCCAGGGTGATGTAAGGACCTCTGATCTTCAGAGGACTGGCTGATGATGGTGATCTATAGGGGTACCCCCAAATCATCCATTTATAGATGAATTTTCCATGAAATAAACCATCCAGCTATTGGGGTACCCCCATTTTAGGAAACCTCCATATAGTACCCTCAGGTGATTTGTCATAGTTATGGAAAATGGCCAACTTATAGATGGTTTATGTTGATTTACCTAGTCATCATGGTGATTTTCCGTACCTTCGTTAAATAACCAGACGGTACTTTGAAAAAAACTAGTTGTACATATCCATACCAATGTTTTCTGTTAAAATTATTAGTAGTGCAAACCTCAGCAATATGTTTGACAGTATAATGATGGTGATGGAATTTGTATCATTGAAATCATTGATAATATTTGATACCAGTAGTTATTGTTGTTACCAATATTGTCATATGATATGATTTGATATGATATGATAATGATATTATATGATAATGATAGGATATGATAATGATATGATGTATGATAATTTCAATCTTGTATTACTTGTATTGTTGATGTCGGGATGTGTCAACACCCTGGCAACTACCCTGATAAACACCAAAGATCCAACAATCAACACAACTTGCAGTTATATAATGTTATACAGTATATGGATGCTCTTCATCCGCCAAATTAAACTATTGAACATTCAAAGTATTGACCCATCCCCATACTCGAGAAATACATGAATGTAACCAAAATCAATCGACCTCCACATTCGGTGAGGCACTTGAACAATGCCAACACTCGTGCTTTCTTTGTTTGTTTGTTTATTTGTCTGTCAGTATGTTTGTTTGTGTGTTTGTTTGTTCGTTTGTTTTAGCCATTTGGAGCTATACCCATCTCAGACCATCAAAGCCAGCTGTGATCCATCTGCTATCTAATGAGTCCACTTTGCTGTTCAACTCCTGTGTGTTTAATTATCTGAACATAGGATACCCCTCAAACTTTTGATGGCATCGTACTTTTTTCCCAGATGAGATTTTCTATGTTCATCCATTCTCAAGGGATACCCCTTTTTCTATCAATTGTTCATCTATCATTTGTGTTTGTTAAGTTTCTTCCCATCTTTCCGCGACCCCCAGTGTCTAAAAGCCATGGCCCTGGCTCAGGAAGTCCCTGCGTGTGATCACGGCCGCCGTCCTGGGACGTGATAGGATGCATGTGGGATGGTCAATGGTCATCCAGCCCATCATTGGGATGGGTCAAAACCCATGAAATTGCCAAATGACTGGGGGAATCAACATGAATCAACATCTATTCCCCAGCATTTTTAGTGTATTAGGGTCCCAGGGTTTTGACTCATATCCATATCAATGGGGGGTTCCTAAAATGGGGGATCCCCAAGTCACCATGGGTTTCAATACTAAGTCATGGTCTAATTTAGATTATTTGGGGGTACCCTCATTTTAGGAGAAAGTATCTAATGTCTATTAATGAATTGATGACCATACACCAATACCATCCAATACGGTATGATGATGTATGGTGTATATAGTAAGACTTTTTGCTATGGCACACATGATCCTCATCTGCAGACTGCAGCTTCTCATTGGGCGTTGTTGCCAGGTAATGAAACATGGCTGGCTGGAACATTACCACTTTTTGAAGGTAAATCCTCGTCAAATTTATAACCTGTGCGATTTGCTATCACCCGGGTTTGATTGCCAAAGGGTAAGGTCTTGTTAAGGCGTTAAGGGGTTACCAACCACCATGAAACCTTAGCAGGAGTGAACCTTCGGCCACCAAATATTTGGGGGAGCTTGTGACGAGTACCTTGACAATTCCATGATTTTCCAAAAACAAATCAGGTAAGGAGAAAATGAAACATACTTCGAACATCTTCGAACCATCAACCAGTTACAGAACCATGGTTGTTTGCATCCTCAAGCTTTGCTGGCAAAGCGGCAAACCTGCATCTTTGGTGGTGAAAATCAACGTTTACCCACAAACATCGCTAATTCATGATTTTTCCATAGATATGGGACTTTCCTAAAACAGGGATACCCCAAATCATCCGAGGAGAAAGGCTGCGCTGCAGAATCAGCCCAGAACGCGGACGCACACTTTGCACAAGCCTACACCGTCGAAACGCATGTCAACAGTTCACAAGAGCCACCTTAAAACGGAAATTTAGAGGGGAAATGCCGGCGCCCAAAGCCAGCACCTTGATCAAGCACTGGTTTTTTCACACATATACCGTAAGAGCACCTCAGTGAGCCTCAGTGTGGATACGCTCTTGGGGAATCATCGTTTCATATATACGTTGTCATACAGCACCACTTTTGAGAGGTACTGTACATTTGAATATGCGGTATGGATATATTCGGATATATGTGTCTCTATATATATATATACATACATACTATATATATAATATATATATATATAGATACATACTCTATATCATATTATTTGTTCAATTTACCTTAAAAAATGCATATACTGTACTTTTGAATATGCTGTATGGACATATAGCATATTATTTGTTTAATTTACATTTTAAAAAAAAATGATTTTTTTAATTATATTAAATATGCTTCTACATTTCCAAAATTTGAATATATAATAATATATTTATAAAAATAGTCCTATATGATGAGATATTCAAATTTCAAATATGAGTGAATATGTTAAGTGAAGCATTAATTGTTCAAGCCAGAACTCCAATTGCATTAATTCTTCAAAAATTAAAATTCAATCACTACAATGCAACCGCCACGTATCCAAATAGATCTTTAACTCTAATTCTAAGTCGCGATGTTTGTTTGCTTTGTTTAATGCCTTGCTTGCTTGCTTGCTCGCTTGCTTGCCTGCGTGCTTGCTTGCTTGCCTGCATACATGCATGCATGTGTGCATTTCCTTAAATCGCTATGCTTTTCTTAGTGTGTGTTGAATGTGTTTGATCGCCCGTGCTTGTGCTTGATTCCTTACACCTCTTGCGGGGATTTAGTTTTGTGTCGTTGGTTCCCTTCAGCATGGCATCTCTCCCTTCCCTCCCCCCGTCCATCTAACCCGCCTTCTTCATCCTTCTTTTTCCGTCTCAACACCTCTCGCGCTCCTTCTCTCTTTCTTTCCTTTTTCTCCCCAACACTTCCCAATTCTCTCCCCCCTCTCCCTCTTCCTGGCTCTCCCGCTGTCTCTCTCTCTCTCTCTCTCTCTCCTCTTTCTCTTTCTCTTTCCCTCTCTCTCCCCCCCTCTCTCTTTATATCTTTATTATCCTTTTTTCGTTTGATACTCTTCAAACAAGATGTCAAATATTGTCAAATTATGTTATTAATCTTTTTTCAGCGGCCACACGCTGAAGGAGTAGAAGCTGCGCGGCAGCAACGCAAAAACGAAGGATCCCCGGCAAAGCTGTTGCAACCACTTCAAAATGCAAGTACCAATACGTTAATGTTAGTACTCCAGCCGTTGCAACAGCTTTGCCAGGGTCCTAAAGAAAGAGAGCCAGGTGGTGTCGGAAACTTTTTTTGAATCAGAACGAACCTCTACATTCTTGTTGCGACCATATGTAACGGTTGTGAGTGCTCTGACACGGAGGAAAAAAAGTTTCCAACCTGAAAGGAGTACGAGAATCCAAGGCGCAAAGTACGAAGACATCATGCCAGTAGTACCGCACAAAGCGGCGGCGGAAGTTTCAAAGATAGGCAAGCTATAGGAAGGGTTGGTTGGTTGTTGTGACTCACGGATGGCAGAGCGAATCCACTGATGGACCGAAAGGTGGTTGGAGTTGTGTTTTCTGGGGCGGTTGCAATGGTTGCAGCGGGCACCCCACCACGACTGCTGGATGTAGCGTGGTGCAGTGCAGTGGCAGTTGTAGTGATAGGTGTAGTTGTAGTTGTAGCATAGTGGTGTTGTAGTTGCAAGTTGTGGTTGTAATGTAGTGGGACTAGTGTAGTGTCGCTGCACTTGCAGTTAGTACTTGCGGTGCGGTGCACTTAGTGTAGTGTACTGCAGTTGTATTTGTCTATCTATCTAACTGTCTATCTACAAGCTTGAAAACGAAGCTATTCTGCGAGACTTCCTCCGTTTTGGAACTTGACAACGTCGAAAACGAAACAAGTGCGCGAGACTTCCTCAATTTGTGAACTTGACAACATCCAAAACGAAACAATTCTGCGAGATGTCCTAAATGATTGAACTTGACAACGTCAAAAACGACACAATTCTGCGAGACATCCTTAATGTTTGAACTTGACAATCCAAAATGAAACAATTCTGCGAGGCTCCCTGAATTTTCGAAGTTGACAACATCAAAAACGAAGCAACTCTGCGAGACAGCCTTTAGAATTGGAAGTTGAGTGCGCAGCTAACGGCCTCGTGCCCATGTCTCGAGATTTTTCCACTCCACCTGTCTAAAGCATTGCGCCTGCCACGGAAAAAAAGTGGTGCCAGGACATACAAAGCGCTGCACCTGTGACGCAAAATCATCTCAGCAAACCTGAAGATCTGATGCTCCAAAATGCGACCCTTCTCAGGAAATCAGCGCCCGGACCTCCTAATGGCTCTGATGAACATGTCTCTTGTACTGCGCCTGCCACGCAAGATGCATCTTTGCAGATCCTCTTGAAATGTGCCACG
This sequence comes from Cladocopium goreaui, assembly GCA_947184155.2. Classification (NCBI taxonomy): domain Eukaryota; class Dinophyceae; order Suessiales; family Symbiodiniaceae; genus Cladocopium; species Cladocopium goreaui. Next base: position 67,275 of record CAMXCT020000983.1, on the reverse strand, counting down.
CCTGCCATCGTTTGTGGAAATGCTACAAAACCCTGCCTTTTTGTTCACTTTTGACAAGGTGCACAACCCCTTGCGCCTGCCACGCGAAACGGCATCTGAACGTCCAAAGGTGTTCCGAACATGTGATTTTTTTGAAAATAAACATTTTGACCTCGAAATGCGCTTCGCGCCACAACGGGGTGCACTTTTTCGGCATCTCAACTTTCAAAAGCGGTCCAAGGCTGAGGTGTTTCGTACATTTTGACTACGACACGTGCTTCGTGCCGCAACGGCGTGCATTTTTTTCGACATCGCAACTTCAAAAAGCGCTCCGAAGCTCAGGTGTTTTGTACATTTTGACTTTTGCGTTTTTTCCATTCCACTTGTCTAAAGTACTGCGCCTGTCACGAAAAGGTGACGTCAGCTCTTGTATGTCAGAATAATATGCCAGAAGTGGATTCATAGATATCGTAGTTAGTGCCTCGGATTTTCGCACTCCGTTCAGCAAGCCGGGCATGCAATGGTTTCTATTTTATAGAAACCTGCCGGGCTTGCCCACCTTAGGGTCCATCCAAGTGACTGGACCCCAGTGCTTGCTTCCTTTCGGAAGCGCACAGCTCTCTTTCTTTAAAAAAACATCGCAAGCATCCAAGACCCCTTCGAGTGGAGCCTCACCATGAAGTTTTGATGCCCCCACCACGGGCTCTTCTTCTGGTGAGGCTCCACCCGACCCGCAACAAGCTGCTTCAGCTCCTGCATCAGGAGCCGCCGAAGGAACTCAAATTTATCCCGGATTAATTTCTTGGGGCCAAGCTTTTTTCGGAATAAACGTTCGTTCCCAAAAAAGAGCACAACCTCCAGGCGTACACGGTACACATGAAACATATCCAGAATCAATTTTGGGACCATGGGGGCAAAACATCTCCTTGGATAAAGTTCCAGTGGCCAAGGTCCTGTTTATCTCTTTGCAAGTCTCCAACAAATTCCGCTCGGAGAAACTCCACTCTTTTCTTTGGTTGCAACCCCAGTGTGGCTGAATATTTTTCCATGGGACACACCCCCTGAACTTTGAAAATACCAAAGTTGGGCCCGAATGAATTTCCTAGAGGGAAAATATCTTCGGGCACATGGTCAGGAAAAAAAATCTTGCCAGCACGAACCCGGTTCCTTTTACGTACGATGCCTACCTCAGTCTCGGGGTCTTCCTACCTCGTTTTACAATTTAACTATATCCGTCCACCCACCCATCCATCCGTCCGCGCGGGTTTGCGGCGGCACAGTCATCTGCACCGTGTCCTCCTCCTGCCGGATTGGTTGGTAATGTCAGCATATGTCAGCATTGAACTGTCACTGCAGAGATCAGGGCTCCTGTGGCGGAGGAGGAGCCACAGGCGCAGATGACGAGGATGCTGACGAAGGAGGTGGTGGCAGTTTCTCCTCCAACAGATTTAAGAGCGAGGAAGTGACATGACCCGACAAAGGCTAGGAGTATACTAGGAGTAGGAGTTGAAGTGCGCCTGCCTTCCCGCTAACCACGCGTTCCGCGAAGAGACACTGGCTAAAGAAGCTCTTGTCCTGCGCTATATGCAATGGCAAAGTGGGCGGGTGATCGGTTCTAAAAAGGTTTCTACCATTTTCCACACAATTTTGATTACACGCGTCCTTCACGCATGGGTGGTTAAGAGCTGCTTTGCGGAGCTCCCAATCCGCTTGTTGCTTGGCCTTCGCCTCCAAATCCATTCAGATCCATGGGAATTTCAGGTTCCTAAAATGGAGGTACTGTGTCATATAAGGCCACATTTTGTGGGTTCCTTCTGCCTGCCTTGGCCTTTTTCTCGGCTACTCTGACATTGCCCGACCTCCAACCAGGACAACGCGTTATATAGTGTCTGTGGCTCGATGCGATGACGAATGGCATCTGCTTGTGTGTTTGCAGGCCTGCCGTGGCGCTTCTTGTCGTCAGGCCTGCAGCACTTGTGCACCCAGACGTTCGACTGTACGGCCATGGCCTCAGGATGCAAGGTAGTCTCGCATGCACTCATCCGTCAGTCCACGTGCCGTCATAACGCTCAAATCTTAGATTCTGACGGTGGTTGGCAGGTCAGTTCGCGAGTTTGCGGCCGGGCGCTAAGGCTTAGGGGGTCCGGAAGCTGCGGGTATCCAAAGGCTTGCTTCAAAAGTCCCACGCCTGCCATCACAAAACCATCACGTTTTGCTCACTTTTGAGAAGGTGCGCAATCCCTTGCGCCTGCCACGCAAAACGACATCTGAACGTCAAAAAGTGGTCCGAACCCGTGGTGTTTTTAACATTTTGACTGCGAAATGTGCTTCGCGTATCTTCGCGCCACAACGGCGTGCACTTTTTCGACATCTCAACTTCTAAAAGAGGTCCGACCATGGTGTGCTTTGTACATTTTGACTTGGAAATGTGCTTCGCGCCACAACGGCGTGCACTTTTTCGACATCGCAACTTCCAACAGTGGTCCGAGAACCGTGTGTGTCTTGTGCATTTTGACTTCGAAATGCGCTTCGCCCACAACGGCGTGCAATTGTTCATCGCTCATCTGGCCAGATGGCTCCGCACCCGCCGCTTTAGCGAGCCTACTTTTCGACCCTCCGGAGCCACAAATCATCGGAAAAACACAGTGAATCGCGACTTTCCTACCTTTTGGCACATCTGCATCTTCTTTCTTCTGGCTCTTTCTCTTCTCTGATCTTCTCTCTTGGGCTTTCCTCTTCTCTCTGACTCTTCCCATCTCTGCTTGTCATCTGTCCATATTGTCGGAAGTTTGACTTCAAAACTTCTGTCGACTACAGCACATACATTACCTACATCATCAACATCATCAACATCATCATCATCATCATCAATCTCACCTGCACCATCTACATTGCCGACACAATCTTTTTCCATCTGTGTGCACCTGCGTCTTGCCTGCTCTGTTACCGGCTCGCGCCATCCCTTCTCCTACTCTGCTACCCGCACGGCTATCCCTCCACCAAGTCTTGCACCAGGTCACTTCAGTGGATTCCTTGTTTCAATTGCAACGGGCCGCCTGCCACGCAAAAGCGGCGGAGACCAAGGGACACCAGAGGGACGCCAGAGGGACGCCAGGGCGTACATCCGACCCCTTAGCAATGGACATTGTCCCACGCCTGCCACGCAAAAGCGGCAGAGACCAAGGGACACCAGTGGGACACCAGAGGGACGCCAGAGGGACGCCAGGGCGTACATCCGACCCCTTGGCAATGGACATTGCCCCACGCCTGCCACGCAAAAGCGGCGGAGACCAAGGGACACCAGAGGGACGCCAGAGGGACGCCAGGGCGTACATCCGACCCCTTAGCAATGGACATTGTCCCACGCCTGCCACGCAAAAGCGGCAGAGACCAAGGGACACCAGAGGGACGCCAGAGGGACGCCAGGGCGTACATCCGACCCCTTGGCAATGGACATTGCCCCACGCCTGCCACGCAAAAGCGGCGGAGACCAAGGGACACCAGAGGGACGCCAGAGGGACGCCAGGGCGTACATCCGACCCCTTAGTAATGGACGAGTCATTAGATCATTAGACCATGACTTAGTAGTATTGACACAAACCCCCATTTCAGGAAACGTCCATATGTTAGTTCGGGATTCGGGGATCTCTCCATGCATAACTCATGTCCACCCAGCCGGATCCCTTGGAACTCGCGACGCTCCGGCCGTAACCAGCCACTTGCTCGAGGACTTGGCGCTTGCGTAGCGAGGGATGTCCCCCTGACTGTCAAAACCCCAGTGATTTTCATGGAAAGTCTGGATGTGCACCAATTTACATCAATTTACATCAATTTACGGTATTCTTTTGGTTTCAATTTGGGCCAGTCCAAGATTAAACCCTATGAAACCGATCCCACTCAGGTCTGCACGTCGAATTTCCGGATGGCAGAGGGAACGCCTGGACACGGCAGCCCAAGATCTCATGGACTTCACCTTCATTTTGCACTGGACAAAACCACAGGGACAAGTTTACAGCCACTTAGGCTTTGCAAAACCCCTGGGATATGATGTGGACAACAAAAACCAGTTGAGATATTCACAGGAGGTATATTTGTCACTGTTTGTCTTTACACCGGTAAACATATGACAAAAATCCCGACCCTGGAAGCCATGACCTCGTCGAGCGACCAACGACGTTGGACCTTGCGACGATGAGAGCCTTTGATAGTTTGGGGTGTATCATGATGTATTGGAAAAAAGGCCGTAGCCGTAGATGTTTTTGTTGTTGGCTTCTGATCTGCTGGCGCCTCTGCAGTGCATTAGTATCTGGACAAACTCTGAACTTTTGTGATTTTTCAAGGTTGACTTCCTAATTCATCACCCAAATGTGTATTGATCTGGGGTTGACTTTGAATCCCTTCGGAGACTGGGCATGTTTGATTTGTTTTGAACAAACTGGAACCCCACAAATCCAACATTTGGGTTTGTTTAAACATATACTGTATGGGGATATGATATATGGGGATATGATATATGAAGTAGAATGAAATAATATATGATTATCTATATCTATATATACACAGTAAATTTATAAATGGATATAAAGGGACAACAAATCTCAATATGTGGACAAATCTGAAAATCAAGCCGAACATACATCATTCCATCTACTGCATCGTCATTTTCCTATATAGTTGATGGCCATGTTAGATGTTCACTATTTGTGTTCGCTGGCTATGATTGGGAAATTGTCGTTCCTGACCCATCATCTTTATGTGATATCCCCACAGCTGTTGGTTTCACAAATTTGTTTGTTTTGCACTGCTTTGTTATCTTTATATTATCTTTTATGATAGATTGTATGTTGTTATCAATACTATATGTAATATTATGTAATATAGTAACAGTAATAAGTAATATGCAATTAAATGTAATTACAACATTGTATGATATTGTATGAATATCTACCTGATAGGTTTACAATTCATGCTCCGCTTTGGTTTTCCATCCACCACTCAGTTTGTGTTGGTTGCACTGACAAGAATGACCCAATGTGCTTCTGGGGGCGTGGAAATGTGTCTCTTGTCGGTTCCAACCGCCGTATTTCGGGGCCAACCATCCTGCAGCGAATTCATCCACTTTCGATGACGCTAAGCCCAGAACGGTTTGGGGCATGGAAGTGGATTGGTCGCACGGTCTGCGTTCCCACACCGTAAGCCATGGCGTCGCGTCTATCGCTTTGTGCAACGCAAAACAAAACGGCAATGATCCGTCTGCGACATCTCAGTATGGGTTAACATTCCCAGACTCTTGGGGCATGTGTGGTCCAATACAAACAAATCCATTTTACTGGGTTGATCTGGTGCTTTTGACATGGTACTGTGCGCATAGTGTACCATATTAATCAACAAATTTGGTACAACTGAAACACTTTTTTTAGCCGGGGAATACTTTCCAATCATTTGCAGAACGCACGTTTCACCATCATATAAAACAAACAATGCCCAACGACAATTGGTCTGGGACAGGCACAGTTAAGCAACAAACACGACATGTATATAAACAATGCTTTAAACAGCAAGCAGTTGTGGGAAGTAAATCATCAATATGGATTCACGTGGGGGAGGATAATACATGATAATCTCATATCTAATACCTGTGAAAAATGACGCGGGTCAATCTATCTGGCTTTCTCGGGCCAACAGCTGAGACTGAGACCAGTTTGAGTAAGCTGAAGTGGTCGTGCCCATCAAACCTTTGAGCCTCAAAACTTCATTGTTCATCAAGGCAATGTGGCAACATGCGAGAATTTATTGTCCCGCGTGTTTTTGACCCGTGTGGGGGTTGGTTTCTCAAGAAAATATGCCAAAATATGCCAAGAAAAAATACGGGCACCCAAATCGCCATACACTATTGATATTGTGAACTGAGAATGTTGGAAGCCCCATCTTGGCTTGCTAACAATTTATAACAAGTCGATGTTTGATGGGAATGAACACGCCAAGGTCGTAGACTTGAGCCCTTGCCACTGGGTGGCATCGATCAAAATAGTGGTTGCGAAGGGGATGAACAAACAATAGCAAACATATAGATCCCCAAACTGATAGTTGCGGACGAAAAACAATTGCCGGTCAACTACCACCACATTTTGGAGCCTCACTTAAGCTCAACCGCTTTGTCTTGATAGAGTTTCATGATCTTTGCACCCCCGTCTACTTGGTACTGTAGCTGCGAATCTCAATGGCTGTGAGGGCCATGGAAAAATAACTTTAGCAGTTCATGCTGATGACCTCCCGACGGTGTGCACACACCGCCCGTCGATTTTTGCAGTGCCAGTGCCGGGCGATCTTAGCCATTCAAGGATCAGCTTTGCTGCTGGGTCGATCTTAGCCATTCAAGGATCAGCTTTGCTGCTGGACCTGGACAAGAGAACTGATGACACCAAATAACGCCCAAGGAAACAGAGAAGCAACGTTTGGAGAGAAATCCCTAGCATGCCCTCGCACATCTTGAAAAAGAGCACCACCCCGCCCTGGCACAATCAGTTCCATTCTCCCAAAGAAATGCCAGAGAGGCATTGGCCGCCATTCTTGGCGCCGCGGGGTGGCACCGCGGACCCTGGCAGCCAACCCAAATGAGGTGCTGAGATAAAACTCTAACTGCTTTGGGAACATGCCGTGAACTAGTTGGGATTGTGTGGGATTGTGTGGGCACATGATACCAAACGATACTAATGAGTGAATGATGTAGCTTAACATCATCAAGAACGATTGGGGACATCACGGATCAAAGTGGAGGAACTTGATGGAAATGCATGGTATGTCAGGTATAATAAATAAGTATAATTTACAGACAGGGAGAACAAGAAGAATGGATGACATTGCAGTGATGCTGACAGTTCAATTGTGACTAAAAATGGGGAATTGTATTAATTAGCTAGCGCGGCACCATGCATCTTGCAATGCATTTCCTCTTGCACAAACACTTGAGTGAATGATTGCTTTCAGCATGCAGCTTCTGCACTACCGACTAACAAAGGCTACGGGAAGTATGGGTTCACTCGCAGCTGGTTTGTTGAATCATTGGTGTTGGTAGCATAGGTGGCCCCAATGTAAGTGATACAGTGATACTTGTAATCTAACCGAACCTATCACATATCAAACCAGGTTGTTTGATGGCAATGTCACCGGCATTGAATTAGCCGGCATTTGCTGGGACAAGGGCTGCGTCTTGTTCTTCCTCTGGAACTTGCGAGAGGACTTCTTCGCCTTATGAACCGAATGCGCGTTTAACAGCCAAGAGTGGGAAGATGAATGGCATTTTGATGTTGGTCCATTTGCATGCATCGTTTCTTATCACCAGGCCGATCAACCTTTTAAACAGGCTGGAAAAAAGGGGATGAATCTCATACCTCAAGATCCTCATGGAATAAACCACTGACGCATACTGGCGCAACATGGTGCTACAGCTGTCCTCTTGCCTTACAGTACGTGTCCTCTAAGGAAAAAACGAAGGATGCAAAGGTATTTCGTAAAAACCAAGAAAATTGGGGGTACCCGGAAACAAAAAAAACATTCTTGCTTTACTTGAAGGAGCTTTATTGTCCGAAGTAATATATGTATATATATATATATATCATACATATATATATATGTAATATATATATATATACAATGATCAATGATAAACATATGGACGTTTCCTTAAATGGGGGTACCCCTAGAGACATCATCCACTTTGGGATTTTCCACTATAAACCATCAGGACTGGGATACCCTCATGGCCATCCTCAGCCTCCACGAGGCAAGTTGCATGGATACGACCAGATCCTTCACGAGCCTCGGAAGCGGCTTGACCCAGTGGCTGCTGATGGATTTTGTAGCATCCAGAAATTTCATGATGGATTGGGGATGCTTTTGGGCTTGAGGGTTTACCACATCATATGTCAATACGTATGTATATATATATATATTATCATGTAATTATCAATATATGTCATATAGCGTTTGCCAAGCCAAACAATAGGAGCTTAAACACGGGGAATCCTGAAGGAAGTACTGTATCACCTACGACATGTCAGAAAAAAAAACTATTCTATCTGTTGGAGGACCCCTGTGTATATATATATAGAGTTGTATATATATATAGAGAGAGAAAGATAAATTCATGTAATTATATATATATATGTATATGTATATGTGTATATATATATATACATATACATGTACAGCCATCCTGGATAGAATGTAAAACTGGAGTATCCCAAAGTCCGTTCACACTGCAAACTATTTGAACTAAGTATGGTATGTTGGATTATTTTGTTTACTCCAGGGATCACTTTATAGAATGCCATTAAGGAAAGTAAGATAGGGTCAACAACAAGATGCTAATAGAATCTATTATGTAAATAAACCTTGAATGGACTTGACCAACAAAATATCAAAAATACCCCGGGACAGTCAACCACCCTCTGTTATTGTGTTCACATTATGTTAAGTTCTTTGACTTCCGACAAGGAATCATGTAATCTATACATTAACAAAAAAACACATATTGTTGAATGGATCACGGCCAAACCAAATAATTACGTCCGCATCTGGCTCCCAACCACATCGATTTGATGATTGCTTAAAGCGATTGCACACAAAAAAACATCATCTCCCTAGCAATGTGCAACGGAAGTGGAATTGCGAAGATTTCAGAAACTGAACACAAAAAACCTTCTATGAGTGACCATGTCCAGCTCCCAAGTGGGTTTTACGATGACTCCCCTTGTTCACATTTGTTCACCACAGTTTGTGGTCTGTTCAGACTTTAATAAAAAGACATTCAATCAAAGCCCACCATCATCTTGATTCTTTCAGTTTTTCCGATTCGTTGTCTCAACTGTTGTCATAAAGGGAAGGGGGGGCCTGGGATGATAAACGATCAGGACAACATAAATAAGGAAACATGTACCACCATGTACCACCCATATTTTACTCTGAAAATTGCCAACTGTCCCAAGCAATCCCATCTTCCGAAACATCTTCTATTACTGTTCGGGGTCGAACAGGTCAACATTGCGCGGTTTCACGCGATTGCACCCCCAAAATCATGCTCACTTGGGATCTTCATCCCATTGTAAGGGATGGAAAGCTCAAGAAACGCACCCATGAATCACAATCGATCAGAATCAAAGAACGCTCTTTTGCGCAGACTTTTAAGATCTGGGGTCCCCTCAGTTGTGCAACAGGAACTGAGCTTCTGACCATGTCTTCCTCAGCGCGGCTTAGATGTTATCTGAACCCTCATGAAATTATCTTTGCTAACGTCTATAAATCTATAATGATATCTCGATACTATCTCGATACCATATCTATCTCGATACCATATCTATCTCGATACCATATCTATCTCGATACCATATCTATCTATGTTTCATCTATATGGCAAATTTCACCAAACATGTCCCCACAATGTCCCCACAATATCGGCCATGTCCATCCCATCAGTAAGTATAACCAATGGTGAACGTTGAGGTCAAGGAGGGCCAAGCTCCAGATGTCACACCTGATATCACCACCAGTATTGCCATCATTCGTTGGGTGTTTCCTATTTTTGTTGGGGGGTTGTCGGTTCAGATCCTCAGTCTTGCCGGTAAAACCCCTTGTCTTGTTCTTCAAATGTTCCATGATATGATGTCTATATATATATATAACATCCACACTCCACATGTATATTTATTCTATGTCATGTCTGTTGAACGTTGATCCATCCCACTTTCTTCCATATTTATCCCCGCAAAAGCCCGATTTGGGTCGCCTCAAATAATGGTTTCTCTCCCGCAGACGCCTTGTCTCCACTGCGGTGGCGAGTGTTCTTGCCCTGCGATATTGCGGGTCCAGGAATTGCCAAGGATAACCTGAGGTACAATTATAGTTGATTATAGTTGTACCAAAAAAAACATGTCCATATAATCGTATACATCCATTCTACATATATAATTCTACTAGCTACATTTAAAAGAAAGGAAATAGATTGTCCATATATCCATAAACCCAATATATTACTCCAATATCATATATATATATACTCAAAACATCTCAACACATTCATGCTCAAATATTAAGTAGCCCCATTGCTACAGTCCGACCAGGCTGGATAAATTCAGTCGAATATGTTGGTGCATGTTGGTGCCCTAGGCATATTTGCCATAATAAAAGCCCATAATAAAAGCAATGGGGCCAACGAATATGATGATTAGCAAGTGGACTTGTGGTATGATTGCTACGATTACTATATTCTTGGACAAAACATGAGAACACCATATCTATCCATATCTTCAACCTGGTGTGTTTTTTTTTCAATCTGGTGGCTTGGGTTTGCAAGTGCCGAATTCTAGGAGTACCCGGTGGTGGCACAACATTGGCCATTCCGTTCATGATACACACAAGTAATTAATCAGTGAAAAGTTGGTTGACTGTTCACAGTTCTCCCCAGAAAGAAGTCGTTTGTTCCGAAACCTCGAGAAACCCCGGGTGTTTACCGTAACTGCTTTTAAAAAGCCCCTGGTGCAAAACCGGTTTCGAGCTAACCCCTAAATTGCCAGGGAACTGAAAACCATAATGGGCGTGCACATTTTCCCATGTGTCCCAGTGCGTGTGTGTATATATATATATATATGGGATTATATGGGTTCTTTAAGGTGGAGGATCCTAAAAACCATACGTTTCCAAACGAAGATAGTCTACTTTGGATGACTTGATATGACTTGGGGATGCTCCCAGTTTAGATATTTTTAGGAACTCCCCATATCATTAGATATTCACAGATCATCATACATCGCAATTTTAGCAAAACAACTAGCCCCTTCCAGTGCTTCAGCCTCGTCCTCCTTGCTTTCCCCTTGTTCCCCCTCTGGGGCGAAAGTGTACCTTTCAAAAATCTGAACATATCCACTCCTGTGGTTGGAAAAAACACCGCCCTACCGCTGTTCAACAAATGAAACTCTTCCCCGTGTAACCACCCTGATATTTGCAGGATATTGGGGGGCACATCAAGGGAAAGGAATTGCAAAGTGAGAATGGTCCTGAACAACGCGCCCACATCTTAATTACGATGTCTCGCGCACTCGTGGGACACATTGGAAGGGGTTGGAGACTTGTCACCATCGTCGAAAGCCTGGCTACACCGAAAAGGGTCTTGGCACCAGAACCGTTTCGTCGTTGGATAGCTTTAGTGTACAAGAAAACATGATTTTACCACTGCAATCCACTGCATATCCTTCAAACCAACCACAGAATGCCTGCCTCTTCTTCCTGATCCAGCAGCCTCTGCTCCTGCAAAGAAGAGTTCAAATCCACATACCCTCTGAACTGATGGCTGAACTCCTCTTGCAGTCCGTGCTGCCTCTAAGACTCTAAATCAATCTAAATCAAACATGAAACACTTCTGACATCATGCAAAATGAACAACAAACACCCAACACTTTCCCAGGCAAAGCATGGACCCAAAATATTGCTTATCAAAAATTGCTAATCAAAAATATAGATACATGAAACATGAATTATATATATATATATACAATATAATACTATATACATATACAATATAAAATTATATATATATATATAAATATCATTATAAATCAATAAATATCATTAAATATCAATCTGTATAATTCTATCATATTCTATTATATTTTTTCCGCCCATGTGAGACCTCCCTCCTTCTGCAAACGTGTCTCCTCTTCCTTGCGGAACCTCTCCTCCTCTTGGAGGCGGAGCCTCTCCTCCTTGCGACAGACGACTTCAAGTCGAAAGATTGAAATTGACTGCGGATTTACTGACAAAAACAACACCTTTGAGACTCAAATTTCCGAGGCAAAGCCTAGACCCCAAACGAAGACTTTCTGCTCATGTGTCTTAATCCTTTGGGACCCTGGGACCGTGGGAATCCACCCTCCTTCTGCAAACATGTCTCCTCTTCCTTGCGGAACCTCTCCTCCTCTTCGAGGCGGAGCCTCTCCTCCTTGGCGCAAACGACTTCAAGTTCACAGGGATTTAGTGACACAATCAACACCACAGACAGGCAAAACATGGACCCCAAATGAAGATTTCTGGTCATGCTTTTTGATCCTTTGGGACCCTGGGAATCAACCCCCCTTCTGCAAACAAGTCTCCTCTTCCTTGCGGAACCTCTCCTCCTCTTCGAGGCGGAGCCTCTCCTCCTTGCGACAAACGACTTCAAGTCGAAAGATTGAAATTGACTTCAGATTTACTGACAAAAACAACACCTTTGAGACTCAAATTTCCGAGGCAAAGCCTAGACCCCAAACGAAGACTTTCTGCTCATGTTTCTTAATCCTTTGGGACCCTGGGACCCTGGGAATCCACCCTCCTTCTGCAAACATGTCTCCTCTTCCTTGCGGAACCTCTCCTCCTCTTCGAGGCGGAGCCTCTCCTCCTTGGCGCAAACGACTTCAAGTTCACAGGGATTTAGTGGCACAATCAACACCGCAAAACATGGACCCCAAATGAAGATTTCTGGTCATGTTTCTTGATCCTTTGGGACCCTGGGAATCCACCCTCCTTCTGCAAACATGTCTCCTCTTCCTTGCGGAACCTCTTCTCCTCTTCGAGGCGGAGCCTCTCCTCCTTGGCGCAAACGACTTCAAGCTCACAGGGATTTAGTGACACAATCAATGCCTTTGAGAGGCAAAGCATGGACTCAAATGAGGATTTCTGGCCATGTTTCTTGATCCTTTGGGACCCGGGGAATCCACCCTCCTTCTGCAAACATGTCTCCTCTTCCTTGCGGAACCTCTCCTCCTCTTCGAGGCGGAGCCTCTCCTCCTTGGCACAAACGACTTCAAGTTCACAGGGATTTAGTGACACAATCAACACCACAAACAGGCAAAACGTGATTCAACGTGTCTCCTCTTCCTCGCGGAGCCTCTCCTCTTCAAGGCGGAGCCTCTCCTCCTCTTGGAGGCGGAGCCTTTCCTCCTTGTCACAGGCAATTTTGTCAGCTCGAAATTGATTGCTGATTTAGTGTTGCAAATTGAAACCTTTAAATCATGTTTAATCTTTTAAGAAGCAGAGTATGAGCATGGACCCCCAAATGAGAATGTTCTGGCCATCTTTCCTGCGAGACCCTCCCTCTTCTGTAAACGTGTCTCCTCTTCCTTGCGGAGTCTCTCTTCCTCTTCAAGGCGGAGCCTCTCCTCCTTGGCGCAGACGACTTCAAATCGACAGCTTGAAACTGATTGCAGATTTAGTGACAAAATAAACACCTGCATGGACCCCTAACAAACACTTTCTGTTCATGTATTTCATTTTTTGTTATTAATCCTTTGGGCCCTGGGAGGCGCCCTCTTTCTGCAAACACGTCTCTTCTTCCTTGCGGAGTCTCTCTTCCTCTTCGAGGCGGAGCTTCTCCTCCTTGCGACAGGCGACTTCAAGTCGAAAGATTGAAATTGACTGCGGATTTAGTATGATTTAGTTTAGTGACACAATCAACGCCTTTGAGAGGCAAAGCATGGACTCAAATGAAGATTTCTGGTCATGTTTCTTGATCCTTTGGGACCCGGGGAATCCACCCTCCTTCTGCAAACATGTCTCCTCTTCCTTGCGGAGTCTCTCTTCCTCTTCAAGGCGGAGTCTCTCCTCCTGTGAAAACATGTCGGAAACGGGGGATTCAACCAAGAGCTGTGATCATGCCCGAGAACATTCCGCAAGCTTCATGCACGCTAACAACCATATACCATATACCCTTATGTGTACGACTCTCGAAGCACCATTTTGGTTAAAATATCATGCCTGATTTTAGACTATTTTACACCGCCAGCATGCTCCATGGAATCTTCAAAGTTGACTTCTCCGCTTGGAAACCAGCAAACCGAGCCCTGTTTTGCGTTTGTGGTTTCAGCCGTTCGTTTGCGGGGAACTTGCATGACACCTCTTCCATCCCCATGTCGTCGTCGACCAAATGGGCCATGATCAAGATACATACGATTCATTCTGGTCAAACCATGTCATCCCAGCATGAACTTAGGGATGCTATGGGCTACTTGTGGCTATTGAAAATAGCCATAGATATCATAGAAATAGTGAGTTTTCCCATTAAACATGGTGGATCTTTCCCTACCATCCCTACCATATATGGGTCCGGCTCTGGACCGTTGCTGGACTCATGACTTGAAATGGGGATGGGTCAAAATCATTCAAAATCTATAAGCTCTATGGGACCGAGTTTGTATAATATTAGCATATATTAACCATCTAATATCATATGGTTAATCATGTTTAATATTATATAACCATCGAATTAGATCTACTCTTTTTGGGGGTACCCAATTTTGATCCCCAGCCATATGGGTGAAGCTTTGAGGCCTCCTCCTCCTCAGCCAGCAGCATATCTTCAACGATCTCGTCCACGTCAAGATCATCCGGATCTGGTGGGGGGTTATTGAATGTTGTATCATGTGACAGGTTGTTGCATTTGGGGTGCTTTGTTCCTCTTCCTTACACTATATCTGTATATATATAATATTTACCATTATTTATCTAGATATGTATATATATATAATATAACACTGTACACTGTACAGATAGATAGTTATTATGTTGTTTATGTCTTAATTTAATCAATGGATGTTTTATAGTCGGATGCTGATGCTGTTTTGGTTACAGTATATTTTGGGGAGATGGATTGAACCAATTGTTGATGAGTCTCTTGGATGATCATCCCACTTCACCAGTCAGGTCGGGTCACTTCGGCTCCCTAAAAAGGTACACCCATTGATCCATTCCAATTCACCAAATAGGTGTATCTACATGTATCTACCGGATGTTCATTTTCAATTGTCATGGGTGCACAATAGGAACCCCTATTAGCAAGCCCTGTTTTCAAGAACCAATTGGAACCCCTTGGGTGCTCTTAGTTGTGAGATGCGGTTGACACCTCAACCAGTGGGCTGGTAATCCCATCCCTTGCCACTGAGGCCGGCACGTGGTTGGGACCTCGTTCTTTTCAGTTTCAAGTGGATCGCGTATGATCGCGTCACATGTGGCTTTGCCCGAAATTATATGGTCCCCAATTCATCATCATTTTCGGTCCGAGACAACGAAATGTTCCATGCCCATCCATGGCTGGTATTAATTCGCCAGTGGCATGGACTAAGCCATGTCATCTCCGACTGCAAATCGATACCCTCTGAGACTGTCACTCGTCTGCCACCACCTTAGATCAGTCATGCTGCAGCAGTTGGTTTCATCAGCCATGATAATTACACCACCACATACCACCACGGCTGCAGTCATGTGATAAATCCAAAACCATAGCCGCCATAGCCATCCCCAAAACATCCCCAAACCACCAGAGATGGGTTTCTGTCAATCATCACGACTTGGATGTTCAGTGTTGGTTGTCGT
Source organism: Cladocopium goreaui (assembly GCA_947184155.2). NCBI lineage: Eukaryota > Dinophyceae > Suessiales > Symbiodiniaceae > Cladocopium > Cladocopium goreaui. The sequence goes on along the minus strand of CAMXCT020000983.1, from coordinate 51,900 downwards.
TTTGGTTGCACCATGGATGATTAGTGATGATTAGCACTTTCATTGGCTGGTTCATAAAGATTTTAAGCATGAAGCAGCGACGAAAATTCATTGAACCTCCAGAAGCCACCCAATTTTGGATACCTTTAGTGACTTTAGTGGCCCGCTGGCCGAGGCAGTCATCAGTCATCAGCTGATCACCAAGTGACCCATGCTGCAACCACGGTGATATCATCTTGCTTCCTGAGTTGCCACAGCTTTCATATAGGCTTTCCATTGCTACCCCAATAGCTGGAAGGTTTCTTTCATGGAAAATCCTCGATTAAAATGGACTATGACTTGGGGTTACCCCTATGACTTAGGAAAGCCCCATATCTACCATGAATCCAATGGTCGGCCTACTCACAGACCAACTTCTCGCTGGTTGGTCCCTTCTTGTGTTGACAAAGCCGGAACATCCAATCAGCAAATGCTTCAAAAAGAACTGCTTTGGAATATCCAGGGCAGCATATATAAAATCCGTTGAAAGCAACAAACACCAAGGTTTATGTTGAATGTCTGCACAGGTCACAGTGTCATAAATAAGTGGGGCGTAAGAGAGTGAATGTTCAAGAATCAACGAAAGCTTCCATGGGGTGGCCCTAGAAAACCAGTGGTGAATTCCCGGTTGAAATGCCGTGCCGTCGCTGCAGCTTCAGACTCCACCAGTTCCTTGAGGGCCCCAACCCGCCAATACATTCGAATCCGTGGCGCTTGCTGTACTCCACGAATGGAACCTGTCCCATGATACAGCAATAAATGGTTGTAATACAAAAAAGTAAGCATGGTAAACCTATAAACAAAAATACATAGTAAGTTCGTATAATGATTTAATACACCCACACAATCGACACAATCACGGCAAAAAATCAATAATATCATATTATCATCATAGTGCTGATAGTAATTGAATTAAACATCAATGACAGCCCAAAATTCACCCTGAAACCGCTTGGGAACGACCCTCGGTGACCGCACTTTGGCGCTGGGGTCCATGGAACGTTCTTGCGCCGCCAGCGCCAAGGTCTTGGCAATCGTCTCTGGCGGCCTGGAGAATTTCCGAAAAATTGGGGATTTGTTAAGGGTGAAGCAGTTATCACTGGGCATTGAATTTGAAACTATACAGTAGGAACATGTAGGAACCAGATTTGGCTTGCAGGGTCTTCTGGTGTGAACCCAAGATTGGAAAAAAACAAATCTTGCTTGATATAGCGCAAAGTAGCCCATGGTTTCAACTCTCCAGTATTCAATGTCCATAAATTTTGGTACAGAAGTGTTTGAAACCTCTGTCATCTCTATATATATATATATAGTTTGTTAGTAGTTTCCAATCCATTGATCAAGTCATACTCCCCAATCAACCAGGTATAGTATAACCTCCTATGACAATCAATCAGCAAAGGTCTTGGCCACTGCCCATATTACCATATTGCCAAAATCTGATCTTGTTCATCATAATTTTCACATTTTAAACTTTCATTCCGTTTGAACAACCCCAAAGAATATAATATGTCGGTTGTATATCCCATGATATCCTAGTACAATGGCTAGCAGTAGAGCCCAAGATGAGGCTCACCAACCATGGAAGATCGCTGCTGCTCGCCATCTAGGCATCCCACGTGCAGCGATCCAGCAGACCCACCAAGTCCTCAGTCCAAACACACAGCGAGTTCTGTCCAATGCGGTCTTCGAACATCTCAAATCCATCTGACTTCAAGGTGTCCTACCTGCCTATATACATACACACTATGTCTATACATATATAATCTATATAATATATATATATACTCTACATTGGTATATGTAAAACACACAGACACTATAATCACTATACACATATTATGTATAATATCCCCCATGTATAGCCCGCTAGATGCTTTGCGGCCGACTTTATAGAGAATAGCCTGGTATAAACTGGAATGGCCACATGTCTGGAGTCTATAAAGTGGAAAGCCAACATGTTTTGTCTATAAAGTCAAAATCCAACGTTTGTATAAAGTCGCCTGGCCGCGTAAAAACATAAAACTCGATGCAGGTTTTTGAGGGTACTTGTGAACATGTCCCATGACTATAAAGTGAGATGCCGAACATCCAGATAGTAATACTTGTGCAGAACAGTGGCACTATAATGTGGATTTCCGGCTAAACAACGATCGTTGTAGTAGCGATGATTTTCTTAATCGCGACGATGGCAGCATCGACATGATTGTCTATAAAGTTGAGGGGCCACGTTCAAACCTTGGGGGAATATCATCGATCTCATCGATGGGGAACCCAAAAGACTTCGAATGACTTCGAAACCGAACGAAACCGACAGCCAGACAAATATCTATATCGAAGTCGTTAACAGAATCTATGGTAAAACAAAATCTATGTTGGACTGGCCACTTTATACCCCCTCCCCCAACAGAGAATGCCTCTAACACACTTTCGTTTGAAAGGGGTCCTTGGGGTGAAAGGGGTCCTGGTCGCGCGCGCGCGCAAAATGGCTCCAATTTTGAAACCTTTTTGGCGCGCGCGCCCAGGACCCCATTCACCCTGAGGAATTTTTCAAGGGAAATCTTCTTCTCTATAAAGTGGCCAGTCCAGGTAAAACCCCTGAAAAAAAAGAATCTATGTTGGACTGGCCACTTTATACCACCTCCCCCAACAGAGAATGCCTCTATAAAGTGGCCAGTCCAAGTAAAACCCCTGAAAAAACACATTTTTACCTGGAATGGCCACTTTATACCCCCTCCCCCAACAGAGAATGCCTCTATAAAGTGGCCAGTCCAGGTAAAACCCCTGAAAAAACACATTTTTACCTGGAATGGCCACTTTATACCCCAGCCAGTGGGCTCCAGGACTTTGACCCGGAAACGGAAGGACTGACAACAAGGTCAAGGGGGAAAACTACAATGGAGAGGTACAACGGGAAGGCTACCACAAGAAAATGAGACATGTCACGTTTATATACGTTTATTGTTTTCAATGTGTCATATAGATTGGCGATGATTGGTATATTGAATATGTTGTAGATGTATTTTGGAACATATGTATACCTATGATTCACACATCAATATAAATATATATAAATCATAAATCATAAACACATGCCAAACCAAAAACTTTTAGCTGAGTATTGTATTCCCAATCTGTTGGCAAATGTCCAGCCGATTCACCATGCGTGACCCAACAAGATTCAAACTATGGATTGTTTACTTTCGAAAATATTTTTCCCGAGAGCGCCTGCGAAGGGTTCTTCGTAAAAAAGCAGCCGTTATACTAGATCTTCACTCCTTCACATCTGCTGATCTAGATCTTCACACCTTCACATCTGCTGATCTAGATCTTCACACCCTCACACCTGCTGATCTAGATCTTCACACCCTCACACCTGCAGATCTAGATCTTCACACCTTCACATCTGCAGATCTAGATCTTCACACCTTCACATCTGCAGATCTAGATCTTCACACCCTCACATCTGATCTAGATCTACATCTTCACACCCTCACACCTGCAGATCTAGATCTTCACACCTTCACATCTGCAGATCTAGATCTTCACACCCTCACATCTGCAGATCTAGATCTTCACACCTTCACACCTGCAGATCTAGATCTTCACACCCTCGCACCTGCAGATCTAGATCTTCACACCCTCGCACCTTGTGCCAAACTGGCTTTGGTATTGAAGGTTGCTTGATATGCAAAACCAAACAGGAACCACAGCGCCTAACCTCAATCAATACATGAATTTGAAGCAAATAATTCGACATCTTTGAACAACAGCTTGGTAGAATTTGAACCTGAACCTACACATAGAAACTCTGACCACCTCAACAATTATCCCCTTCATTCAATCCAAACATTATCACAACAACCTCAACAACACATTTAGCAAGATAATCAAAAAGAAACAGTCAAACATTTAGATTTACAACATTGAACAAAAACATAACAGCCTCCCACCTGACCTCCAACCTGTCTTGTCCTAGCATCCCTGTTTTACCATTTTTTTATGGGATTTATGGATGTTCATCCCCCTAAAAATGGTATTAATAGGTATTGATCCATACCCATATCCCCCGCAGACCGCCCATCTCCGATCCAAAGCTGAGTTCCTGACGTTCAATGCGCCAGGTTTGCTGGATAAAAGGTAGACCCTTAGAAAAAAAACCACGAGCTTCCCGTCCAAATGCCGTAGAGAACCTCCTTAAATAGTCTTCTTTTGTACTCTAAAACAATGGACCCCAAATCTGTCAGTCTTAAATTTTGACCCAAACATACTCAAAACCAAAGAAATCCTGGATCTGGGATGGAAAGATGGTACTCCCATCCCGCATTCAGATTGGACACCCTCATTTATGGGTCCCAAATATGTGTTTTAATGTACATATGTATATATATATATACACCCCTTCTTAAATCATGATTTCTGGGGAGGTGTTGGAGATGTTATTAGGGGATATTAGGAGGATGAGATTCCCCCCAAAATTGGACAAAACAAGGAGACACAGCCCAGATGCTGCCGAGAAGCGCATCCAGGCTGTGCAAATGCCTGGGGCCATGGCAGGCTGGCCATGGCTTACTGATCTTACTGAAAGCACCAACCAGATTGGGGAGACCCAATTCACAGCTGGAACAGAAAACACAAGTCTAAAACATTCTAAAGACATAGAACCATTACCCTCCAGTAAACAAACATATTTACAAATGGCAGATGTTCCATATCTATTTTTAGTTTACTGGAGGGTGAGCATTCTGTCCGTCAGAAGGATTTATCAATTTGCACACCCTTATAAGCTACAGCTGCAACACTTTTTTTTTGCTTAAGATATGGTTTTCATTGTCACCGACAGGGCTCGGACATTCTTCTAGGATGTGAATTGTTTCATAGATTTGAACATGTTTGGATTAGAGTGAATGTCGTGGCCTTTGATAAAAGCAATCCAACGCTGGATGAGATATTTGGCATTCACCATACGTACCATAAGCCAATATTTGATTGCAGGCGTCATTATAAATTATAACCCACCGTTGTATCATGGATGTGTGTGTACTTCCCAAACTCATCCCATGTCCATCACTTCTCACCTGACTTGTTCATTGATGGTTCCCATTTTCCCATTGCACAGCCATCACCCCATTTTTGGATGCTTCCCCAATTTGAACATCGCTATTCGGTTTTGCTGGTTTTAACCCCAGAACAAAAAATGGATTTAGGGCGTGGGTTTAACCGGTTTTAGAAGCAGTTGCTCTATACTCACCATTGAGAAATCACTGTTCAAGTTGGAGACCCACAACACACCCCGCCACAACACCCCGCAATAGACCAACAATACCTCCATGATCACCCACAAATAATCCAACAGTAGCCCAAACATATCACCAAATAACACCATTTGTACCCCATGTTGTGGATTAAATCAAGTTAAATCACATTCTTGGTTACGGAAACACAATTATGTCGGTTAAATCCCATTGATTCGTTATAGTTGTTCATGAAAAAAACAATGTTACCCCCTATGATATCCTAATTGTTCTCGGTTTCAATACCGATCTTCATCTGTTAACTCCCATGGTAACACCATAACATCACATGTAAATCGGCTAAAATCCTATCAAATCACCATTTTTATAATATCTTTACTGCCAAAAATCACCAGATTTTTCTGGGTTACCCGTTCAACGGATGCCGAGCTGCTGAAAGCTGCGCCGCGCCAAACTGCGACAGCTGCTCTGTGACACCGTGGCAAAGAGCGCGGAGCGCAGTTCGTTGAAGGCCTGGAATTCTGGCGAGCGGCAGCCCGGGTCCCCAAATGGCCATTTTGAAGGGGAAACACATGGAATTCCTTGTGACTTTACATATTTTACCAGGGTTTGTTTTAGAATTTTCTGGTTCCATGATAAACCATGAGAAACCAAATTAAAATTGTGATAAACTGTCTTGACCCTCCAATTTTGGTGATGTTAGAAAGAAGAATGTGATAAACCATCAGAAACCATGATAGCAAAGTCATGGTGGAGGTACCCTAGTTTGATCGATAGCAACTTCAAGAAAATTATATAATGTAAAGCTTCAAAATTTGGGGTACCTGGGATCTACTCGGGATCTACTACCAAATTGGTTCATGGATTTCTCAACGGCTTGTTCATCACCAAGAACCACTAGTAGGGGCTTATTAACCTGATATCAGTGGGAGAGTCACATCATTTTCCCTATTACAGTAAACTAAAATTGCAATTTGGCATGTGCAATCTTCAGACACACCCATGGCCCATGTAAGAACAGGATTCCCTGCTCATGATGATACCAACAGCGGTTTTGTACACCTCCCAACCATTGGTTTCAACATAAACAAAACATAAATAATACATAATAATACAATGTCTTAGAATGTCTTAGATGTGTTGGGTTCCCCCTTTTTCAAAACCACCAGACATATAGTAACTATAGTATCATTATATTTGGTATGTTATGAGTTTATATGAGTTTAATATATCGAGAAACAATGATAAACCGTATACACACGAATGAAGTGCTTATTACGTGTATACATCTTTTACACATATTCAAAACGGGAAAGTGTGGGTGGATAATTTGAGAAAGGGAAGACCTTTGAGGCCAGGCGGAGTTCCACTCCCTTTAATCATCTGTACATATATCATACATATTACACAATGATCTGCGTGTGTCCAAAATTATATATAAATATATAAACATACATGACACCCCAACATGACCATTTTAGCGAGCAAAATTCTGAATCACCAGCAAAATTAGGGATACACTATTCTCAATCAAACCCATCTATTGATTATATCATCAACTATATGATTATATGCTCAAAAACTGTCGAGCCACACTGGTGGACAGCCGCGCCAATCCATAGGCCTTGGCTGGGCTCTGGGTTGAGAACTGATTGAAAACCGTGTTGGCAAATCGATTCAGGGCAAAAAATAAGAAAAACATATCAGGAATGTCGCTCATTACTTTTGAACATCGACTTAACTTTTGTGTTGGTTCAGTGCGATTTTGTCTGTTAGCTCCCATTGAAATGTTTGCGAAACCCTTTACGTGTTGGTGGAAACCGACCCTTTGTTTTCTGGCGAAATATGTGAAATCTCTTTTTTGTTGGCAGCACCTGATTATTTCGCTGGTGAAATATCAATATCATGTGCACCATGGCCAAAATATGGTGCATGTAGTATGTCATCCCGCGTTTATTCAGAATCCTTATGTTGGCCACTATATATATATATATATACATATACAGTATATAATTCGCATTAATTCGCTATTGGCTGGGTGTGACCGATGTGAATGTATCATCCAATTTCCGACCCTGGCACATGCGTCTGCTGGTTTGCCAACGCACTTAAATCAAGAAAAATACCCCTATCACGTCCGATGATGCTGGCAACTGCTTGCAAGAGGGTATCCCGTCAACAAATTAAAGACAAGCACAATAAACCAAATAGGTACTAAACCCGATATCAAACCAATCAACAGAGGTACCCTCTGATGATTGAACTGAACAAACACTGGAACATCACATGTTGTGTTTCCATAGGTAAAGCACCCAGGAATGGGCAATCTATACCATAGCAAACTGTTGAATCAAAGGGTATTTCAAAAATCCTGTTGATTGAGGACTGGTGCTGGGGGTTACAGTAATCCTATGTCTTACTATATAACCTCTATCTATTGGTGGGGATTTCCACAATCCACTATATATACATATATATTCATATATATATATGTATATGCAATAGCTAGGATAACCGATATATTAACCAACCACTTGGGATAAAATATCAATCCCTCTCCCCTAAAACAGATTTCCCCCCCCCAGAAACCCATGGTCAAAAAGTCGGGAATTGGAAAACATCTTTGGGATCATAGATGGTGCTGTATAATATGAATGGGGGATGGGTTTTTGTTGGAATTCAACCAACAAAAAACCACCCCATTTTCTGATTCCGTGGATCCGGTTTACATTGTAGGAACATGAAAATATTCATCATTATTGATCCAGTATATGTTATACTATGCAATATATATATATATACCCTCTGGTAATTTAACATAGCTATTGAAAATGACCATAGAAATAGTGGATTTTTCCATTAAAAATGGTGATTTTCCATAGCTATGTTAGTTTACCAGAGGGTATATATATATATAGATCTATCACAGTCAGCCTACAGCACGAATAGTCTCTGAGTCTCCAGGTTTGATCGCCCCAAGGCTGGTTGTTAAGCAGACAACGAGCCATCCCGACCAGCTATAGGTGGTGATCTATTCCCATAGTATACTATATGAAACCCAACTATAGTAATATAATGTAATATATTAATTCCAAACTCTCTATACATATAATATCTACCCCGCCCACATAGAATATGGAATTGAAATTTCGGCTTCCCAGGGCATCCCCATGATTGAACTTGAAACAGGATACTTAGAATACAGTTGACGTCAAAAAACCTATACTTAGAATATCGTTGGGCCATATAAATTCTTTCACTTTCACTTTTCCAGACGAATTCGTCATTTTTCCATAGAAATTCTTCACTTTTCTTTATAAATCCTTCACGTTTCCATTCAAATTCTTCACTTTTCCATATTTTTGCCATACAATTTCTTTCACTTGTTCAGTCAAATTCATCATTTTTCCATATATATATATATTACATATATATATATATATGTCTTAATAAATCCTTCACATTTCTATACAAATTCTTCACTTTTCCATATTTGTTCCATATAAATTCTTTCATGTTTCCAGACAAATTCATTATTTTTCCATATAAATTGTTCACTTTCCTATAACAATTCTGGACGTTTCCAGCGAAACTAGTTAACCATCTTTTTTTAGGAACACCAACTAATTCCATTAGTTTTCATTGCAAACTAGTTTTTTTTTCATAGTTCTCCGACACCGTTCGTGGGGGGTACCCTTCGGTGAGCTTGAAAAACTCATTTTTTTAATACAATATGAAAAGAAATTGATCATTTCGGGGAACCTGTTTTTTTGTTGAAACGTTCCAGTTTAGGAACTTCAGATATCCAGGATTGCTGCTCCCCAAAGGGAATTACGTATATAATAATCATACATGAAGGGGACCTATTCCTTGCAGAACTACATACATAGAATATAGGTACCCAGTGAAAAATATTCATCATTTTTTTAAGGAACACCACCTAATTCCATCGGTTTTTATTGCAATTTTTTTTTTTCATAGTTCTACGACGCCGGTCGTGGGGGGTACCCCTCGGTGAGCCTGAAAAATTCATTTTTTCAATACAATATTAAAAGAAATTGATCATTTCGGGGACCTGTTTTTTTTGTTGAAACGTTCTATTTTAGGAACTTCAAACATCCAGGGTTGCTACTCCCCAAAGGGAATTACGTATATCCTATACACCCTGTTGTATGGAAGAGACCAAATTCCTTTCAGAACTACATACATAGAATATAGGTCCCCGGTGAAAATATTCATTCATTTTATTGGTTTTCATTGCAAACATATGTTTTTTGTCATAGTTCCCCGACACCGGTCGTGGGGGATACCCTTCGGTGAGCTTGAAAAACTCATTTTTTTTAATACAATATAAAAAGAAATTGATCATTTCGGGGGAGCTGTTTTTTTGTTGAAACGTTCTAGTTTGGGAACTTCAGATATCCAGGATTGCTGCTACCCAAAGGGAATTACGTATATAATAATTATACATGAAGGGGACCCTATTGCTTGCAAAACTACATACATAGAATATAGGTCCCCAGTGAAAAGTATTCATCAATTTTTGAAGGAATGCCACCTAAGTCCATTAGTTTTCATTGCAAACTATTTTTTTTTCATAGTTCTCCGACACCGTTCGTGGGGGGTACCCTTCGGTGAGCTTGAAAAACTTATTTTTTTGATACAATATGAAAAGAAATTGATCATTTCGGGGGACCTGTTTTTTTATTGAAACGTTCCAGTTTAGGAACTTCAGATATCCAGGATTGCTTCTACCCAAAGGGAATTATGTATAAAATAATTATACATGAAGGGGACCCTATTCCTTGCAAAACTACATACATAGAATATAGGTTCCCAGTGAAAATATTCATCATTTTTTGAAGGAATGCCACCTAATTCCATTGGCTTTCATTGCAAAATAGTTTTTTCATAGTTCTCCGACACCGGTCGTGGGGGGTACCCTTCGGTGAGCTTGAAAAACTCATTTTTTTAAATACAATATAAAAAGAAATTGATCATTTCGGGGGAGCTGTTTTTTTGTTGAAACGTTCTAGTTTACGGACTTCAGACATCCAGGATTGCTTCTACCCAAAGGGAATTACGTATTTAATAATAATACATGAAGGGGACCCTATGCCTTGCAGAACTACACACATAGAAAATAGATCCCCAGTGAAAATATTCATCAATTTTTGAAGGAATGCCACCTAAGTCCATTGGTTTTCATTGCAAAATATTTTTTTTCATAGTTCTACGACACCGGTCGTGGGGGGTACCCTTCGATGAGCCTGAAAAACTCATTTTTTTAATACAATATGAAAAGAAATTGATCATTTCGGGGGACCTGTTTTTTTGTTGAAACGTTCAGTTTAGGAACTTCAGACATCCAGGATTGCTGCTCCCCAAAGGGAATTACGTATTAATAATTATACATGAAGGGGACCCTATTCCATGCAGGACTACATACATAGAATATAGGTCCCCAGTGAAAATAGTTATCAATTTTTGAAGGAATGCCACCTAATTCCATTGGTTTCATTGCAAAATAGTTTTTTCATAGTTCTCCGACACCGGTCGTGGGGGGTACCCTTCGGTGAGCTTGAAAAACTCATTTTTTTAATACAATATAAAAAGAAATTGATCATTTCGAGGGAGCTGTTTTTTTGTTGAAACGTTCCAGTTTGGGAACTTGAGATATCCAGGATTGCTGCTACCCAAAGGGAATTACGTATATAATAATTATACATGAAGGGGACCCTATTGCTTGCAAAACTACATACATAGAATATAGGTCCCCAGTGAAAATATTCATCAATTTTTGAAGGAATGCCACCTAAGTCCATTAGTTTTCAATGCAAACTATTTTTTTTTCATAGTTCTCCGACACCGTTCGTGGGAGGTACCCTTCGGTGAGCTTGAAAAACTCATTTTTTTTAATACAATATGAAAAGAAATTGATCATTTCGGGGGACCTGTTTTTTTGTTGAAACGTTCCAGTTTAGGAACTTCAGACATCCAGGATTGCTGCTCCCCAAAGGGAATTATGTATATGATAATTATATGACCTTTTACATGGAAACGATCAAATTCCTTGCAGAACTACATACATAGAAAATAGGTCCCCAGTGAAAATATTCATCAATTTTTGAAGGAATGCCACCTAAGTCCATTAGTTTTCATTGCAAAAAAAAAATCTTTCATAGTTCCTCGACACCGGTCAAGGTGGGTACCTTTAGGTGAGCTTGAACAATTTCAAAAAGGATTTTGATGGTGTTTTGGTGGATTTTAGTGGGGTGAAAAAATTGAAACATGACCATTTATGTCCATTTATAATGCAGTATGGGTGATATTTTGATAATTCAAAACAAAATAGTGGGGTGAAAACTTGAAAAATGTTCTTGTATGCTGCAGTACGGATGATATTTTGATAATTCAAAGGATTTTGGTGGGGTGAAAATTTGAAACATGTCCATATATGTCTATTTATGCTGCAGTATGGGTGATATGTTGATAACTCAAAGGATTTTAGTGGGATGACAATTTGAAAAATGTCCATTTATGTCCATTTATGCTGTAATATGGGTGATATTTTGATAATTCAAACGAAAATTAGTGGGGTGAAAAATTGAAAAATGTCCATATATGTCCATTTGTGTTGCAGTATGGGTGATATGTTGATAATTCAAATGGGGAGAAAACAAATAAGCACGAAATGGGGGCATATTCTAAGTGGAGTTGCGTTCGAGTTCAACTGCATAATCGGAAAAACGCATATTCTATGTGGGCGGGGTACATTATATATATACCAATAAGTTGGTGATATGTCTAATAGTTGATTGAGATATATTGGATGGTATACCAACTATTGATTGTCTATAAAACCAACCTATTGGATGACTTTCAGCAAATAAGTTGCTTTTTTAGTCAAAACCCTGGAACCCTACGAAGCCCAACAGGCCGCTGGTGGGTGTTTTCCCCCACCAAGGCACAGCCAGCAGACCCACAGGCAGCGATTCTGTTCCGCTGCCCAGTGCATCCACCAGGTGACCTAACCTGAGTCGCGCAAGAGGTTTTGATGCTGCGAAAAATGAGAGTTTCAGCAACAAACATGCGGATTTAACATGATTTATATGGATATATATTATATTATATATATTATATATTATAGTTAGACTAGGGCAATCCCGTCTTTTTACAGACCGCACCCCCTACAATACAATAGATTTTAAAGCGGTCAAAACAAAAAGATGGGATTGCTTTACCTTATAGATAATAACATAATCAACAACAAAATCATAACAAACAAATAAAACGAAAAAAACAAAACAACATAAGCAATACAATAGATTATAAAATAGACTATACCAAAAACAATAACAACAAACCAAAACAAAAGACAATTTCACTTTTATAAAAAGAAATTTAACTATCATTCTTCTTCAAATTCTCCTCATGTTTTAAAGTGTTTGTGTGCCTCTTGTAATTTTGAGTTTGAATTTCATAATCATCACTTCAAATTTATGGGGATAACCAACATAATTTTCATAATCATTTACTATGAAGATTAAGGGATTAATTACCACAGTCTCCCCCTATAGGGGAAGCCTCAGCCCCCAGCCAATATCTTTCTCAACATATCTCTTTAAATTACCGCAATTACCATGCCCAAACCGCCCTTCATGAACTTGTTGATAACCATGTCTTCTTAACCTCAGTGCGATGTAAATGGCACAGCGATCCAAACTTTTGGGGCGAAATGGAGTGAAAAAGATTTGTGTGGTGTGCGTCCCAGACTTGTTGGTGCCAGTCTTCTCAAGTTTTTGGAAGGGTTTGTCTTTGTATCAGGCATGAATGCACTGAATGTCAAGCTTGCGAAGGCTCACTGGCATGAATGCTCTATTGAAGCAATGTCCTATTCCTACTTGACACCCTGAAACCTTGCTACCTACAGACCTTGTCAATCAAAACAGCATCAGCCAAGAGCCCTGTTTTGCAAGTCGCCCTCCTGTGGCGAAGCAAGCAGCACTGTTTTGAAAGTCGCCGGGAAGCCCCCCCAAGACGTGAACCATCATCATGCTCGATCTCACCCAATCATGGGATGATATTGCCGCTTTTCTCAGTCTCCTTGCCGAGGTTCTCAGACCTGGGGGTGACGTTGCCGAGGTTCTCGGACCTGTTGCCGAGGTTCTCAGACCTAAAGGCGATGTTGCCGAGGTTCTCGGACCTCCCGATGATGATGTTGCTTTTCTCAGTCTCCTTGCCGAGGTTCTCGGACCTGGGGATGATGAAGCCGCTTTTCTCGACCACCCTGACGCAGGAGAGAATTATGTCGTTGCAGTAGTAAATTATAGGGCTTTTAGACCTGACCTCCCAAAGCCCTTTAATCTCGTTGATTATCACGCACATGACAGTACCGCTTTCCTCACTGTCGGTGCAGGAGAGAGTTGTGTCCTTGCAGTAGTGAGTTGCGCCGCTTTTAGACCTGACCTCCCAAAGCCCTTTAATCTCGCCGATTATCTCGCACATGAAAACATATCTTTTCACAGTCTCCTTGCTGAGGTTCTCGGACCTGGGGATGATGAAGCCGCTTTTCTCAGTCTCCTTAAGGTCGGTGTTCTGTGCCATGACGTTGTTGCAGCCCACGCACAATGCAAGGATTAGGCAAGCGAATACACCGGATTTGAGCGCCATGGCAATGCCGACACCCCTGAGCTAAAAAGCGTCCCTGAGTGGCTTGAGGAAAAACTCGCAAAAACAGCTACGGAAGAACATAAAGATGCTGAAAAATGACACAAGAATCCAAACTCAAACTGAAAAAGCTAATTTCTGTAGCTTTCCATTTGAGAATGTCAAAGGTGCTCAAATTGAAACAAATTCCAAGGTCAAGCTCTCCAATTGGCTTAAGAACATGTGGCAAATTCACAATTTCAAACCTCCAACTGGCATATTCCCAACAGCTGAGCGCCCCGACAACAGGATAAAGAAGAGATTGATGACGAAACCATGGCGGGGCAGAAGGACAAAGGAACATAGAGTAATCCCAGCCAATGACCCAGTCAAACACAAATTCGTGGGGAGAAACAAATGAAGGGCAAAACAAAACCACGAAACCAAAGGAGCACATCAAATCAACCATATCATGGTTGCATCATGGCTTTCTAAAAACACTAAATCTTTAAAAGTTCATGCCTCATCAACAATCTTGGGTAATCAGTTAATTTGTAATATTTTTGGTTCAACTTTTCTGCAACCTCTTGCACAACATAATAACCTTTCAGCCAGTGGGAAGTTCTTTCTTTTTCAGTAATCATTTTTTTCTCATAATCTTTACCTTATCACCGACAAATAATTCTGGATAGTTTTTTTCCTTCTTTGCCTTTGATGCTACATTAATCATTGCCCTAAATTCATTTTTCTCTTTCCTTGCTTGATTAGGTGTCATACCTGTAGCGGAATGCTTCATTTTATCATTGTATGTAAGCATTATTTCTAAATTGTAGTCTGTCCATTTGATATGTTCTCTTCCTTTCTTTTCATCTGCTTCAACTCTTTTAAAAAGCATATCTTTGTAGGTGCGTATAAATCTTTCAGCAAAAGCAGGATGACCCCTTGTCCTATACAACTCAATATTCTCACCTTCAATATAGTCTTTAAAATCACCTCCTGCTATTGCTTTTTCATCATCACTGTATATGATTTTTGGTTTCTTTCCCATTTTTTTAATGCCTCTTTAGTTGCCTCAATAACATCAGGTTCATTCTTGCTTACAATTGGAATTACTACGGCATACTTGCTTAAAACATCAATACAAACCAATCCTCCTCTATATTTTTGTTCTTCATCAAAATCATAATACCCCATAAAAAAAACAAATCAATTTGATAAGTATGATTGTTATGAGGTGCTACAAAGGAATTATGCCCTCTTGGCTTTGCTTTTATCTCAACATTTTTCCTAAAGAATTGTTCAACATCCTCTTTCTTGATTGTAGGTTCTTTCTTTTTAGCATCTTCTAATGTGGTCTTTCTTGAACCATAGCCACTTCTATCAAAATAAATATCACGAATAATTTGTTGTTTCTTACTTTCACTCATTATAGAATAGATGATATAATAAATATTAAAATTATATCATTTATTCTTCATTTTGTTTGTTTAACCAGTCTTGGTGTTTCTTTGTTCTAAAATGCTGTGCTTTGTATCCGTATGAAATGATACAACCACAATCACAGGTAATCTTTTTAGATTTTCTCTCATCGATTTTGTCAGCATTATTCTTTTGATATTCTTTTTGTTGTTCTTGGTAGTATGTTTTTTTGCTATGATAATTACTGCGTTTGATTTCACACAAATGTTCTCGCTTGTTGTCATTGTATTCTTTGATGCGCCCATTTTTATTGTTTTGGTAATAGTTTTTGCTTTTTTCTTTATAGGGTTCAGGATTGTCATTGTATCTCTCTTTTGCTGACCTTCCTGATATGTTTTTGTTGATACAGTCATTGTTCTTAATGTAATAACCTTCTCTTTTGTGAAGTTCGGCAATGCTTGAACATACATAGTTCTCTACTAATTCAATCTTACAGTTTTCAATTCCAAATCTATCAAACATATCAAATAAAGATGTGTATTTTCTCTTGTTTCCATTGAGATAGTGTTGGTAAGGTTTTTTATGTCCTTTAAATCTGTTTGGTAATGTATCTATTGTTGAACCGAAGTAGCATTGCTCATAAGCAATATCAACAACTTGGTAAATTTTGCCATTTTGGTAGTTTTTGGTTTTTACCATACTAAACACTATTATACATAAATAAACAGTCTTTAACACCATTTTCACAATGATATTTTATTTGAAAAAGCACAGTTACAAGACACACAATATCCAACCACATTATCCTTGAAGTGGCTAATATCATTATTAACTCTTTGACAGGTTATATTTGATGAAATCCTGCCATCTTCAAAATCTATCACCAACGGTTCATTACAATTCTCACACTGGGTATTCATCAGGTTCATCAAAAAATCTACATCCACATAATCATTTCCTTCTACATCTCTACCTGCTTTCTTGTCTTGCTCAATGTAATTTAAAACCTTTCTCTCAAAATACTGCTCTACTATCCTTTTAGATTTACTTTCTTCACCTTCATTATATTTGAAAAACTTGATTTTGTTAAAGTCTGTCGCCCTTGTAAGGGCGGTGAAAAACCAATTCTTACTAACATACCATCCATTCCAATCATATATCACTATATCACCATCAACACTACAGCCCTGCTTTGAATGAGCGGTGTAGCAGTAAGCATATATAAAATGCTTTCTCAATAATTTCAGTTCTATATGTTGCTTCTCACCAGTTGCCACATTTTGTAAAACAACAATATCACCAACAATATTTGCAATCCTAAATCTGAAATTCACATTAAATTTCTTACCGCCTTTAGTCTTAATATATTTTCTACATATCACCTCCTCATTTATCACATATTCTTCAGTTATATTTGTCATTTCTCTGATTTTGCTTGAAACCATTTTACAGGTGTTGTTTGTATAAGCAATGTTATTATCATACATTTCTATCTTGTCAGTCCATTTGAAATATGCATCAATGATTTCTCTAAAAGGTGTGCCTTCAAAAATCAACCTTTTAACATCTCTTAACTTTTGCCTATCTTCTTCAGTCTTCAACCTCTTACATTCATAAAGCATAATATTATTTTTGAAAATCAAATTAATACAATGGTCAGCATATTTTTCAAAAGCAATTACATTACTTACACTCTCAGGATTTTTTCAATTGCTTTGTATCACCAGTTGCTAATACAATCTTATCAGGGTTTTTCTTCTCAAAGTCCCATATCAAAGCCCACTTGCCTACATTATGAAAATATATCTCATCAAACACTATAACATCATAACCTGAATAATCAAACTTGTTCAGTCTTTCATCTCCAAATGAAATACCAAAAAACTTATTTATGGTAGTCCATTCACAATCACATTGTTGCCCTAACTCATTGCTATGAACAACAAATAGAACCCTGTAATTTCTTGTTTTTAGATGCTTACATATATAACTCTTACCTGTTCCTGCTACTTCCCCTCTTATCATCAACCTCTTATTATTCAAAATATGCTCATCTATGATTTCATCAGTATTCCATTCATCCTTCACTTCACCAGTCATATTTTGATATTCAGTAATATCACACAAAATACTAAGTTGCTTACAAAATGCCTTGCTGGGAAAATTGAATTTATCAGACCACCTCCATTCACCAATCTCACTACCAAACTTCAACACCTCCTTTGCCTTACCCAGATTACATTTGTCAATAACAAAGGCATCGGTCTTTACAGAATAGACTGCAACATCATTATCTTTCAATTTTGTGTATGTTTCGTTCATATCAAAATTATGATGTTGTAAAATCAGTTCTTTGATAAACCTATATCCATTCAGTAAAGTTTTTGTATCGGAAATGTTCAGCACATAGTGCTTACACTCATCCACTATTTTAGCACATTCTTTCTCATCACTTTCAGGTTCAATGGCATTGCCTTTATCATCAAATTCAAGCAAACAATCATCATCATTATCATTCACTTCACCATCCCATTTAGTTTCAGTAATGATACTTATATCACCACCGTATTTTTCTTGATAGTAAAAGGCATCAACCATTTTTGAAAACACTATGGACTTTTTAGCCTTGTTAGTTTGTTTTTCCAATAAGCCAATGTTGATACAAGCAATCATTTTTTTCTTCAACTTATCTTTCTCTTCATCCTCATCCAGTTTCAATTTCCAAAGTTCATCAACTATTTTTTTGTAATTAACTTTGTATGTATTAGATGGAATTTTGTAATAAATGACTTCAACATCATCAGCATATTTTTCAAAAACTTACCATATATCAAGTTATAAGTCCTATTGAAAAATAGATTTCTCACTTTGCTTTTAACAAAATATAATGTTAAAGCATTCATCTTGTTAAAATCATTTTTGTTATAATCATACTTCAACCAAATATCAAATTCTGAAAAGACAGGCACTTCAACAATGTCAATGGTGGATTTTGTATAAGCCTTTCTTCTATCTAATTCAATGTGTGTATCCTTTCCTTCAATGATGCTTTCAAAATATCCACTGGGAGCTATGCTATGAGCCATTGAAAATATCTTCAAGTCATCATTGTTATAATATGACTTGTGATTAGGATTGAACATACCCTTGTTGAAATTAAAAAATGCCTCATTGACTTTATTGAACATATCAGCACTATTACTATCAATACAATTATCCACCGCACAGTCTATTAAACTCTGACTTCTTATATTCAAAATCAACTTGTTAAATTTAACCTTGAGTGATGATACATTGCCACCTGCTCCCATTATGATTTTAGGCTCATACTTTGCTCTCTTGAACTCACAAAAAACTGTATTCAAATCCCTGCCACTAACTAAATTCACTTCCTCTTCACTTTCTTCATTAGCTTCAACTATACCCATTATGTCATCAATGCCATTGAAAAAATCATATTTAACTGGTTTCTCCTTGCTATTTAAACGAAAGTCAGTAGAAGCACATAGTTTCATATTTTCCTCCAATTCTTTTTGTGCTATGCTTTTGATGTTGTCATTCATTGTGTAAATGTGGTTTCCCTTAATCATTCCAAACAATACAGTTATGTTTTTGTTTTTCTTATCAGGGTCATAACTGTAAATCTTTTGACCGATACAGTTGTATAATCTGACTGTTAATTTAAATTCTTCAAATACTGGTTTCATATCTTCAACTGATGCCCCATTTTGTCTAAACTCTTCTTCATCTAAATTCATTAGTTTCAATACTTTGTCTCTGGTCATTCTTTTGCTTTCCCACTTTTTAGTATCCATCAGTGTCTCTTCATAATGGTCTATCAGTGTGTTAATCCAACATTCCCCTTCAGTGTGTTTCTTATTCTTGATGGCATCAACCAAATTATCACTGGCAACATCCATTTCGGTATTGATGCTGTAGTGATACATTCCTATCTCATTGCCATTCTTCAGCTTCTTTTTTGTTTCATCATCCCCACCTCCTGTGTTTGATACATCACTTATATCTAAAATCTTGATGGCACTTGTGTAGTCTTCAAGGTTTGTATTATTCTTCAGGTCTGGGTGTTTTTCAACTAATCTTTTGAATAACTTATCAAACAAAACTGTATCGTGTAACACTTCAAACTCTTTGTATCTACCCTTGGTGTTTCTTCTTCTGGGCAGTGTAGCATCTATCCCTGTCTCCTTTATCCAAGCCTCTCTGGTGTTCAGTTCATCAAATTGTTTTCTTGTAATTTTGTTAGGGTTGCCCTTCTTCAGTCTTAACCTATCTTTCAGTCTTTCCATCCATAAATCAAACTTATCTCTGACCACATACTTATCCACCAGTGTTTCATTCAGTTTATCCTCATCTCTTACATTCTTCAAGTTCATCTGTATAGGTTGCTCCATACGAAGTAAATTGTGCCAGTCTCCTTGGTTGTCTTTAAAGCCTCTCTGTCCTCCTGCTTTATGCCCATGATCAAAACCATACAACTGAAATCTTACAACATAGTCTTTTTTGTTTCTGTTAGTTGCCATTCTTTCATTCAATGGGGCTCTGCCTTCAATCTGTTCAAACTTTTTGTCAATTTTTTTTAAGCAAAAGTTGCTGTTCTTTTGTTGTCGCTCTTCAGGCTTTTGATTAAGTTTTTTGCTGTTTCAACTTGTGAAATCTTCCTGTCTCTATAAAATTCTACTACTTGATTAACTCTGTCTCTGACATCTTCTTTAGCACCTCTGGTTAAATCTTGTAGTATTTCTATGTTTCTAATTACACTTTTTGATGGCATTATAATATAAGTGTGAACAAATGAATCCTTGTTCTGGATGTGGTTATTGAGCTGTGATACCTGTAGTGCAAGAACATGAAAATATTCATCATTATTGATCCAGTATATGTTATACTATGCAATATATATATACCCTCTGGTAATTTAACATAGCTATTGAAAATGACCATAGAAATAGTGGATTTTTCCATTAAAAATGGTGATTTTCCATAGCTATGTTAGTTTACCAGAGGGTATATATATATATATAGATCTATCACAGTCAGCCTACAGCACGAATAGTCTCTGAGTCTCCAGGTTTGATCGCCCCAAGGCTGGTTGTTAAGCAGACAACGAGCCATCCCGACCAGCTATAGGTGGTGATCTATTCCCATAGTATACTATATGAAACCCAACTATAGTAATATAATGTAATATATTAATTCCAAACTCTCTATACATATATAATCTACCCCGCCCACATAGAATATGGAATTGAAATTTCGGCTTCCCAGGGCATCCCCATGATTGAACTTGAAACAGGATACTTAGAATACAGTTGACGTCAAAAAACCTATACTTAGAATATCGTTGGGCCATATAAATTCTTTCACTTTCACTTTTCCAGACGAATTCGTCATTTTTCCATAGAAATTCTTCACTTTTCTTTATAAATCCTTCACGTTTCCATTCAAATTCTTCACTTTTCCATATTTTTGCCATACAATTTCTTTCACTTGTTCAGTCAAATTCATCATTTTTCCATATATATATATATATATTACATATATATATATATGTCTTAATAAATCCTTCACATTTCTATACAAATTCTTCACTTTTCCATATTTGTTCCATATAAATTCTTTCATGTTTCCAGACAAATTCATTATTTTTCCATATAAATTGTTCACTTTCCTATAACAATTCTGGACGTTTCCAGCGAAACTAGTTAACCATCTTTTTTTAGGAACACCAACTAATTCCATTAGTTTTTCATTGCAAACTAGTTTTTTTTCATAGTTCTCCGACACCGTTCGTGGGGGGTACCCTTCGGTGAGCTTGAAAAACTCATTTTTTAATACAATATGAAAAGAAATTGATCATTTCGGGGAACCTGTTTTTTTGTTGAAACGTTCCAGTTTAGGAACTTCAGATATCCAGGATTGCTGCTCCCCAAAGGGAATTACGTATATAATAATCATACATGAAGGGGACCTATTCCTTGCAGAACTACATACATAGAATATAGGTACCCAGTGAAAAATATTCATCATTTTTTTAAGGAACACCACCTAATTCCATCGGTTTTTATTGCAATTTTTTTTTTTCATAGTTCTACGACGCCGGTCGTGGGGGGTACCCCTCGGTGAGCCTGAAAAATTCATTTTTTCAATACAATATTAAAAGAAATTGATCATTTCGGGGACCTGTTTTTTTTGTTGAAACGTTCTATTTTAGGAACTTCAAACATCCAGGGTTGCTACTCCCCAAAGGGAATTACGTATATCCTATACACCCTGTTGTATGGAAGAGACCAAATTCCTTTCAGAACTACATACATAGAATATAGGTCCCCGGTGAAAATATTCATTCATTTTATTGGTTTTCATTGCAAACATATGTTTTTTGTCATAGTTCCCCGACACCGGTCGTGGGGGATACCCTTCGGTGAGCTTGAAAAACTCATTTTTTTAATACAATATAAAAAGAAATTGATCATTTCGGGGGAGCTGTTTTTTTGTTGAAACGTTCTAGTTTGGGAACTTCAGATATCCAGGATTGCTGCTACCCAAAGGGAATTACGTATATAATAATTATACATGAAGGGGACCCTATTGCTTGCAAAACTACATACATAGAATATAGGTCCCCAGTGAAAAGTATTCATCAATTTTTGAAGGAATGCCACCTAAGTCCATTAGTTTTCATTGCAAACTATTTTTTTTTCATAGTTCTCCGACACCGTTCGTGGGGGGTACCCTTCGGTGAGCTTGAAAAACTTATTTTTTTGATACAATATGAAAAGAAATTGATCATTTCGGGGGAG
Organism: Cladocopium goreaui; assembly: GCA_947184155.2. Classification (NCBI taxonomy): domain Eukaryota; class Dinophyceae; order Suessiales; family Symbiodiniaceae; genus Cladocopium; species Cladocopium goreaui. The sequence continues at coordinate 29,738 of CAMXCT020000983.1, read as the reverse complement.
CTGTTTTTTTGTTGAAACGTTCCAGTTTAGGAACTTCAGATATCCAGGATTGCTTCTACCCAAAGGGAATTATGTATAAAATAATTATACATGAAGGGGACCCTATTCCTTGCAAAACTACATACATAGAATATAGGTTCCCAGTGAAAATATTCATCATTTTTTGAAGGAATGCCACCTAATTCCATTGGCTTTCATTGCAAAATATTTTTTTCATAGTTCTCCGACACCGGTCGTGGGGGGTACCCTTCGGTGAGCTTGAAAAACTCATTTTTTTAAATACAATATAAAAAGAAATTGATCATTTCGGGGGAGCTGTTTTTTTGTTGAAACGTTCTAGTTTAGGAACTTCAGATATCCAGGATTGCTTCTACCCAAAGGGAATTACGTATTTAATAATAATACATGAAGGGGACCCTATGCCTTGCAAAACTACATACATAGAATATAGGTCCCCGGTGAAAATATTCATTCATTTTATTGGTTTTCATTGCAAACATATGTTTTTTGTCATAGTTCCCCGACACCGGTCGTGGGGGATACCCTTCGGTGAGCTTGAAAAACTCATTTTTTTAAATACAATATAAAAAGAAATTGATCATTTCGGGGGAGCTGTTTTTTTGTTGAAACGTTCTAGTTTGGGAACTTCAGATATCCAGGATTGCTGCTACCCAAAGGGAATTACGTATATAATAATTATACATGAAGGGGACCCTATTGCTTGCAAAACTACATACATAGAATATAGGTCCCCAGTGAAAAGTATTCATCAATTTTTGAAGGAATGCCACCTAAGTCCATTAGTTTTCATTGCAAACTATTTTTTTTTCATAGTTCTCCGACACCGTTCGTGGGGGGTACCCTTCGGTGAGCTTGAAAAACTTATTTTTTTGTTACAATATGAAAAGAAATTGATCATTTCGGGGAACCTGTTTTTTTGTTGAAACGTTCCAGTTTAGGAACTTCAGATATCCAGGATTGCTTCTACCCAAAGGGAATTACGTATAAAATAATTATACATGAAGGGGACCCTATTCCTTGCAAAACTACATACATAGAATATAGGTTCCCAGTGAAAATATTCATCATTTTTTGAAGGAATGCCACCTAATTCCATTGGCTTTCATTGCAAAATAGTTTTTTCATAGTTCTCCGACACCGGTCGTGGGGGGTACCCTTCGGTGAGCTTGAAAAACTCATTTTTTTAAATACAATATAAAAAGAAATTGATCATTTCGGGGGAGCTGTTTTTTTGTTGAAACGTTCTAGTTTAGGAACTTCAGATATCCAGGATTGCTTCTACCCAAAGGGAATTACGTATTTAATAATAATACATGAAGGGGACCCTATGCCTTGCAGAACTACACACATAGAAAATAGATCCCCAGTGAAAATATTCATCAATTTTAAGGAATGCCACCTAAGTCCATTGGTTTTCATTGCAAAATATTTTTTTTCATAGTTCTACGACACCGGTCGTGGGGGGTACCCTTCGATGAGCCTGAAAAACTCATTTTTTTATACAATATGAAAAGAAATTGATCATTTCGGGGGACCTGTTTTTTTGTTGAAACGTTCAGTTTAGGAACTTCAGACATCCAGGATTGCTGCTCCCCAAAGGGAATTACGTATTTAATAATTATACATGAAGGGGACCCTATTCCATGCAGGACTACATACATAGAATATAGGTCCCCAGTGAAAATAGTTATCAATTTTTGAAGGAATGCCACCTAATTCCATTGGTTTCATTGCAAAATAGTTTTTTCATAGTTCTCCGACACCGGTCGTGGGGGGTACCCTTCGGTGAGCTTGAAAAACTCATTTTTTTAATACAATATAAAAAGAAATTGATCATTTCGAGGGAGCTGTTTTTTTGTTGAAACGTTCCAGTTTGGGAACTTGAGATATCCAGGATTGCTGCTACCCAAAGGGAATTACGTATATAATAATTATACATGAAGGGGACCCTATTGCTTGCAAAACTACATACATAGAATATAGGTCCCCAGTGAAAATATTCATCAATTTTTGAAGGAATGCCACCTAAGTCCATTAGTTTTCAATGCAAACTATTTTTTTTTCATAGTTCTCCGACACCGTTCGTGGGAGGTACCCTTCGGTGAGCTTGAAAAACTCATTTTTTTTAATACAATATGAAAAGAAATTGATCATTTCGGGGGACCTGTTTTTTTGTTGAAACGTTCCAGTTTAGGAACTTCAGACATCCAGGATTGCTGCTCCCCAAAGGGAATTATGTATATGATAATTATATGACCTTTTACATGGAAACGATCAAATTCCTTGCAGAACTACATACATAGAAAATAGGTCCCCAGTGAAAATATTCATCAATTTTTGAAGGAATGCCACCTAAGTCCATTAGTTTTCATTGCAAAAAAAAAATCTTTCATAGTTCCTCGACACCGGTCAAGGTGGGTACCTTTAGGTGAGCTTGAACAATTTCAAAAAGGATTTTGATGGTGTTTTGGTGGATTTTAGTGGGGTGAAAAAATTGAAACATGACCATTTATGTCCATTTATAATGCAGTATGGGTGATATTTTGATAATTCAAAACAAAATAGTGGGGTGAAAACTTGAAAAATGTTCTTGTATGCTGCAGTACGGATGATATTTTGATAATTCAAAGGATTTTGGTGGGGTGAAAATTTGAAACATGTCCATATATGTCTATTTATGCTGCAGTATGGGTGATATGTTGATAACTCAAAGGATTTTAGTGGGATGACAATTTGAAAAATGTCCATTTATGTCCATTTATGTCCATTTATGCTGTAATATGGGTGATATTTTGATAATTCAAACGAAAATTAGTGGGGTGAAAAATTGAAAAATGTCCATATATGTCCATTTGTGTTGCAGTATGGGTGATATGTTGATAATTCAAATGGGGAGAAAACAAATAAGCACGAAATGGGGGCATATTCTAAGTGGAGTTGCGTTCGAGTTCAACTGCATAATCGGAAAAACGCATATTCTATGTGGGCGGGGTACATTATATATATACCAATAAGTTGGTGATATGTCTAATAGTTGATTGAGATATATTGGATGGTATACCAACTATTGATTGTCTATAAAACCAACCTATTGGATGACTTTCAGCAAATAAGTTGCTTTTTTAGTCAAAACCCTGGAACCCTACGAAGCCCAACAGGCCGCTGGTGGGTGTTTTCCCCCACCAAGGCACAGCCAGCAGACCCACAGGCAGCGATTCTGTTCCGCTGCCCAGTGCATCCACCAGGTGACCTAACCTGAGTCGCGCAAGAGGTTTTGATGCTGCGAAAAATGAGAGTTTCAGCAACAAACATGCGGATTTAACATGATTTATATGGATATATATTATATATATATTATATATTATATATTATAGTTAGACGAGGGCAATCCCGTCTTTTTACAGACCGCACCCCCTACAATACAATAGATTTTAAAGCGGTCAAAACAAAAAGATGGGATTGCTTTACCTTATAGATAATAACATAATCAACAACAAAATCATAACAAACAAATAAAACGAAAAAAACAAAACAACATAAGCAATACAATAGATTATAAAATAGACTATACCAAAAACAATAACAACAAACCAAAACAAAAGACAATTTCACTTTTATAAAAAGAAATTTAACTATCATTCTTCTTCAAATTCTCCTCATGTTTTAAAGTGTTTGTGTGCCTCTTGTAATTTTGAGTTTGAATTTCATAATCATCACTTCAAATTTATGGGGATAACCAACATAATTTTCATAATCATTTACTATGAAGATTAAGGGATTAATTACCACAGTCTCCCCCTATAGGGGAAGCCTCAGCCCCCAGCCAATATCTTTCTCAACATATTATCTCTTTAAATTACCGCAATTACCATGCCCAAACCGCCCTTCATGAACTTGTTGATAACCATGTCTTCTTAACCTCAGTGCGATGTAAATGGCACAGCGATCCAAACTTTTGGGGCGAAATGGAGTGAAAAAGATTTGTGTGGTGTGCGTCCCAGACTTGTTGGTGCCAGTCTTCTCAAGTTTTTGGAAGGGTTTGTCTTTGTATCAGGCATGAATGCACTGAATGTCAAGCTTGCGAAGGCTCACTGGCATGAATGCTCTATTGAAGCAATGTCCTATTCCTACTTGACACCCTGAAACCTTGCTACCTACAGACCTTGTCAATCAAAACAGCATCAGCCAAGAGCCCTGTTTTGCAAGTCGCCCTCCTGTGGCGAAGCAAGCAGCACTGTTTTGAAAGTCGCCGGGAAGCCCCCCCAAGACGTGAACCATCATCATGCTCGATCTCACCCAATCATGGGATGATATTGCCGCTTTTCTCAGTCTCCTTGCCGAGGTTCTCAGACCTGGGGGTGACGTTGCCGAGGTTCTCGGACCTGTTGCCGAGGTTCTCAGACCTAAAGGCGATGTTGCCGAGGTTCTCGGACCTCCCGATGATGATGTTGCTTTTCTCAGTCTCCTTGCCGAGGTTCTCGGACCTGGGGATGATGAAGCCGCTTTTCTCGACCACCCTGACGCAGGAGAGAATTATGTCGTTGCAGTAGTAAATTATAGGGCTTTTAGACCTGACCTCCCAAAGCCCTTTAATCTCGTTGATTATCACGCACATGACAGTACCGCTTTCCTCACTGTCGGTGCAGGAGAGAGTTGTGTCCTTGCAGTAGTGAGTTGCGCCGCTTTTAGACCTGACCTCCCAAAGCCCTTTAATCTCGCCGATTATCTCGCACATGAAAACATATCTTTTCACAGTCTCCTTGCTGAGGTTCTCGGACCTGGGGATGATGAAGCCGCTTTTCTCAGTCTCCTTAAGGTCGGTGTTCTGTGCCATGACGTTGTTGCAGCCCACGCACAATGCAAGGATTAGGCAAGCGAATACACCGGATTTGAGCGCCATGGCAATGCCGACACCCCTGAGCTAAAAAGCGTCCCTGAGTGGCTTGAGGAAAAACTCGCAAAAACAGCTACGGAAGAACATAAAGATGCTGAAAAATGACACAAGAATCCAAACTCAAACTGAAAAAGCTAATTTCTGTAGCTTTCCATTTGAGAATGTCAAAGGTGCTCAAATTGAAACAAATTCCAAGGTCAAGCTCTCCAATTGGCTTAAGAACATGTGGCAAATTCACAATTTCAAACCTCCAACTGGCATATTCCCAACAGCTGAGCGCCCCGACAACAGGATAAAGAAGAGATTGATGACGAAACCATGGCGGGGCAGAAGGACAAAGGAACATAGAGTAATCCCAGCCAATGACCCAGTCAAACACAAATTCGTGGGGAGAAACAAATGAAGGGCAAAACAAAACCACGAAACCAAAGGAGCACATCAAATCAACCATATCATGGTTGCATCATGGCTTTCTAAAAACACTAAATCTTTAAAAGTTCATGCCTCATCAACAATCTTGGGTAATCAGTTAATTTGTAATATTTTTGGTTCAACTTTTCTGCAACCTCTTGCACAACATAATAACCTTTCAGCCAGTGGGAAGTTCTTTCTTTTTCAGTAATCATTTTTTTCTCATAATCTTTACCTTATCACCGACAAATAATTCTGGATAGTTTTTTTCCTTCTTTGCCTTTGATGCTACATTAATCATTGCCCTAAATTCATTTTTCTCTTTCCTTGCTTGATTAGGTGTCATACCTGTAGCGGAATGCTTCATTTTATCATTGTATGTAAGCATTATTTCTAAATTGTAGTCTGTCCATTTGATATGTTCTCTTCCTTTCTTTTCATCTGCTTCAACTCTTTTAAAAAGCATATCTTTGTAGGTGCGTATAAATCTTTCAGCAAAAGCAGGATGACCCCTTGTCCTATACAACTCAATATTCTCACCTTCAATATAGTCTTTAAAATCACCTCCTGCTATTGCTTTTTCATCATCACTGTATATGATTTTTGGTTTCTTTCCCATTCTTTTTAATGCCTCTTTAGTTGCCTCAATAACATCAGGTTCATTCTTGCTTACAATTGGAATTACTACGGCATACTTGCTTAAAACATCAATACAAACCAATCCTCCTCTATATTTTTGTTCTTCATCAAAATCATAATACCCCATAAAAAAACAAATCAATTTGATAAGTATGATTGTTATGAGGTGCTACAAAGGAATTATGCCCTCTTGGCTTTGCTTTTATCTCAACATTTTTCCTAAAGAATTGTTCAACATCCTCTTTCTTGATTGTAGGTTCTTTCTTTTTAGCATCTTCTAATGTGGTCTTTCTTGAACCATAGCCACTTCTATCAAAATAAATATCACGAATAATTTGTTGTTTCTTACTTTCACTCATTATAGAATAGATGATATAATAAATATTAAAATTATATCATTTATTCTTCATTTTGTTTGTTTAACCAGTCTTGGTGTTTCTTTGTTCTAAAATGCTGTGCTTTGTATCCGTATGAAATGATACAACCACAATCACAGGTAATCTTTTTAGATTTTCTCTCATCGATTTTGTCAGCATTATTCTTTTGATATTCTTTTTGTTGTTCTTGGTAGTATGTTTTTTTGCTATGATAATTACTGCGTTTGATTTCACACAAATGTTCTCGCTTGTTGTCATTGTATTCTTTGATGCGCCCATTTTTATTGTTTTGGTAATAGTTTTTGCTTTTTTCTTTATAGGGTTCAGGATTGTCATTGTATCTCTCTTTTGCTGACCTTCCTGATATGTTTTTGTTGATACAGTCATTGTTCTTAATGTAATAACCTTCTCTTTTGTGAAGTTCGGCAATGCTTGAACATACATAGTTCTCTACTAATTCAATCTTACAGTTTTCAATTCCAAATTTATCAAACATATCAAATAAAGATGTGTATTTTCTCTTGTTTCCATTGAGATAGTGTTGGTAAGGTTTTTTATGTCCTTTAAATCTGTTTGGTAATGTATCTATTGTTGAACCGAAGTAGCATTGCTCATAAGCAATATCAACAACTTGGTAAATTTTGCCATTTTGGTAGTTTTTGGTTTTTACCATACTAAACACTATTATACATAAATAAACAGTCTTTAACACCATTTTCACAATGATATTTTATTTGAAAAAGCACAATTACAAGACACACAATATCCAACCACATTATCCTTGAAGTGGCTAATATCATTATTAACTCTTTGACAGGTTATATTTGATGAAATCCTGCCATCTTCAAAATCTATCACCAACGGTTCATTACAATTCTCACACTGGGTATTCATCAGGTTCATCAAAAAATCTACATCCACATAATCATTTCCTTCTACATCTCTACCTGCTTTCTTGTCTTGCTCAATGTAATTTAAAACCTTTCTCTCAAAATACTGCTCTACTATCCTTTTAGATTTACTTTCTTCACCTTCATTATATTTGAAAAACTTGATTTTGTTAAACTCTGTCGCCCTTGTAAGGGCGGTGAAAAACCAATTCTTACTAACATACCATCCATTCCAATCATATATCACTATATCACCATCAACACTACAGCCCTGCTTTGAATGAGCGGTGTAGCAGTAAGCATATATAAAATGCTTTCTCAATAATTTCAGTTCTATATTTTGCTTCTCACCAGTTGCCACATTTTGTAAAACAACAATATCACCAACAATATTTGCAATCCTAAATCTGAAATTCACATTAAATTTCTTACCGCCTTTAGTCTTAATATATTTTCTACATATCACTTCCTCATTTATCACATATTCTTCAGTTATATTTGTCATTTCTCTGATTTTGCTTGAAACCATTTTACAGGTGTTGTTTGTATAAGCAATGTTATTATCATACATTTCTATCTTGTCAGTCCATTTGAAATATGCATCAATGATTTCTCTAAAAGGTGTGCCTTCAAAAATCAACCTTTTAACATCTCTTAACTTTTGCCTATCTTCTTCAGTCTTCAACCTCTTACATTCATAAAGCATAATATTATTTTTGAAAATCAAATTAATACAATGGTCAGCATATTTTTCAAAAGCAATTACATTACTTACACTCTCAGGATTTTTTCAATTGCTTTGTATCACCAGTTGCTAATACAATCTTATCAGGGTTTTTTCTTCTCAAAGTCCCATATCAAAGCCCACTTGCCTACATTATGAAAATATATCTCATCAAACACTATAACATCATAACCTGAATAATCAAACTTGTTCAGTCTTTCCTCTCCAAATGAAATACCAAAAAACTTATTTATGGTAGTCCATTCACAATCACATTGTTGCCCTAACTCATTGCTATGAACAACAAATAGAACCCTGTAATTTCTTGTTTTTAGATGCTTACATATATAACTCTTACCTGTTCCTGCTGCTTCCCCTCTTATCATCAACCTCTTATTATTCAAAATATGCTCATCTATGATTTCATCAGTATTCCATTCATCCTTCACTTCACCAGTCATATTTTGATATTCAGTAATATCACACAAAATACTAAGTTGCTTACAAAATGCCTTGCTGGGAAAATTGAATTTATCAGACCACCTCCATTCACCAATCTCACTACCAAACTTCAACACCTCCTTTGCCTTACCCAGATTACATTTGTCAATAACAAAGGCATCGGTCTTTACAGAATAGACTGCAACATCATTATCTTTCAATTTTGTGTATGTTTCGTTCATATCAAAATTATGATGTTGTAAAATCAGTTCTTTGATAAACCTATATCCATTCAGTAAAGTTTTTGTATCGGAAATGTTCAGCACATAGTGCTTACACTCATCCACTATTTTAGCACATTCTTTCTCATCACTTTCAGGTTCAATGGCATTGCCTTTATCATCAAATTCAAGCAAACAATCATCATCATTATCATTCACTTCACCATCCCATTTAGTTTCAGTAATGATACTTATATCACCACCGTATTTTTCTTGATAGTAAAAGGCATCAACCATTTTTGAAAACACTATGGACTTTTTAGCCTTGTTAGTTTGTTTTTCCAATAAGCCAATGTTGATACAAGCAATCATTTTTTTCTTCAACTTATCTTTCTCTTCATCCTCATCCAGTTTCAATTTCCAAAGTTCATCAACTATTTTTTTGTAATTAACTTTGTATGTATTAGATGGAATTTTGTAATAAATGACTTCAACATCATCAGCATATTTTTTCAAAAACTTACCATATATCAAGTTATAAGTCCTATTGAAAAATAGATTTCTCACTTTGCTTTTAACAAAATATAATGTTAAAGCATTCATCTTGTTAAAATCATTTTTGTTATAATCATACTTCAACCAAATATCAAATTCTGAAAAGACAGGCACTTCAACAATGTCAATGGTGGATTTTGTATAAGCCTTTCTTCTATCTAATTCAATGTGTGTATCCTTTCCTTCAATGATGCTTTCAAAATATCCACTGGGAGCTATGCTATGAGCCATTGAAAATATCTTCAAGTCATCATTGTTATAATATGACTTGTGATTAGGATTGAACATACCCTTGTTGAAATTAAAAAATGCCTCATTGACTTTATTGAACATATCAGCACTATTACTATCAATACAATTATCCACCGCACAGTCTATTAAACTCTGACTTCTTATATTCAAAATCAACTTGTTAAATTTAACCTTGAGTGATGATACATTGCCACCTGCTCCCATTATGATTTTAGGCTCATACTTTGCTCTCTTGAACTCACAAAAAATTGTATTCAAATCCCTGCCACTAACTAAATTCACTTCCTCTTCACTTTCTTCATTAGCTTCAACTATACCCATTATGTCATCAATGCCATTGAAAAAATCATATTTAACTGGTTTCTCCTTGCTATTTAAACGAAAGTCAGTAGAAGCACATAGTTTCATATTTTCCTCCAATTCTTTTTGTGCTATGCTTTTGATGTTGTCATTCATTGTGTAAATGTGGTTTCCCTTAATCATTCCAAACAATACAGTTATGTTTTTGTTTTTCTTATCAGGGTCATAACTGTAAATCTTTTGACCGATACAGTTGTATAATCTGACTGTTAATTTAAATTCTTCAAATACTGGTTTCATATCTTCAACTGATGCCCCATTTTGTCTAAACTCTTCTTCATCTAAATTCATTAGTTTCAATACTTTGTCTCTGGTCATTCTTTTGCTTTCCCACTTTTTAGTATCCATCAGTGTCTCTTCATAATGGTCTATCAGTGTGTTAATCCAACATTCCCCTTCAGTGTGTTTCTTATTCTTGATGGCATCAACCAAATTATCACTGGCAACATCCATTTCGGTATTGATGCTGTAGTGATACATTCCTATCTCATTGCCATTCTTCAGCTTCTTTTTTGTTTCATCATCCCCACCTCCTGTGTTTGATACATCACTTATATCTAAAATCTTGATGGCACTTGTGTAGTCTTCAAGGTTTGTATTATTCTTCAGGTCTGGGTGTTTTTCAACTAATCTTTTGAATAACTTATCAAACAAAACTGTATCGTGTATCACTTCAAACTCTTTGTATCTACCCTTGGTGTTTCTTCTTCTGGGCAGTGTAGCATCTATCCCTGTCTCCTTTATCCAAGCCTCTCTGGTGTTCAGTTCATCAAATTGTTTTCTTGTAATTTTGTTAGGGTTGCCCTTCTTCAGTCTTAACCTATCTTTCAGTCTTTCCATCCATAAATCAAACTTATCTCTGACCACATACTTATCCACCAGTGTTTCATTCAGTTTATCCTCATCTCTTACATTCTTCAAGTTCATCTGTATAGGTTGCTCCATACGAAGTAAATTGTGCCAGTCTCCTTGGTTGTCTTTAAAGCCTCTCTGTCCTCCTGCTTTATGCCCATTATCAAAACCATACAACTGAAATCTTACAACATAGTCTTTTTTGTTTCTGTTAGTTGCCATTCTTTCATTCAATGGGGCTCTGCCTTCAATCTGTTCAAACTTTTTGTCAAATTTTTTTTAGCAAAAGTTGCTGTTCTTTTGTTGTCGCTCTTCAGGCTTTTGATTAAGTTTTTTGCTGTTTCAACTTGTGAAATCTTCCTGTCTCTATAAAATTCTACTACTTGATTAACTCTGTCTCTGACATCTTCTTTAGCACCTCTGGTTAAATCTTGTAGTATTTCTATGTTTCTAATTACACTTTTTGATGGCATTATAATATAAGTGTGAACAAATGAATCCTTGTTCTGGATGTGGTTATTGAGCTGTGATACCTGTAGTGCTGGTAGTTCCGGACAGCGTTACGGCATTGCAAGCAGAGCTCGGACTTTTTCCTCGCGCAGGGACTTGAGCCAGTACGGCGTTCCAAATGCACAATCAAGTATGTACATGATAAGCGTCCTAGCGTTTAGTTCCCTTTGACACCCCCCATGCCCGTGGTATTCTTCGAACCACGGACACGAGAGAGGGAACTTTGAATTAAATTGTTTCTGCTACTTGAATTACGCCTATGTACATAAAACGTGCCATTCGGTTCCCCCTCCCCCACATTCCCGAAGGGAATAATGGTTCAGGGTTCGCCTACTCTCTGGCTGTCGATGCATCGGCACTTCATCAAGCTGTACAACGCGAATTATTGCTAGCTAACATCTACTTATCTACGCTGGCTCAGCTCGCCACTCACCCGTAGGGAGAAATGGGTCACTTCGCTACCAAAGATTTATAATGCTAACTAACGAATTCACGTGCACATTGCAGAATTTCATGCAGATTGGGAATATCAAAAGTCTTGAACCTAAGCGAATTAGTCTACTGCCTCGCTCAGAGTCCACTCAGTTGGTCTTTTCCTGATCATCTGTTTACAAAGACGATACACATCTTGTAGTTCAGTGACCATTTTGGCGGACAGAGGTAATAAGTTCACTGCTCACGGCGGACTTTCTTCCATTGAGGTGCTGTCGGAGTTCTCTCCCATCCCGCCGCACGTTTTGGAGCAGCTTTCGGCGATGAAGGCTTTGCAGGCGGTGCCTTTGATGGTTCATGGGATTTCGGCATAGCCTTGCCCTTTGGTGCACTAGCCGATGATGATGATGCTGAACCAGTGCCTTCAGGTGTCTGTGAAGGTTGCGCAGGTGGTTTAGCAAACTTGGAAGCTGCAGTATGTCCAACTGCTTTGAATACTTCACCCACCACTTCGTCGCCAAGGGTTGGAGCCATCTTCGTTTTCATCTCGGTCTTTCCCCTCTGCGCCTCGGCCTCGGCCAGCTGAATAGCATAAGCCATCTTGCTGACAAAGTTTTGAGGTAAAGGAATGCCACATTGTTGGGCGGCAAAGAGCAGTTCTACTTTCTGTTCTTTCTCCCTCAGGCTCAGATATACCGAGAATGCTGGGAGTTCGATGCAGTTGGGGAAGCCGTGGCTCCCAGAGCGAAAGAAGGTGTACGACTCGTGCTCCGGAAAGGTTCCTTTGAGCAGTCGTCGAAGGAAGTTGCTGATGGTTACTCGCATCTCCTTTTTCCCTTGGGCATCAGCCTGCATTCGGTTCATTGGCATGAGGAAACCCAATGATTCGGGAGTGTACCCAGCGCAGACCAGAAATTCCATCATCTTTTCATAGATCTCTAAATTCTTGATGACAGGCATCATCATGTTTCTTGGTCGTCCTGAGTACATCTTCTCTCCCTCTGACCAGGAGTTCCTTTTCCCTTTCTCCTGAAAGAGTTCATCCAATTCCAGCTCTGTCGGCCGCTTGAGGTTGCCGTCCGGGTCTTCACCTGTGTAGGGGCAGAAGTCGTCCAGGTCCAGCCGGACTCGCCTGGTTTCCGTCATCAGCACATGGTACGCCTCAGGGGTCATAGTGACTCTCTGGTTGTAGTAGTGCCTGAACATTGTGATGACCTTTGACATGACAGCATTGTCATACAAGTGAGCCGCGGCCTCGGAGACATCATTGTTGATAAGACCGTCTTCTGGCATACCCTTGCTGCCGCTCTCAAGATTCTTGGTCCATGCTGGAAGTTTGGTAGAGGGCTCATCATCAGGTTCGACGTCCATTTCATCATCGTCTTCTTCAATGATTTCGTCCTCTTCCCGTTGAGCTTCCTCCTCCTGGTCCATTTCCTCATCGTCGCCCTCATTGTAGTCGACCTCGTCAGGATTGAATCCATAGTCATTGGATTCGGATACGTTTTCTTGTGCTTGATTGACCGTATCCTTGAACAATGACTCTTCTTGTCGACGAACTTCTTCATCGAGCTCTTTCTTTGTGGCCTCATCTTCATCGTCTTCAGGAGCTTGTAGCCGATATGGACGAATCCCGCAACTCTCGAGTTCTGTCCAGCAAACTATGCACACTGCTAGTTTTGTCGGCGTCTCATTGATACAGTGAGGACAATGGCGGCAACCTGAAGTTTGCACCCTTTTGCGTTCGACTATGTAGTCGATCAGCTTGATGCGGGCCAGGTATTGTTCTTGTCCGCCAGGCTCGATGAGGTTGTTCTTGAATTGGTTTACGATGTTCATGGCATCCATGGCAATCTCGTCAAACGGTTGGTCTTCGGCGTCGATGCACTGACTTGCAACCCTCAGGATGGACTCCTTGGTGGCTACCGTTCTTGATTTGATAGTTCCAGACCGGACTACCTGGTCGTCGCCCGAAGGGACGAACAACCGGAGCCATGTCTTGTTATACTGATCCCTGGGGTCCTGAATCCATCCACCTTTGATTGCCGAGAATGGGATGATCCTTGGTGAAACGATCTGTCCCGAGTCAGTTAGTCGACCACCATATTCCACCATCAAGGTCTCGGTCGGGATGAACAAGCATATGTAGTCACCCTTACGCGTATCAACGCTCTTCGTGATGGTCCATGATCTGTGATCCCATGGGACGTACGGGTTGAAGAACGTGAACATCCGATGACCTTCTCCAAGACCTCCTGGAATTAATCCCTGCCTCCAAATGCTTCGAAGGTTGGTCTTCTTGGTGATGTGGAAACAAACCGGTAATGACAAAACAGTGTTGGGTGCGATTGGATGTGAAAGCAGCGAGGACAGCAATGAAACGTCGTCTCTTGAAGATCCTTCTTTGTGCCCCGTAGGAGCACGAACTGCCACTGGATAGAGCAGTAGACCTTCATCAGGAATGTGCGTATCCGCATCGACATTATTGTCAATGCACGTCAGGCTGCGTCGATCAATATCCTTGTTGATCCCAAATGCCAAAACTTGTTCACGCACACGACGTCCGTACCTGGCACAGTGGAACATGATCTTGAAGAGCAATGTCATGCGAAAGTTCGCCTCGTCGACATTCCATGCCCTCTGATCATTTGCTCTTCCCTTTGGGGCAAGGAATACATGTGGCCAGCGTGCATAATCGTGCCTCCAGATGGACTCACATTTGAGCACTTCCTCGATGGGCACCCAGCCGGCGTCATCACAGGGCAGACTCTGTTGCTCTGATACCTTCCCCACATTGTGCCGTAGGATCCTGTTCAGTGATGCACTCACCTTGTCCTCGTAGGCATCGAGTCGGTTGCCAGTTTCGAAGCGATAGTTGGTCGCATATTCCACGCCGCCAAAGTAGGAGCAATTGAAGAAATGGGCCCCTGTGGTTGGGATGATTTTCAAGAAACCATCTTGCGGCGCCTTGACACGTTTGTAGAAGGTCTTCCTGATGTTGTTGTCAGAGTAGCTTGCCATGAAGTCTGGCACTGACCAAGTGTCACCTCCTCCTCTGACGATGGCGTCTCGGATCACTTCGTTGAGGTCAACAACGTTTTGTGGTCCCAGCTTTGTAACATCACGCCCTTCAATGCAGAATTTGCCATACTCATCGAGGTCACCAACTTCAGACATAGTTCTGATGCTGTCATACCATTGGTGTTCGCCAAACCTCGATTTTGTAGGTTCATCTGTTTGCCCCGACCCTTCAGTAGCACCTGAACCGTCCTTCTTGTGCTCAGGAGGCTCCATATCGACGTCATCAGATGTGGGACTATCAGCCTCGAGCGAAGCTCGGACGGCCTTTAGCACTTTTCTGACTTCATCTCTCTTCTCATGTTCACATTCCAGATGGCCATGTTTGGTGCTACCACAATACAAGCACACGTTGACATCCTCAGAGACAGTGAAGAGTTTTCCCAACGCATCCAAAAGTTGTTGTCTCCCCGACATCTCTGATTCCCTGACCACATCAGTGGGATCGTTTGCTGGCTCATCAGCTTCCTCCTCCCCAGGGTGAGCCGAAGGCTCGTCACCTGGCTTGGCATCGGCATCAGTGCCCATGCTGGCGTCATTCCCTGTGATGTTGTTCTTCCTGCGATAATGAGAGAACACCTGATCCTTCTCCCATTCCGTGAGGCAGCTGAAATTGGCCAGAGTCTCATATCCGGGGATTGCGTGGATGATCTTCATGACCCTCTCGGCTTCTGCGGTTTGCAGTGTGCAGTCGAAGGATCCCCGTCTCTTGTCATTGATGGTGCTTGTGGTTCTTGATGTCGATGTGAACTGAGCCAATGCCTTTTCCAATCCATTGAGGTATTCAGCTGGATCAACACTGGCATTGAAAACATCAACAACTCCTTTGGCCATGTTGGCCACATCCAAGACACCAAGCCAGAATTCGATGATATCTCCAGTTTTCTCGGCAGATGCTCGGGAGAATCCAAAGATCTCGTTCCTCTCCTTCACCTCGGGAACGGCGACCTTCTCGAAGAAGTCTTTGTATGCGACATTTCCGCAATCCTTTGTGACTCTGTAGATCAATAGCCACTTCTTCGCGACTTCATCAAAAACTCTTTCGCGATAGATGCTGAATTGCTTGCCGCGTCCATTCCGGAAAATTTCCAGAGCTTGCCTCTTCGAAATCCTGACTCCTCCCATGTGAGATAGAGATTTCATCAAATGCTCCCCATACGCCAACGATGCATTTGAAATCAACGAAGACGCAGTAAATGTAAGCCAGGTCTGAAATCCTTGATTGATGTCAACAATGTCAACACCAAGATCCTCAAATGCAACCTTCAATCTGGCCGCAAGGAGCAGGACGGACTTTCTGGCCTCCAATGTTGGAGCTGAACGCTTGTAGTGGTCCTGGGTATTGGCGGAGCAATTAATGCAGTGGGATGGTCTCGACTGACATGTCTCGATCTCATCCATCGTCACCGCATTTCTGCAGCTTGTGCATAAGATGTCGGAATTCTCCGTGTCGATGGTGAACCACATGCATCGATCGGAAACAACTGGTTCCAACTCGTGGGTGCCGACTACTGGTTCGACCCAACTGGTCTTGAACCTCTTGTCCTTTGTGAATCGGTTGACGGCGGTTCCAGGGCCTCGCTGGAAGATTGTTGTGTCATCATTTGCATAGTCACCTGGGGTCATCTCGCCACTGGCAATCTTGAACGCCTCAGTCGGTCCAGTCATATCCTCCAGAACTTTGGTGTTAATGCCAGATTCATCGGGTTTGAACGCCCCCTCGTTGAGGACTGAAACGTGTTCCCGGTTCGTGGCACACATGAGGAATACTCTTTGGCGAAATAGGTTCTTCTCAATCACAGACCAAATTGCCGTCTTCCCCAAAGTCCCCTTTTTGGTCGTACTCAATATTGGATATTGTTTCCCAAATTGTGAATACATTGATCGCCACATTCTTTGGTCAGATGTCACCAAGATCCCTTGGAGCCTCATCTTCTCGATCAGCTCATCTGCGAGTCTTGACGTGACAGAATCCATACCGTTGAACATGGAGTCATTGTTGATGGCGACCATCAGAGGTCGGGACGTAACTTGATCAAGATCGAGCACCCCTTTGACAAACTTGTTCTTGAAGTCATTTTCAAGCATGACACAATGAGGTGGTTTCTGGGCATGAAGGAATTGCAATGACAACCAAAGATGCACAGTTATCAAACCATCGTCGACGGTATCCGTGCTGAGGTACTGCTTGACTTTGTCAAGGGTTTCGAGGAATTGTTGAAGTGGTCGTTCTGCATCGGAATCATGGATCTTGAATACTTCAACACTTTCCCATCCCATGTCAGCTAATCCCATTTGGATGCCATGCGTCCCACTCTGGGTTCCCACGCGGAACATCAGGTCGGTGATAAGGATGGTAGTTCCAGCCCTGAAGTCACCTGCCAACATGTCGTGATCTCTTGGACCATTTGGTGCTTCGATGATCCTGCAAGCAAGTGGGTTGGTGATCATCTTCTTGATGCGGCCCAAGTCAGAGTGGTTGGCGACATTCACGTCGTGCTGCCCTAGCATCATGAGCATTCCTGCAGTCGACAAATAGCACCCTGTCCGCGTCAGCATGTACTTGCGGACGACGTGGCTGTAGCACCTCAGCCAGTCCTTCTCGGAGATGGTGGACGCGGTGTCCTCCGTCACGACCGCCGGATTGCAGATCCCGAAGACCATGCAAGCATATGCGGTCACTCTCCTCAAATATTGTGCCCAAGGTGCTGAACCTGAAGTGCTGGCAGCTTGAGCTGCTGGGCCTTGGATGATTGATAGTAGGAAGTGATCCCGCTCGTCCATCCATGCCGATGTGATGAACTCTGAGTTCCTTTGGTCGGGCATTGAGGATGTCCTGAAAAGATATCCGGTTGGTACCCGAGGAATCACCCAGTCCTTCTTCGCGGGAGGTGTAGATGGCCTTGCCTTCGATGGTGGTGCTTTTGGTGGTGGTGCACTCCCAGCTGCAGAGCTGGAACCATCGTGTCCACCGAAGGTGGAACCACTAGGCCCAGTCTGCTGTTGTTGCTGTTGTGCCCGCTGCGCATCGGCTTCCCTCTGTTGCTTGTCATCCATCATTCTGATAGGTGAGGGATCCCAACCTGGATGATCCGGTTGACTTGGAGGGTTTCTGCCGTCTTTCGGCATCAGCGGAATGTCCCATCCATCGATGTGGGAGACCTCTGTGGCTCCTTGGCCCATCTGTGTGGTGGCAGTGGTCGTCACATAGTCGCGAATACAGGAAAATGTCCTGTTTCGTTTCTCCACCTCCTCGAACATGCCCTGATCGGCCTTCTCGATGTTGTAGCCCCCCAACTCCCATATGTCGTCGCGGAGGTCAATGGCCTTCTTCATTCTGACCAGATCGGCTCTGATGATCCCGCTCAGGTGCGACATGGATGTGAAGTTTTCCAGTCGCGCCATCCACTCATGTAGCATCTTGGAGACCATGAGGATGGTTTGTAAGTGGACGACGGCCACCGTCCGCTCTAAGCTGAGCTCATAGTTCATCGACATCCAGTCTTCCAGGACATTCTGGACAATGATGGTCTTACCCTGGCTGCTTGTCGCCCTTGCATTGTGGCGACGGAGCGCATAGCCTAAGCTGTAGCTCTCCTCGTACATGATGTTAACCAGGTATTTGATGCGGTCTTCAACTTCGTCAGGGGCAGGTGCCTCTCGCTGCATCACTTCAAATGACCATTGTTCCCACTTTCGACGGGCAATCTCCTCGAAGTTCGTCCTCTTCCGGATTTGGTAACACGAACTTCCATATGGAGGGTATGTCTGATTCAAGGATCCGAGGTGTGTTGGACTCGTATTTGCAATCTTGTCACGTAGTCCCTTAACCGTGATTTCCTTGTTGATCATACTATTTTGCCCGGTGTAGTGGTCCTTGAGGGTGTCCCATGGTTCATCTATTCTAATCGCACACTCAAAGGTGCACAAGAGCTTCATGATGCCCTTCTCCTCTGAGTTTCTGGCGGCCCCTTCCACCAATTTTGATAATCGGGCCCCTTTGTCGATGAAACTGATGGCAGACATCTTCAACTCATTCTCATTGGTCACTTTTGACAGCATCTTCATTAGCAACCTGATTGCATGAGTTACGAATATTCTGCCACTTCTATCCATGACAAAGGCTAAGGCCACAACGACAGGAGGAGAAATCTTTACTCGATCCAACCATTCGTCGAGGTCCTTGTCCTTGTAACCCCTGAAGTTTGCCTCCTCATAGGTTGAGAATGGAGCAGGAAGGTTATGCTCTTGTTTCTTCTCCTGAATGAGGGACAGGGTCGACTTCAGTAAGCTGATCCCCTTGGCCGCTGATGGGATTACAAGGTCAGTTCCAGCCATTGCGAAGACCGAAATGAGGCTAGGAGAATCCGGATCCGTCAAGGTGCACCAACGACGCAGGTAACAGCCTGACTTCACCTTCAATCTACCTTCAACGGGATCCGGATCCACCAAGAGTGATCCACGAAGTGGATACAGCCTCAGCTTCACCTTCACACCGCCTCGTCGGGTGATGAAGTTAATAAATAACTTTTCATTGATGGTCTTCACGTTGGTGTTGCATTCATAGTCATTCATGATGACACATGCACATGACTTCGACTTATAGTAATCTTCCTCTTCCATAACCTTTGGTCGAAATCTCCTTCCATAAACGTTGTTAATCAACATTTGGTTTGTGACACCACGAAGGATGCATCTGACAATCTTCTCGGTATATAATTGTGTTGCACGTGTTTCTCTACCCGCACATTGACCGTGAGTGTGTGAGCCATCACATTTTTCATGCATGTCAAAGAACTCAACCCCCCATGAAACGATCCTCCATGGTTTCTTGATTGCGGTCCCAACATCTTTGAATTGTGATTTCAAACCATACATGCATCCATCAAAGTCATGCACAGTTGATTGGGTTCCACTGATCAGAAACTTCATTCTCTCGTCATTCCAATAGTCGCATCCTCGAGGTAGTTCCAACAATGCCATTGCATGCAAAACATGTACACGCTGCAAACACAATGTGAACTCTTCCCATAGCTCCCAATATAGAAGTGCTTTCATTCTGATGTTGTGTGCTGTGACCTCACTCACATTTTTGTCTAACCGATTCCACGGCGAACCACCGGTGCAAGGTCCCGCAAAGAACACGCAGTCACTAGGCCCCCTGATGCAACGTCTCCATTTTGCCCTTCCGTAGTTGGACATGAGGTTGTCATCTTCGGTAATTGTGACCACATGCATCATCTTAAACCGACTTTGTTGGTGAATCTTGGTGATGATACTTTGCGTTTCGGCACACATAAGGAGCAGGCATGGGACATCATCTTTCATCTCATAGACGTTGAGAGATATGGTAACGTCATTGAGTATCTTCCCGAGAAAATCAGCATAAGATTGCCTGAAGTGATATGTCAGAATCTTCCCATTCTTTCGATGTAGTGTCATCTGAATATCCCAATCATTTTGTTTTCTGGTCTCATGCTTCAACTTGTAATGATGGGCTATAAACATGTCATCCAATGGAATGATTTTCATGTTCCCATCAAGGATACAGGTGACCACAGTGTCCTGGCACGATGCCCTGTCCTCCACGTCAGATCCGCTGTCCATCACATCTTTGATGTCTGCATTGGATATGATCTTGAAGGTAGTGGTCCCTGTCCAAAATTCATTTCTTTTGTTGGTCTTCTCGATGTTATTCCCCGCCAATCTCCATGAGTCATGGATCAATCTCCCACTTGACTGAAACACTTGGTTAGTTTCCCGTTCATCTCTAAACCGTCTCAGCTTACATGGCAGAAAGTCAGCCTCTTTGGGGGTAAACATCTTTCTCCTTGGTACTTTGTGCACTCTCGTCAATGTCGTTTCGTCCTTCCATATCCATTCATCTTGATCACATTCATTTTTGGATATCTTCTTTCCCTTTCTTGACGACGTTGAGGGGTTATAGGCTTTGTCTTTTGATACCCTACCAGCAATCACATCACCACCGGCAAGTATAATTCGTCGTCGATTGGGATCTTTGTTTTCTGTGGGATATGGATCATCATCGGAGTCCCCCGAAGGAGGAAATCCCATTGGAAGACTACCCCATCCAGAACTCCCCCCATGAACAACTCGAAGGAGCGTGTTGATCACCCGAGCAGTACCACATGGAGCTGCATGAATGGTTGTGGGTTCATTTCCATGGGATTGATGACAAAATAGTTGACCTACCCCCACAGTTAACTGAGGATACTTCAGGACTGGAGTCTGACGAGTCGGCACCGCAGCAGCATGGAGCCCTTGTCGTGCTGTTGACGCCAGGTGTCCCGGTGAGACAACACCAGCTGATTGCCTAGTAATCACCGAAGGTGATATACTAAATTTACACGGATGGTATTGGAAACAAGCTCGTTCTACCCATTGATCAAAACGGTCTTGTTGTTGAACAGGTGGAACTCGATCCTCAACCTTGATCCATTTGCCATGAGAAAGTATCCAGGTACTTCTCAAACAATCATGCGGCAATGATACACCAGATGGTCGCTTTCTAAAGAAAGTTGGCGTCTTAACAACCAATATGGGATCCATACCAGGTAGTTGTTGTAGTTGTTCTTTACCAGAAAGACCCTTCTGATACACCTCAGGTGGTAGAATAGGTATTTCGGTATACGGAAAATTTGGAACATCTTGAGTTTTGGTTTGAAACACTTGTCGGACAGTGGTATCAACATCCGTGGTGGGTGAGACCATATCGAGCAGATCTTTCGTACCGATGTCACCAGGGTCCAACAGGTTGATGAGCATACATGCTCTTTTCCATGCCAACGGATTCTTGAAGCCTTTGGTGTGAATGTCAGCGGCCATTTTCGAGGTCACCTCATACATGAGTACGTAGTTCTCCCGAGTAAAATGTTCATGGAGGGAAGTAATGGCTATGCCATGGGTCCTCTCAAGATGCCGCATAGTGGGGTTACGACCCGACCTGACTACACCGATCATGCCCTGATTGTCATCATGAAACAATAATTTGGGCGATTTTCCCGTCAGCGTTTCCCAGATGCTCATTGCGGGCAAACCCATAGTACGGAGGGTGACATCGGCTGCCACGATTTCAGCCTCAGGCGTCGAATGGCTTACGCATCCTTGCCGTTTGCTGCCCCCGGACAAAGGAAACCGTGTGTGGTTGCCCTGGATATGCATATGAGACCCTGAAGTTGATCTCAAAGACTGTGCACACCCTGCAAAATCAGCATCAGCAAATAAAGACAATGTCAATTCATTGAACTTGTCCCCAACCCAGCCGGTCATTCTTTTAGATAGGCTGGAATTCACGTAGCACATTAAGTGATACAACTTTGCATCGTCATCAATGGTCCACTTTGTTACATTCCTGGCCAGGGAATTAATGGAACGAAGCAGATCAAAACGAGCAATCCTCGCCGCGTACAGCAGCTTCATCAACACGCTGGCAGCGTGTGGCGCTAATGCACCTCTCTCAGCAGACTCCCCAGGCGAGACGTCTTCCCCTTGGGTTCCTTGTTCATAAAACAATGGAGCGTCCGGATCAAATTCATGAGTACACCATGGACATACCTTCTTGTTCTTGGGGTTCCCGGGACATGGTGCTCTAGACTTGTGTTTCTTTGTTTCTTCAGGTAGACTTGGAGTAGATACTTGTTTCAACTTCGTATCTTTTCCAACAATGTCCAAGTACTTCTCAACTGACAGCTTCAACAAACCTTCCATGTCATAGGTCATGGTTGACACCGGGGTTCCATCATGAAGTTTGGTAGATCCCTTTCTCAAAATACAACCAAGGTAGAGTCCTAAGTCAGTCTCGGGCTCGATGTTGAGTTTTGATCGAAGCATCTCCCAACCCTTAGTCAGGTTCTCTTCCGGTCCTGCCAGCTTTAAGTCGTCTACATAGATGACAAGAAGTAACTTCAGTTTCTTGTGAAAATACATTGAAGGCCATTCTTCTCCAACAGGAACGAAGTCGAGTTCTCGAACTTTCTGATCACAGTGTTGTTCCCACATTGTTCCCGAATCGGGGTGACCATATAAAGCTTTAACCAATCTAACAACTGGTCTACGAAACTTTCGAATATCGACATCGTCTGGCCAAGCATCTTCGGGTAGCTCAACCCAACATGGTGTCCGGTTAGTTTTGCTTGAATGTACGCCTGAATAGCGTCGGCAAGTTTTACATTATGACCAGGAAGACACCCATAGAAATCAGCCCATCTCGATGCCTCAAAAGTAGCTGGAGAATTGCCCAAGTCCTGGAAGAAAGCAGCCTCCCAGAATTGGTTCTTCACCTGATCACCAAGCAAGACACCTCGGCCTTTGAATTTTCTACTAGGGCTTCCTGCGGGCAATTGGTAATTTTTCTCAACACAGATACCATGCACTCTGGCCATGTGAACCTCTGTCTTGTTTGCCTTTGCTTCACGAACAACGTCATCATATTCTCTAACGACACTGAAATCATAAACTCCAGCAGCATGTTGACCCAACCATTCCTTCCTCATAGCTTTACGTGCATCATCGTTTTCCATCATTTCTTTTCGACCAACAGGTCTAGCCACTGCAGTGTTGAACATCTTGTTGATACTGATTCCATCATCATTTGAAGCTAGCTTTTCTCGATGATCACCACAATGATTAATGCATGGCATACATGGAAATGGAAGGAAAACATCACTGAGGCCACGAGCGTCTTGGGGTACTTCGTTGGTGTTGTGCAATGTCGCAGCAGCCACCACTTTCCCCTGGTTGAAGTCATACACTTTGTCGTTGTTCCAAGTGGCTTTCGGCCCATTGCCCTTCTCGATCTCAGACCATTCGTCCCACTCCATTAAGAAGTCATCATCATCAGGTACATCAGTGTCTGATAAATCTGAATAGCATGGAGCAGAGGCAATGGTCCCTCTCCCGAAGGGAGAATTAGACCTCTTTCCATATTGAAAAACTTTGCCTCTTCGAACATGGTCTTGGGACGTGGCCACTCCGGAAACATGATCGTCTTTGTCGTCTTTCTTGGAGGATTTGGCTTTCTTTGCTTCTTTCTCTTTCTTCTTTTCTTCTTTTCTCTTTGCTCGCTCCTCACTCTCTTTGATTTTCGCATCGCTTTTCTTCTTCTCCTTTTCTGCTTCAAGCTTCTTCTCTTCGGCCTTGGCAATCCCTTTCCTGACAGTAGGTGACATCTTCCTCCACTCGTCAGGGGTATATTTTGAAGGCCTTGGAGTAGTAGATATTCTGCGAAAACCACGTTCATCAATACGATATGGATGACCGCGAGCATTGAGTTTCACCCATTCACCATCGTCATTCAGGTATACGATCCCATCCCCGGCCTTCCCAACGGAGTAATGATCTGGCCCTCCTTCTGGAATATGAAGGTCTGGATGTGCTGGCTTATCGATACCTGGTGGTCCCAATCTTTCTGACATAGCGTTAAGGTGTCTTTCGGCTTCCAACTCTCCTTCAGTTGGCTCCCGTGGGACCTTCGACGAAGGGACACCACCACCATCGTGACCATCGTCATCATCTCCATCATCATCGTCATCTGGTGGAGGTGGTGGTAGGATTTCTGGGTTCCCTTCAAGACGATCTTTCACTTTTAATCCCTCAATGGAAACATTAATCCTCTCATATTCTAACTTACATGGGAATTCAAGGAGTTCCTTTAACTCGACTCTTTCGGTATAGTGTGGAGTCCTCAGCTTGGCAATGGGCTTCTCCGCATCATAAGCCAAGTTCTGCTTGCTCCAATCACATAGTGCCCATACCCTGTACTTTCTTGACCAATGGAGCCCGGGACCAATGGAGTATCCAGCGAACACTCCAGGGATTCCCATAGGGTCAAACTTGTGTTGTTGTTCTCGTTCACGTGAACCACTGGGCTTGAAGTACACAAGGGCGCCAAAGGGTATCATCTTCCCTTTGAATTCTTCTCCATGAAGTTTGCACCAAGAACTTACCTCATCGTCGTTGGGCTCGATGTTGAGCAAATGGCTCACGCATCTGATGGCATACATCCAAAAGCATGGTGGAATCCCTGCCTCAAGTAGACAAGTTGTTGTTGCCACGAGCACGAATTGGTTAGTTCTCTCTGCGAGCGAATTGTGCTTGGTCTTTCCGGCCAAGGAAGTATCCATTGGGATCTTTAGAATCTTCATTGCCTTGTCGAACTGTGGGGCATCATCAGAATATGCTTCTCGAATCTTACGACGGCCCATGAACTGTTTGACCGCCCGTATAACGGCGTCTGTGTCCTTTCTGGCAGAAGGATAAGACTGAAGCATTCCTGTATACCTATCCCTGATGACAAAAATGGTTTTGTCGTCGCCATAGTCCTGTTCAGCAATACGACGGTTATCAACATAGTCGAATGTGATCAGGTCCCCAAACTTTGTGAGCTTACGCTGAAACGCACCTCTGAACGTTTTCCTGTGCTTCATCTTGGCACGCACGCAAGACTCACAGTAAGGGTTCTTGTAGCGATGAGTTAGAAGGTGAACCTTCGACCGTGCTTCATTCTTCAAAGTTCCCCTCTTACTCAATCGGACTCCTCCATCTTCCTCATCAACATCAATGACATCATCGTCATCTTCACCTCCTCCATCTTCAGGGATTTCTTCAACTTCAATTGGATGATCTTCATGGATGTCATCAGGTGCGATGCTGGGATCGTATCCGTCGTCCTCAAACTCGGCATACTCGTCAGCATAGCATGACATTTCCTCAGCATCACCTGCATCACTTCCAACAGCCACTTCAGGTTGATCATCTCTTACCTTAGCTTTCTTACGTTTCTTCATTGATCTCTTGGGTGATTTAACATTGGATCGTCCAACGGAGTCGGAAAGATCTTCAAGTTCATCCCCACTTTCTCCATCTATGACCAAAAGACCTTCACCTTCCGATGTTGAGCATCCATCATCAAGAATTGCCATGATCTTCTCCACACAAGATGATTTCAACTTGATCTTTTCTTGATCGACGCTCACATAGGGAATATAGTCTTTAACAGTCATCTCGATGAAGTTGCCATTTGGATCCAACATGAATGGAGTTCTTCCGGTCGGCCATACAAAAGAGTAACCAAGATCAACGCATCGCTTTCCCATGGAGAGCACGGAGGGTGTGTCCTCCAAGATGTGGGCTTCTGCTGGTTCGCTAAATGCCTCGAACTTGATGCTTGAACGTTTGGTCGAACACGTTACCCCATTTGCTGTATGGAAGTTGACGACCTTGTCATCGTATGTTGGGAGATCCATTCTACTTATTCTTGTGGATGAAATGAGATCATGACCACTTCCAGAATCCAATATGAATCTCTTATCTCTCTCTTCAACAGGAACAGTGATACACATTGTGTTGCCCCTTTTACCATAGCGACCCTCAATATGCTGAACATAGTTTTCCACAAAGACTTCCCTGGACACCTCACCGTCCTCGACGTCGAGTCTGATCAGGATGTCCATGCTAGGGCCGACTATGACCAGGACTTCATCAATGTCACTGTATTCACCCTTCTCATCGATCAGAATAGCCATTGCTTTCCCTCGGCTCGAAGCTAACCTGCATGAATAAGACCATTGCTCATCTTTCCTTATCTGATCAGTGGGCTTGCCAACTTTACCATGACCTTTGGAGACAGTCTGAGATTTCCGATTGCACTTCACAAAGTCCTTCTTTACGTAAGTTTGAATGTGAGTCTTAGACTCATCAAATCTGACCTTCTTCTTGACCACGTTCGATGCAATCTTATGGAACGTCTCTTCATCATCGCTCCAATCATGGACAAGTGCAGGAGTAGCCCTTGAGCTTGGTGCTTCGGTGTTGGGAGCAGTGTTAAATAGATGAGGATCGTGGCGTTTGTTGCATTTGTCTCCATACCGACACTTGCCCTTAGCCCAATGCCAGCATGGTTCATCAATCTTCTTGGTCTTGTTTGCCGGAGATTGACTTCTTGGAGTTCCTGGCTTCCGACCATTTCCTTTTGCGTTCTTATTCGCCTCGAACACCTTTTGATCATGACTGTATTCACAATCTTTGCCTTTTCTGCATGATTTCTTGATGAAATGGAAATGGCATGGGATCTTCTTCTTGGATCTGGGGCTGGTACTTCGGCTGTTTGCTCGATCCTTCCCTTTCCCTTGACCTTTTCCTTTTCCTTTTGCATGCTGTTTAGGCTGAGGTGATGGTAGAACTGGAGCTGCATCGGCCTTGGCCTTCGCCTTGGGCGCTGCCTTCTCCTTGGGAGTAGCTTTAGGCTTCGCTTTTGGATTTGCATCCGGTGCAGCAGCAGTTGGGTTCGGAGCAGGAGCTGAAGGTTTGCCGCCGCCTGCAAAGTCTCTCGCATACTTCTCTCTGGCGGCCACATGCTTGTCCTCTCTGATTCTAGAGATGTGCCTTTCGATGACGTCCAACAGGTAGCGATAATTTCGTCTTTGGTCTCCTTCCATCCATGACTCGTACTGCTTGATGTCGAACATCATAAGACTCGAATTTCGAATCTTCTTGCATAGAGCATCACGAAGCCAATCATCAGGAGGTACGTCATCCGGCATCATGTTTGATACCATCTCCATCCATTTCTCGTAGAACACTTCTAGGTTCGAGTCACCGAGATACTTCATCGACACCATGTGCTCCATGGTGAAGGATGTTTCTCGTTGACCTGGGGTTCTGAAGTGCTCCAGAATCATAGCCAAGATCTCCCGTCCCATGACATAGGTTCCTCTTCGGCTATGACTTTGTGTTCTCAATCTCAATTACATGACGAGCAACATCACCGGCTTGGGCTATCACATTTGACAATGCAATTGACAACTTGGCGTCGATGGACTGATACCGTTGCCCCCCACTGTCATTCAATAGTTCGATGTCAGGATTTGGTCGAATAGCCGGCTGTAGCCATGCTTCCCATGCGGCTTTGTCTCCATCATTTGCCGAGAGAACAACACTCTTGATGAGATCTGATTGCCAAACCCCAAGATTCTGTTGCTTTGGCCATGGGCTAACATAGACTTTGTCAGCCTCTCGTCTTGACATTCTCGGTACTTCTTCTGCATTGTAAGCCGCTGTGGAGACATCATCTGCTGAATCGCGTTGTGATCCTCGAACTGAAGGCAAACCTGGTGGTTCAGGAGGTGGTCCTGGTCCGTTAGGCCCGAAAGGGTCCGGAG
The DNA here is from genome assembly GCA_947184155.2 of Cladocopium goreaui. Classification (NCBI taxonomy): domain Eukaryota; class Dinophyceae; order Suessiales; family Symbiodiniaceae; genus Cladocopium; species Cladocopium goreaui. The sequence goes on along the minus strand of CAMXCT020000983.1, from coordinate 1,903 downwards.
GTCCATCAGGGTCAGGCGGACCGCCCCATCCACTCGGTGGCTTGTAATAGTCCCTCTCAGTTCCGCCAGCGATCTTGTTGTCAACCTCTTTCAGCAGATCAGCGATTCTTTTGTTTGACTGAGAATGTTGTTGTTGTTGAGGAGGTACAGCATGCCCACGATAGGAATGAGCCACATTTGTCTCATAAGTCAACTCCTTGTCGATCTGCGAAACCCAAGATTTCAGAATGGCATTTTCACTGTTAGCCTCACTCACGTCATTCTCCAGTTTGTCGATGACCAGTCTGGATGCGAGATCGGTGTTGGGAATGCCTGCCGAATAGGGAAGTGTGTCAGGATTGATTCTAGCCATGGATGTTTCAGAATCCTTGAGACTTCTTCTCAGTTCATCTAAGTGACGTTTCATATCAACAATCTCAGAATTCTTGATGCCAATCTTTTCATCCCTATCCTGGATTTCCCCCATGAACATGCATGATCTCTCATATTGTTGAACACCACTAGCCAATTTCAATTTTCGCTCACTCTCTAGTTCGGATCTTAGAGTTCGGACCTCGGCATTGGTGAGGGACGAAGCCCCTACATCCGCAACTTCAGCCAATCTTTCTTTCAGTAACATGTTTTCTTGTAAACATTCATGAACTTCATGATCAAGATCCTGAACCCTAATTTGAGCAATTTTGGCTTGATTACGTAGATCTTCAACAAGCATCTCATCGGGGCCACGACCGTCGGTCGTAGAACCCTGAGTCAACGATCTCCGCAATTTCGTGTTCTGCAACTTGATCTCATCCTTTAACTCGCAGTTCATTTCCTGCTCATTGGTGTAGAGCTCTTCATAATGCTCGGCCCTCGCGATCGAATTCAAGCTGGCTTGTGATTCAAGCCTCAGGTGTGATATCGCTTCGGCCTCTTGGTTCCTGTATGATGCAATTCTTTTGACGGTATCATGTTCGGTGTTTCGATGCTTCAGATCACTTTCTAATTTGGCCTGATTTGCCTCGAAAACCTTCTTCCTAGATTCTCTAGTGATCTCGTCAATACTGCTTTCATACAGCTCGGCCTGTTTACGAGACTGAACCAAAGCTTCACTCAATAGTTGATTCCGTTCAGATAGTTCATGAACTGCAATCGATTGTTGTTGGCTAATCACTTCAAGTTGATTGCTAGAGAAGGATGCCATTTCGGATCGATTACGATATTCCATGATTGAGTTCTGGAAATCATTTTGCATTTCTTGACCTTCATTGTAGAGTCGATTGGCAATATCAGTGGTTAAGACATTGGTTTGATGAAGTTGTTGTAGTCTTGCCTCCGTATTACCCAGTAGTCCTTGAAGGTGATGTACTTCATCCTTGTACTCCTCCTGGATCTCCATACCACGTTGATGGATCCGTCGTGCACCATGTTCCATCAGGGCACCTCGGCGTTCAAGGTCTTGGATGCGTATTGTTGCACCTTCATCTTCCTGAGGTGCTACCATTAATTCTGCTTGATATTCTGCAACTTCATTCGCGGAACGTGACAATCTACGATTGAGTGCACTGACTTCATCAAATACGTTCTGGTTGTGTTCCTGAAGATACTCGGTGAATCTAATCTCGATGTCATGAATCAGTTGATCTCTAGATGCAGCGTATGCTTCCATGTTGTTCAGCTGATTACGTAGGGATTGACATTGTGCCCGTAGTTCTTCTATCATTGCAATAGGTTCACTAGCCACAGAAGTATCCGTTGATCTCCTCTTAACACGACTATCCCCGGTCATCTCACCAACTCGGTCGGTCACGGCCCTGGTGGATCTGTCCCTAGGAGTAGTTCGTCCTCGAGATGGTCGATGCCCTTGGCGGACAACATCACCCCGAGGACTGTTTCGAGAAGATCTTGGTGTACTTTGGGTGGA
>CAMXCT020000982.1:127500-190471 GCA_947184155.2 Cladocopium goreaui | reverse complement strand
TCTCTTCTTCCTCACTTTCTCGTGAGCCTGAAACCAATCGGTTTGGCGCCTGTAATCATAGCAAAATGATAAATGATCCTCGTTGGGCAATGTCGATGGTGTTCGAAATTTGTCAGCTGGGATTTCCTCTGATCTTCTCAGAGCATATCCATCAGCTGAATGTCTTCGACTAAAATCATAGCTTTGATGTTCTTGACCTCGAGTGTTCGATTGTGCCTGATCACTAGATGATGCGGCTGAGGCCCTGTTCCACCGGCTAGAGCTCGACATGTTGAAGAAACAGTGCGATCCTCGAGACTCTGCCTCTTGAGCCGCAGGCACAAATTCAAAAAATAGTCAAGAATCCCTCAAAGTGTCACCTAACAGAAATACATCATGTCTGAAATCAACATGACTGCAAACTGTTGGCAACCATGACCTGAGGTACGCTTTGTGTTCCAGTAATGATCTGAATGGTGGATGAGCATCAACTTCTTTCAGAACACCTTGTCGAACAGCATCAATAAGATTCTGAGGATTGGCAGACTTCTTGGTCAAACAATCGGCTAAACACCATTGAGTTCTGATATGTGACAAGTCAGCAATGGAACCTGAACATGCTTCTTTCCTAAGCATCTGAATCATATGAATGGTCTCTTGTTGTTCAGGAACATGAGTAGTGCTGGCAGTAGTCACAAGATTGTTTGCATCAGTCCTCATGAATCTCACTTGAAAGTCCAGTGATGTCCTTGATCAGTCCTCTCAACATTTGACATGTACCATAACACTTCATGAGTGCATACAACTCTGCAACAGTTGTGCTCAACGTGGTACGTTTGATTTTGGTTGATTCAAAGAAAATAAGAACCTCTGGTGTTTTTGCTCTTTTCCTTTCTCGGTTCAGCCATGAAAATAACCATCGCGCGCTGTGAGGATTTGTCGCTGTTGTTCCTAAACGCTGCATCTGGCATTGCAACTAATCTAGGATCACCTTGCAGTGGCCAGAACATAAGTTCCATCGGGTCACCTACAATTTGCCTGCAAAGTTTGTTCAGCGTTTTGCAATCACCTATGGTGGGGGAAGCAGCGGCAGAAGCACAACGTGAAAACTGATAACATGACTGAAATTGAGTTCTTGATTGTACCCAATTGATACTACCTAAGAGTGATCTATAGGCAGTGTGGAGATCTTTGTCACATTTGTCTTCATCCTTCAAACCTTTTGGTATGACAACCTCAGTAAGTTCACTGACGCAAAGTGATTGTTCAACAGTGATATGTGATTTCTTCTTGGTCTTCTCATCAATGATCCATTTCACACGTTGACCAGTGAACATCAAATCATTCACATCTTCATGACCAATCTTGAATTGTAACTTGACAACTTTCTTGAACTTCTCCAGAAACTCTGGAGTTCCTGTAATGAACAAGTCGTCAACATGCAAACAACACATGCCAATAGGTTTTCTTCCCTTGGCATTACTGCCATTCACAGGGTCCATGAGTGTTCCAAGAGTTGTTCAACAATCTCTGGTGTCAACTGTGGTGTCGTGGCAAGATAAGTACGCTCTGAAGGTAAGAAGACTGAAACAAGTACTTCAGCTTCTTCTTCCAAACTTATGGAAACATTGTCCTTGTTCATGTCATGATTCATCTCAAGCAACCACCAAACTCCTTTCCTCTTCACAATAGAAGTTCTCAAGTGAAACTTCTTTCGATCATAATGCGAATCAGGAGTTCTCAAAGCTTTTGCACGATAGGCAACTTGAGCATGACCATTTTCAAAAGGATACCAACCAGACTTGTGTTCAACAGATTCCAAAAACTTCAACAAAGTTTCATCAACAACAGGAGTCCAAGCACAATCTTCAACCTTCTTCTCCTTGAACTCTTTCCTCTGTTTCCATGTTTGGGTTTGTTGATAGCAAGCTGAAAACAATCTTTCTTCAACCAAAAGAGACTTATGAACTTCCTCAGCAATGTCGGAGGATTCATCACGCGTTTCCTCACTGTCTTGTGAGCTTACGTAGTATGTCACAGGTGCTGGTTCTGTTGCCTCAGAGTCAGCAAAGCTAACCTGTTTTGGCTCCTTGAAAGCACCATCATAGAATACATATGTACACCTGTCAGCTCTTGTAGGTTGAATACCAAGCGAAATCAGAAATTTGTCAAGGCGGTTCCACCATCTACGTGGTGCGTCCGCAAGTCCATAGACGGAACGAGTGCACAAACCAACCAAGTAAGGAGGCAAACCAATGTCAGTAGGCAACTGAACATGGATAACGCGGCGGTCTAAGTCGTATGTTTCCCCCTGAAGGAAGGCAGTTTTCAAGTCTAAGTGGAGTAAATCCCAGTACATCGAGGCTGCATGCTGAGATGCCACACGAAAACCATACCTGGTAGCAGTAGGACTGTCAGTCTGTAAGTCATACTTTTGAGCATCTTGAAAGCCTCTACATACCCATCTAGCCTTGAACTTCTTGAACTGTCCATCCTTATCAACCTTGATTGTAAGCACCCATCTGCCAGTGACATAGTTATCAATCTTATGACGTCTCTTGTCTCTGAAAGTCATGGCAGTGAAATCCAGAAAACTTCTGAATTCTTCAAGCTTGGCTTGTTTGATCTCCTTAGCATACTTTCTCAAGACTTCTTGAGTGATAACTGATTCTGCCTTTGGCTGCTTCTTCCCATTCTTGGCAAGATACTGTTCAAACTGTTTGAATCCAGTAACATCGTATGAACCAAACCCAGGTGCAGCTTGGATCTTTGGTCCTAAAGGAACGAAAACAGTACCATCAACATCGACAAAATGAGAGTGGTCTGATGTGTAAGGTTCAGTGTCCACATCTTCTTCCTGAAGCTGGGCAATGTCATCCTCAGTCAAAACAGGAGTGTCGTCTGTTTCATATGGTTCTGTTTCATCATCATCATGTTGTGATGATACCAATTCTGGTGTTCCTTGTGAAGACTGCTGTTGCGCTGGCTGCGCAAAGTCACCTGGCGTAAACGATGTTGGTGTAGTAGTAGGCAATGGAATTGTATTATCATGTGAACTTGAGGCAGTAGGATCATGTGAAGGTCCTTCATCTTCATCTTCATGAGGTTTCTGAGTAGGAACTGAAATTGGCTGAACATGACCTGGTAATTGAACCTTTGGCCTCTTGATAATCACCTTTGCCTTTGGTAAAGCATCAGTAGAATCAGTTGAGATCTGTCTCTGTTTCCTTTGAACTCTGATAGGCTCTGACGTCGGATCAGGTCCTGGTGGAGAATCGTCATCTTGTCCAGGATCAGCAATCTCTTCGATTGGAATGTCAGGATTGGAAAACGGAGTTGATGGTGAACTTGGTTGATGTGGTTCCCCCGAGTCCTGTATTCCTGGCATATCCAAATCATCATCAGGTGGTGGTCCATAATCATCTGGAATGATGTACTCTTGATCATCATCATCACCTGGATCAGGTCCAGTATTGTAATCATGTTGATTATCATCATCCAGAGGATCTTCTGGTTCATCACCACTCAACATCTCATCATCATTTGGTGGAACATCACCATGCTGATCTGGATGAATGGGATCGTCACCATTTGGTGGTGTGCTACTTGAACTAGGAGGATCTTCAATTCTCCTTTTGATAGCACCAGTCGTTTCTCGTGAAAAGACGATCATACTCCATTCATGGATTTTGAACTGTTCATGATGTGGATACAACTGTGACACAAACACGAAGTAAACATGATCATAGTCACCAGGTTTCCAAATGAGTAAGTAAGACAGCATCTTCAGGATGTTGAAACAAAGGATTCACTCTTCCATAAGTTCCTCTGAACACACTGCAATCTTCAAAGTACATTTGAGGCAATGTCTTCTTTCTGACATCTTGAAGTCCAGGAATCAGTTCAATGATTCTGGGGTCAGTTGATTCTCTGACACTAGCCTCTGTACTCCTTGGCAACTGATCAATCTTCCTCAATGTTTGAACAAGTAACTGAGTGGTAAATCTCTGTGGAAGAATGTGCTTCAGCGGCACTGGAATCGAGGTCTCAACATGATGCAAATCTTGCAACAAACACGAGCACTCAGGTTCACGGTCCAAAAACATTGACGTGCCACACAATGCTCCATCATCAAAATGTTCCAACAGATCTTCAAACAAGAAACATTGTCTCATGTTCTGCAAAGGTACAAGTTGTGTGAACTGCGCAATGAATGAACACAAGTGAGATGGTAAGACCTTCCATTGTGGATCATTCCAAAGCTTCCCTTCTTTATTGAAGGCATGCTGTGGTTCCAACATGTCAAAGTCTTCATCATGATTGTAATACACACGCAAGTTCTTGATTGAAGGATCACAACGACAGTAATTTGTCATGTCAAGGTTGAAACAACCAATGTGATACTTGATTCTGTCCTTCTGAAATTTCTTCCAAGCCAAAAACTGAGCAAATCCTGAATCAGGTGGTGCAATCACCAAGAAACCTTTTCCTCGGTCAGCTTGCCATTTCATCACATCAAGGCAAAACTTGAATACCGAGTATTTCCAGGAAATTGGTGAAGGATTTGTGATCAACACGTATTCAGGATCAAGCTTCTCAAGTTGTTTCCAAACTTGGTTTTGTTTCTTTTTGCTGTTGAAACTCCAACCATGCTTGTGGTCAATGGGTTCACCAACCTTCATGTTCAATCGTGCCATGTGCCAACTAAGACCAGTGTTGCTACTGAAGAGTTCCACAACATCACACTTGCCAGTTTGACAAAACCAGTAAGCTTGTTCACCTAAGTATGCTTCAGCATATTCAACGATGTCTGGTTCATAGTCATCTTCATCTTCAACTGCAAGTGGAACAGGTTCCGATGTGTCAAGTCCAGGAACAGCAACATCATGCCATTCATCATGGTCACGTCTCACCTTCGATTGATTAACACGCATGACTGCGTTGTCAACATGAACATTGACCATAGCACCTTCTTGAGAGATAACAGTACCTCTGATCCATCTTTCCTTCTTCCATGCCTTTGAAGCAATAGCATTAGCATTGACAGGGGAACTCCAAACGAAAACCTTGTCACCTGGTTTGTAAGGTCCATCTGATGGCATTGTTCGTTTGGCCATGTCATGTCTGAGGTCAGCAGCTTGTCTGGCTTCCTGGTGTGCCCTCAGTGCTAACCTTTGCAACTCGAGTTGTGTTCTGTCTTCAGGTAAAGGGTCAACACTAAGTTGAGCAGGATCAGAAGTCTCAATATCCAGAAGATCTGGTGGTCTTCTACCAGTGGCAATTTCCAAAGGAGAATAACCACTAACAGTGAGTTGAGTGTTTCTGGCCCAAACAGTACGCTTCACAGCTTCTCTGACGGTGATTCCTTTGAACCTATCATCTTCAAGGTTCTTGGACATGATTTGCCATTGTCGTTTGAAAAGTCTGACAGCTGATTCAGCTCTGTTAGGCCATGGGGTTCTTGAACCACAGGGACATTCCTTGATACCATGAGTTCGGTAATAAGTCAGAAAGTCTTCTTGAAAGAAGGCTTCATCACCTACAATGGCTTTAGGCATACAATTGTGTTCATCACTCCACAACCTTAGAGCCTGAATGGTCTCCTTGTTGTTCAGTGAGTTTTGTGCCGTAGCCCAAAGTAAGTTGGTTGCACCATCAAGAACAAGCAACACCATGTACTTGTTCTTCCTCAACTGAATTTCAGCATGATCAACAAAGATAACATCTCCAAAGTTGGTGGATCGTATACCTGAAATTCTGGCTCGCGGCGGTGGGGCAATGGAAGTACTACACACACGACACTTGTTGTACATCTCCTCATACTTCTGATAGACAGAGTCAGGAAGTCCTAACATGGAGGTCCTTCGTCTGAATTGAGTAGGAGACATGTGATAGTGTTTGATATGAAGCTTGTAAAGTTCCACACTATCCTCCAGTTTCCTGAGCATCTTTCTGTATGCTGGTGTCATGGCTTGCACTTCACTACCAGGCAGTGGAATCGAAACTCGCCTAGGCTCAAGAGCATCACTACCTAGTTTCTCAACTTGACTTTCTGAATCTTGCTTATCACGGTTGCGCGCAGGTGCAGAATGTCTTGGTTCAATGACTTGAGGTTCATCTGAATCAATTTTGTCCAAACCTAACTCCCTAGCTACCTTATCAAGCTCATCTTCTTCATCAAGCTTGGGATAGGAGACAACAACCTTCTTTCTTGATGAACCTGATTGAGAGTCATCGACAACCTGAGGTTTCTGCTTACCTACGTGTCTTTTGGTTGCAGGTGGACCTACCTCAATCTTTTTCGAGCCTGGTCCATTTGAAATCGGTTTGCCTTCCTCCTTCTTTAAGGAGCTTGGCTTCTTCTTCTGTACACCTGATGGCACTGAAGAGGCTGACTCAGGGTGAAAAAGATCAATGTTTCCACGAAAGGGCTTTGCACGATCAATGTCACTTCTGACAATGTCATCTGGGATCACGTAGTCCTCCTTGATCTTGTAGATGGTCTTGCCCTTCCAGAACTCTTCACTCTGTTCAGAAAACCTCTTCTTCTCAGTGCGCCAGTTGTCCTTGTGAAGAACCTTCTTCTTGCTCTTCTGGAATTCCATGTGAGTTTCTCTCTCATCAAGAAGTTGATCTTTTGGAATTGGAGTTTTCTCTGATCGAGTCATCTCATGTAAGTTCATTCTCTTGTCCTTGTGGTGCCTGATGAGTTCACGACGTAGTGGATCAACCTGCCAGTAGTCACCAGTCACCAAAGCTTCTCCTTCATGATCATCTTGTTTGACAGCAATCTGGCTGTACTCAAAGTGATCGTGTTGTGAATAGGAAACTTTTGACTTGTGGAGTCTTGAAATGAACTTTGCTCATGTACCATGCTACATCTTGTAGGTCGAGAATGAGATGAGTACTAATGGCTGTCCTCAAAACCATTTTTCTCATGCCAATACGTGCACAGGACAAATAAGCCTTCTCTGGAGTAAGTTCAAATTGAAATCCAAGGTTTCTCATCTGTGGAAGTGACATCAACAGTGGGACATCACCTTCTTCGACAATGTCGAATTCTGTAAACTGAGTGTTCCATCCATGATCATACATGAATATCACGAGCTTCTCAGTACATTTTGATTGTTGTGAGTTTGCAAAGAAAAATCTTGAACTTGTTGGCTGAATTTCATACCAGAGTCCACTGTTGGGATGTGAGTCAACATATCTGCAAAATGCTTCAACTGCTCGTCGAGAGCCCATAGCTCTTGTGCATCCAAGATCCAGAATACACACAGTTGGTGGTGCAGAATTCTCTGTGTGAAAAGCTAGTCCATTCTCACATGCCAGATCAGTTTGTACAGTATGAAATGAAAAAGCACTCTGCTGTGATGGTTCCTCTATCTCTGTAGAGCATCCATATGAAAACAATGATGTTCCTTCTGCCAATGGCTTCCATGAAGCCTCACCTTCTTGAAGACCAACTTGCCTGGGCACTACAGCTGGACGTTGTCGTACACCTTGTCGTAGTGCATCAACTTCTCCAACCAGAACAGGGAATCTCTTCATTTCTCTCCTGTTTTGATGTGCTCTTGCATCACGTTGGTTCTGTCCTCCACGACGAGTACGTCGTTGTTCATCTTGTGCTGCATACGTGGATGTCAAAACATCAACACGAGCTGGCTCTGTCTCTGCAACATCAACACGTGCCGGTTCAGTTGTTCCAAATGAAAAGAAACCATGACCAGAACTTGAAGCTGCAGAAGAATAATGAGCTTGTTGAGTTTGTTGATTCTGTATGGCAGGAGCTGATGTGGTCTGAGGTTGAACGTAGTTCGACTTGCCTTTTCCATCTCCTGGCTTTCCTCCTTTGCCATCATCATCCTTGCCTTTCTTGCCTTTCTTTCCTTTTCCTTTTCCTTTTCCTTTCCTCTGGAAGTATCCATACTCATCCATAGAGTACAGATCATCATAGGCCCAATAGCCTTCATTCCAGTTTTGATCATCGGCCCAATAGCCGTCATAGTTTTCATTCCATTCTTCTTCTTGCCAATCTTCTTCATAACCTTCTTCACTCACCATGTGAGAGCGGCCTTTCCTTCTTCCTTTTCCTCGGCCTTTTCCTTTCCTTGATCTGAAGAACCTTCGTCCTCCCTTGCCTTATCCTTTTCCTTTTCTCCTTCCTTTACCTTTGCCTCGTCTGATTTGTTTGCCATGGAACCTTCTCTGATACCATGTGTAGTCAGCGTCATCATACAAGGTGGTACCCCCTAGTTATGTTGAACTTGGGGGATTTATAAGTAACGTAAATTAAGTTATGTTGAAGTTAACATAAGTTTAGTTATGGGTTTTATAAGTAAGTTATATCTTCTTTTTAACTTGGGTAAGTTTTTACTTTGTGGAATTTTGTTTTTAAGGTTAATTCGATTAAAACCATGTTTTCTTTGTTTTCCGCAACAGCACGGTGTATAAGGCGGTCTTTTTTTGCTTTTTGTGGCCGAGTGCGTAGATGTTCTTATTGAGCATTGAAGAAGCACTCATTTTATTTTGCAACTTGAGCTGGAAAATATGAACAGATTTTTTTGGTGGAAATTGATATGGTTGGCACCAGACACATACGCGTTTGCTATACACTTACCAAACACATACGCGTTTGTTGGGTTTTTGAAGATATTTAGTGGCAAACACATAAGCGTTTGTTGTTCAGAAACCAAACACATACGCGTTTGCAGTTATATATACGCGTACCAAACACAACCCACACACATTCCACACACATTCCACACACATTCCACACACATTCCACACACATACGCGTTTGTCCCCCGTAGCCTAGCAAACACATACGCGTTTGTCGTTTCCAGGCACCAAACACATACGCGTTTGGAGGTCTTTTCAAATATGTCAAGCAAACACATACCCGTTTGTTGTAAACCTTGAACAATGGTCCGAAGTTTCCAAAACCCACCCGTCCCAACCGGAACCCCAGCAACGGGTGCAGAAGAACTTTCTTAATTTGTTTGAGAACAGCAGCAGCAGCAGCAGCCATGCTTCGACAAGTCCGTTGGATGGCCTTGAGTCGATAATGCCTGCAAAGGTCACCAAAAGCTTACATATTTTAGCCCAAACAACATGAAACAAAAAAACACATCATGAAAGTTAACTTGTATAACTTTTTACTATCTCCTTTTTAACTTGTCGCCATGAAACCCCTAACTTATGTTATAAGTTCCTTTCTTAGTTACAACTCCAACATGAGTTATGAAACTTACAACGTATGTTAGCCCTGCTTCTAAGTTAACTTGTGAACGTTATAACATAGCTTATAACTTGGGGGTACCACCTAGTATACCCAGAAAACATCTTCTAAAGCATCCAGGAATCCTTCTGCGCCGTCTTCATCATCTTCGGCCCAATAGCCGTCGGTTCCTTCAAGGTCACCTTCATCAAGAACGAGGAAAGATCTTCTCTGTGCCATGCCAGGGGGTTGCATCATTGGATTGTCAACTGCTGTTTTGGTAGTGCAAAACATTTCCAAAAACAGATCACGTAGTTCTTGTATGTTGTATCGATCGAGGGTTCGTCCACGATGTGTCATGATACTTGTGAGTGTGTTTCTCTGATCCTGTGTCAGGTCTGCTAGACTTACAAAAGTCAATGCTAGCAAATTTTCACCCAGTGGGAATGCTTGTCTCTGAATTTGTCTACGATGTTCTTGATACTGTTTGAATGCCACCAATGCCAGTTCATCCGACCAAGGAACAGGTACATGAGGAGCTGTTCCTGAGGCTGCTGCTACTTCAGCTCTTTCTTGTTGATCTCGATCATGTTCTTGACGTTTTTGTGCAACAAACAGGATTGCTTCAGGACTAGTCACTGTTGCTTCTGGAAGTAAATCCATCCAAGACTCAATAAGTCTATTGCCAGTGAGTTGAAATCTAGTCATCCACTTCTGAAGATCCATTGTTCCTCTGTTGAACTTCATGAACTGCATGAAACGGTATAAGAACACGTTCTGGGCACCTTTGATGAAATGAGGTCGTAGAAATCTTTTGAAATAGTGCACTCCTTCATGGGGATCCCTGAGTAGTTCTCTATCCAATAGCCTCTTGTATTGTTGAGCATCTCCTTCCAGTCTGTTGCGCGATGCTGGACCACGTTTCTCTGGTTCTAACTCCGTAATGTCACACCAGTCATCAATTGCATCCTCAAAAGCAAAGAAGCTGGTTCGCCCATCATAGGCTGGAGCACCCTTTGTGGTCATCTGTTGCGTCATATGAATCTGTGTATGCTGGGGTGCTCTTCTCATTGCATAAGAGTCATATTGGTTCCATTCATTTGCATCGACAATGTCGAAGTCATCATCATCATAGCCATGGCTTGCCATTTCTTGGGCTCTACCTGGAGCTCACCCTCAATGAGGGATCACAGCTCCGCTACCACTTGAAGAGGGGCCCTAGCGTCTACTTCAAGATCAGCTAAGGCGTCTTCCCCAATGACAGCACTCTTTTACTCTCAGCCTGTTGCCGGTCAGTGCTTGTCTACAGGGTTACTCTATATACCTCTTTCTTGAGCCTTGAGGGCGCATATAAATGTGCTCAATACTCATGCATGTACCTATGTAGGTATTAGGTCGAAACAAAAACAAGGGCGCAGCGCCTCCCCCCGCAATGCGTACCAAGAGAGAAGCACATAGGCACAAGTCTCAATGGATATATTGCAAGTAAGAACGACAAGATCAAGAAAGAAGCACATAGGCACAAGTCTCGATGGATATTTTGAAAGAAGAAGAAAGAGAAAATGAACCCTAAGAAACGATGCTTATGAGCAAAAGGCAAGAGAGTAGGTAGCAAGGGAAGCTGATGAAAAAACAAAAGCGGGTGGGGGGGTCCCCTGCAATGCGTACCAAGAAAGAACATGAAAGAAGTACATAGGCACAAGTCGCGATGGAGATCAATGAAGATGAAATGAACGCAAATAACCGATAATAAGTGTTGACTGCACACATGGTCCTTCCTTCCTTCCTTCCTTCCTTCCCTTCGGTCCCCCCTTGCATCCTTCCCTCCTTCCCTCCTTCCCTCCTTCCCTCCTTCCCTCCTTCCTCCTTCCCTCCTTTCCTCCTTCCCTCCTTTCCAACTTCCCTCCTTTCCTCCTTTCCTCCTTCCCTCCTTTCCTCCTTCCCTCCTTCCTTCCTTCCTTCCCTCCTTCCCTCCTTCCTTCCTTCCCTCCTTTCCTCCTTTCCTCCTTCCCTCCTTATTTCCTTTCTTCCTTCCTTCCTTCCTTCCTTCCTGCCTGCCTGCCTGCCTGCCTTCCTTCCTTCCTTCCCTCCTTTTCTCCTTTCCTCCTTCCATCCTTCCCTCCTTTCCTCCTTCCCTCCTTTCCTCCTTCCCTCCTTCCTTCCTTCCTTCCCTCCTTCCCTCCTTCCTTCCTTCCCTCCTTTCCTCCTTCCCTCCTTTCCTCCTTCCCCCCTTTCTTCATGATCATTTATTTTTTTTGATGCATTTATAGTTTTTTTTTGATGCATCTTTATTTTTTTGATGCATTTTTATTTTTTTTGATGCTTCTCCCGATCGTTCCCAAAGAGGACCAAAACCCCTTTTCACCACGCCATTTGGTGGAAGATACCACTGTGACCGTGAATGTCATGGTCTTAGACATGCCAAGGAAGTTTGTCTGACGCGACGATGTCACAGATGTGGCCCACAGTCAGACGTTCCCCAACATAGGCTGTATGCGATCTCACATGGATATGCACTTCATGTTGATTATGAGCATTGTCGTGATGCCGGATCCAATGGTCCACTTCGGGCCTTCAATCCATGTGCGATTTGCTGCACTGCAGATGATAGACTTGTTATGACTTGTTTAGAGGGCTTGAGCTGAATATGTGGTCAGTGGAACTGATCACATAGGGGGAGTGCGTGTAAGAATTCCATGCATCCCTATTTACCCAATTCTCAAATGGAAATACTTCCACTTTTGCTTTGACTTCAACCCACCGGGTGTTGTCCAGACTTCAACTCACCGGGTGTTGTCTAGGAATCCTAAAGAACCTGCATCTGGGCCGGACCGAAGCCTTTTAGATGTCAAGCGGCACAAAGGTGCGTCAGCTAGCAGCGAGGTGGCTGCTTGGAGTTTTGGGGAAACTTGGTTTTGTTTTTTGGGTTGAAACATTTCTTTTTTCCGGTTGGGGTCGGGATCTCAGTTGCTGTTCAGGGTTCCAGGACGGTTCACTTGTTGGCATTGGGACGCTTCAGGAAACACAGAAACCATGGAAACCGTGCAAACTATGAAAACCGTAGAGAAATCTTGGACAACAGGGAAACCATGGAAACCGCAGACAAATCATGGAAACTATGGAAACCGCAGACAAATCATGGAAACCATGGAAACCATGGAAACCGCAGACAAATCATGGAAACCATGGAAACCATGGAAACCGCAGACAAATCATGGAAACCATGGAAACCATGGAAACCGCAAAGAGATCATGGAAACCATGGAAACTGCAGACAAATCATGGAAACCATGGAAAACCATGGAAACCGCCAAGAAATCATGGAAACCATGGAAACCGCACAGACATCATGGAAACCATGGAAACCATGGAAACCATGGAAACCATGGAAACCGCAAGAAGAAATCATGAAAACCATGGAAACCGCAGACAAATCATGGAAACCATGGAAACCACAAAGAAATCATGGAAACCATGGAAGCCATGGAAACCGCAAAGAGATCATGGAAACCACAAAAACCATGGAAACCGCAAAGAAAGTATGGAAACCATGGAAACCGTGGAAACCACACAGATATCATGGAAAACATGGCACAGAGTGTGTCGCGTTTCAAAATGAGTAATAAAGTCGCGTTTCAAATTGAGTATTATCCCGCGTTCTAAAACGAAACCTTCCCGCGTGGGAGCACCGGAAGTATCTCTGAAGTTGTCATCTTTCGGACTTCTCCACGGGAAACACAATGCACAAAATCGTACGCTTCTCTGCGCTCATCCTCTTCCCCTCATGATCTGCATTACATGTATACATGCTGAATGCGCATGTATTATTGAAAACTGATGCCATTTTTGGGAAATGCGCAACACTGAAATGTAAACCGTCATGGGCAAAACATGTGTCTCTGAGACTGAGAACATCATTCTCTTTCATACTTTCACCGTCTTCTTTGCTGATTGCCGTCGTGCAAATTCTATTGTCTGTTCTACTAGCATGCTGGATGGTAGTTGGAAAACGCCAGCCAGAATAACGGAAACGAAGGAAATGGGCGGTTGCGAAGTCCTTAGAGCACAGGAGTTGACACACACACTTGCTCAGAAACATCTTTGCGAATTCTGATGTGGAATGCATCTTACGTGCAAAAACACTCCAATTAAACCTGACAGGAGCCATTGAATGATCAGAAGTGAGAAACCTCAGGTAGAAGTTTGGTTGGCACTCGACAATGCAGTTAAACAACAACAGAAAACACAGTATGACGTGTCCCCCAGCTGCAACTTGAATGCGCCCAGGAGCGACACTGCAGGTACAGAAGTTTGCGTCCAAACTTCCATCCAGTTGATTTCCATAGCTTCGTTGGCGTGACTAGGAAATCAACCGTCACGCCCCCTGCAATTGAAAAGGAGATTGGATAAACGCCTGGTAAAATACTCAAAACTGGTTCATTGTAATGGCAAAGAACCTGATAAGACAAAGCAATTCCGTCTATCAAGGTAGAAGTTTTACATCTCTTCAGATGTTCCACACACACACACACATACACACGCACTTTCAACCACAGCACTTTCAGGCACGACTCTATCACACACATACACCCCACTTTTACACACCTTTCACACACTCCTTTCACCAACAACACTTTTACACGGAACTCTTTCGCACACCTCACTTCGATATGCATTTCTTGCACACACCGATCCTCCACCATCTCGTGTCTCCTTCCTGCCCTTCCCATCCCATCTATGCAATTGGCGGCAAGGACCAAACCTTTTGTGCCCGAAACAGTGAAACAGTGAACAGGCTTCAACACAACAAACATGAAAAATGTTGCTTGTTTCAACTATATTGGGACAATCGTGATATTGCAGTGCCTAAATCAGACAAGACGATTCAATCAAATCATCGTGATCGGGGTGGTGGTTAACACCTTACAGCGGCATCAAACACGGCAAGCCGCTACATTGTATCTATGTATGTATACATCTCTGTATCTCTGTATCTATCTATCTATCTATCTATCTATCTATCTATCTACCTATCTACCTATCTACCTACCTATCTTTGTATCTTTGCATCTATACTTCTACGTATCTATGCTTCTGTGTATCTTTGTATCCATGTACGTATGTACATAAAACGTAGGCATGTAGGTTTGTAGGTATGTGGGTATGTCGGTATGTAAGTATGTAGGAATGTATGCAGGCATGCATGCATGCAGGGATGCATGGATGCATGCATGCATGGATGCATGGATGCATGCATGCATGCATGCATGCATGCATGGATGCATGGATGGATGGATGGATGCATGGAGGGATGGATATATAGATATATAGGTATACAGATATCTAGATTTATATATATATATACACGTAATTATGTCTATTTATAAATAGGTATATAATAAGGTATAGAAAGATATACTCCTATTTACATGAAAGAGTTTATATAAAAGTTATAAAGGTATTAAACTAGCCTTCAAAAGGTCGCCCAGAATACATTCCCAGACTCCCATCGACAAAATGGATGGTTTATGATGAACAAAACACATGTTCAATGTGGATTCTGGGGTTCTCCCACCATGTATGGAAACCCTCACCCCCCCATGCCAATGATCGCCCAGGCACCATGGGAATGTGGTTGGCCAGCAAAATATGCAATGTAGCACTCGCTACAACCTCAGGGATGTCACGTGATGCAGCCAAAGCGATTCAAGCAGAAACTCGCAAATATATCCAGTGATCAAAGCTGGCAAATTACAACCATAAAGTTGAAAGCTATTGAGATGTGGACCTGCGAGGAAACATCCACACTTCCAGACTTTGCTTCAATGAATATGTACAGCAAACCCTTAAAATGAGATCAAAAAAAGAGACGGTCTCTACACTATCGGTTTGGGTAAAAGTGCGCCCCATCATCAACGGGCATATTTCCACATATCTACTACAAAATCAACATATTAGGATATAAAAATATCAAAATATGAGGTGTGTGTGTATATATATATATATATGTATGTGATCTGTTTCCGCTGTTTCCACCATGTTCAGCGGGTCGCTTTCAGGGAAACGTTGCAGGGAACCATTTCAATGGAAGTGTAATGTTTCTGTTTCCTGCGATTTGAATGATTTCGCAATGGCTGTTTGAATTGAATACGTCATCTTTTATCTACCAAAAAATGAGAAAAACATGTCCACGATTTCATCCAAAAGCGGGGTGTCCTTTTCAGAACCTACATCCTGCGTCTGCCGCTTTGATCATCCATACCTAGCAGCAGAATCCGCCGCACGCCGGGCGTGTGATCTGGAATGTCTTGCCTCAAAGAGCGAATGTGGATTGCAGCAATCCCAGCTAGACAGTCAGATCTCAACGGCCTAGGATACATCTGCCTGATCCCCACTAATCAAGGGCTTATTGAGGTACCGAAAAAGGAGGTACCGTGACTTAAAAATATAAGCGAATATATTAGGAGGGTATTCGCTGCCATAGACCTTCCCTGCACCTTATAGCTGATACTT
Source organism: Cladocopium goreaui (assembly GCA_947184155.2). NCBI lineage: Eukaryota > Dinophyceae > Suessiales > Symbiodiniaceae > Cladocopium > Cladocopium goreaui. The sequence continues at coordinate 174,759 of CAMXCT020000982.1, read as the reverse complement.
CCTAGGTAGCTGAAATGGCTACTGAATCCAAAGGGTTCACGCCCTGGAAAGGTCTGATGAGGATGCTTGGCAAATGGTATTGGAGAATTATTGGGAAGAATTCATGGTATAATGAGAGGGATTGAGTTGCCAATCGCAGATCAGATCTTGACTTTCTTCAAACTTTTGGGGTTACATGGGCCTTGACACCATGACTATCCCACGTGATATGAAGTCAACTTGACAAGAGATCAACACTAGCAACTGGGCCGGGAAAAACTGTCTGAGCGCTTCCAAAATACCGCATATAAATCAATAGATATAAATATATAATATGTGTCATATGTGTTTATATATATTATATATATATGTAAATCATAAGCATCGTAGATATATCAGTATGCCTACAAATCAAGAAGAATCCTGAGCATTCTATACTTAGGTTACAACGGCGTTAATGCTCAGAAATTGAAATCCGCTTATTTGGGTGGATTATAGCCATGCAGATCCGAATTTTGTTGTGTCGTTGGGATTTGGTGAATTTAGTTGCATGTATGAACAAGCCACCAAGGTTTTAGGGGTTTGACCATGATCACAATCAAAAATATAGAGATCTACTATGGTTTGCCTGTATTGGTGGCGGGGGTGGCTGTGAACGATCAGTTGTATTGATTGGTGATGCACGTTTCCAAAAAGTGGTCTGAACCATTAAAGATGGTGGTATGGCACTATAATATCATTGATGAATTATGCTTGGTTGACTATTCAGTGACTATTTGGTACGAGATGATGCCCGACTTTGTTGGCTAGGATTGGCTCACTCAGGGTACCCCCCAGCAATTTCCTCCAAGCTTCAGCCGTAGCATTTTTGGCCAACCTCTGCGATCATCACTGGCGGCGAGCACGTCAGCACCTGGATGAAAGTGAATCTAGTTCTCATCACTAATCGTGAAGTGCATCCAGCGGCTAGTGGAATTTCATCCAGCCATGATCCATGTGTTAAACTCCTGGTTTGGATCCTGGTGTGGTGTCGAATCCAAACGGATTCGGGTATGATTTATTTCTTCAAGTGAAATTCTCCATGCGGGAGGTTTTGAATGATTCAAAAATTGCCTGGCTGAATTACGAAAAAATCACCAGCCTGAAAGAAACCAATTTGGGGATGCCACTTACTTGCCATAATCTACAAAAACGTTGTGCTGACGTCCTTACAATTCAGCCAGCTAGTATGTTTATTAATTCTAGTTGGTGAGGTGGACATTAATGATGTCCTGAAAATAAACACTATGTTGTATAGCACCCAAAAAGATTGAAAAGTTGGAAATTTGGAAGGAAGGAAATATGATTCCGGTTAGCTAACTGGGTACTTTCATGGGCTGTCTCCACCCTGGTATCCAGTATAAATGGAACGTTAATTGAACGTTAATTGAAATACAGTACCAATCCCGTATGTTAGGTGCGAGGAGATCCTACCAATATATGAAATTGGATATGTCTTGTTGTTTTGTATGGTTTCTATCCCAATATATTGGTATGTATCCCACCCCTGCAAAATATCCCTTGAGCTTCAGAAGTCAACTTCGCTTCCATGCAAAGCTTCGCTGCCAAGAGTTGCCTACATCCCTCGATGTGAAGCCCACTTGTTGCGAGAACAAATTGCCCGCCGGTAATCAAACGCGGGATTATTTCCAATTTGAATCCTCATTTCTAGTGGACCTTCCATTGCTGTGTTTGATTACCGGACGGCAAGTCTGTTTATCACAAGCCCCAGATGGGAGGGATGTTGCGTGGTTTGAAATTGACCGTTTAAGGTACCGAGCTACAACGGGATAAGAAATGGGGGCGCGCAAAAAGTAATATGGTTTTTCTAGAACAACAGTTTGGACAGCTTTTGATCCATATTCTCCTACCCAAGTTCTACACAGGCATTGCATAGAAGATGCACGTATGGATTGCATATGCCCTTCAACCTAGTAGTTGGGTCAAGGCTCAAGGGTTACCCCATTTTTTTTCTGTGGCAGCGGTCTATTATATCACCGGGTTCGTTCAATTGAAAACAATGTGTTTTATCAAACTATGGCGGTGTCCTGCGACGTCTTCCAGCCTGTTTTTCTTCTCCCAGCTGCACCAGCGCTTCATGGTACGCCGCATCCATGAGCTGGAAAGCGTTTTTCACCTGCTGCTTGTAGTATGATAAGCCCATCAAATCTCCAAACCAAGACATAAACCTAAGCTAAAATCCACACATGCAACCTGCCACTTGGGGTTCCCAAAACTACTTTGCTGCTGGGTTTGGTAGCTTTGGTTTCAAAAAAGAAAGCGTTTTCTCAGCATACTCAGAAGAAACCCGCCATTTTGACCGTGAAAAGCAGGTTTTACAATATGGTGGTATTTGGCTAGATGAAATTACGCGCCGCTATTTGGCACAACACATGCTTACCAAGTTGATATTTCACTGATTTATCATTTACCCCATGGGTCTTTTTGTTGGGGTTTACGACAAAGAATGTCTTTTTGGGAAAATAGATGGGCCTCTCTGCCATAGCATTTCGCATTATTGACTAAGAAAGGTTGCGAAGTAGGAGGACTGTGTCCTCTGTTTCTAGTACAACATGCAAGGAAAACCTGATCCGACATGACAACCATTTTTCACCATGCTTTAACCATATCACCAAATTATCACCATATCACATCTATGCTGTCACCAAAATGTCACCATATCAGTGGACTCCAATCCCGGTGGGAGACATGGTTTATACACCAGCAGTTGAATGGGTGGAATTCAACCACTCCTTGACTGGGGTTTCCTTGTAGAAATGTTGACAATGGATTTCAGTGTGGATTGACTTTTTGGGAATCAAATCACCTAGTATAACCCATTTTTACCAAGCATAATCCTCATAGCGGCACTGGATGAATCAATTCCCAAGGCTTAAGTTTATTTTTTGGAGTTGACTAAGGTTCACACTTCACCCCTCAGATTTCCACAACTTTGTTGATATAAGCCATACGTTGATGGTTAAACCGTGCAGTTCCAAAAAAGAACACAACGTCACCTCTGGGGCATCCGTCTTGGCTTTGTCAGGGTGAAGCAGAACTCGGCGTGAATGGTGCGAAATTCGCGCGCGTTGAAACCGTAGAGAAATGGTGAGGAGAACACCAACAAAGTAAGATCGGTTCAGAATTTGCAGTATATTTCTATGATGATGCAGACTGCAGGAATTCTTGGATGTTTTTTTGGAGTCTAACTTTTTTGACCAACAAAAAGGGAAGCCAAAAGCAAAACCAAGAATGCACGGCAACAAAGTTATGATGACGTAAAGCTAATTATCCTTGTTATTGAGATATGAACGGAATAGAATGGGATTTGTCGCAGGGTGTCATTTGATATATCTGCACACACATACTATCTATGTATGTATGTATGTATATATATATATATACACATTCAGAAATGATAGGTGGAATTGATGTAGTCAATCAGGTTGTAAAAGGGATGGAAACCCTCACAAGCAGGATATGCACAACCCGGCACGTGTCACACATCGTAGAGCCATTCCAAGAGGGATAATGATGATCAGGGATAGGATTTTGGGGTGCTCAATTCTCAGACACACCCAAATGTCTCAAGTCAGCAATCCTCTTCAAATTCTTTGCTTCGAGAGTCGGTTTAATTTTTTGCGCGCCCTTTTCAGCTCTTCTTTGCCTCGAGAAAAGCTGGAGAAAGGGTAATTACCTAGCTAATGCCAACCCCAGATTGATTAACCCTTGCGCTGTTGATCATTGGGAAAGTACCATATAATCAGCAAATTATCTGCATTTCGGGGCAACCCCTCCAGTGAATCAACTGGGGGTTATTGCTTAATCCAGGGTTGGCAATAATGGAGTTTACCGGATAGATTTTGGTTCATAACCCATGAACCGAACCCATCTTAACTAATTAAGAGTTCCCACTCACACCATTTTCCACGGACAAGCGTCAAAAAAGTCATGCTCGACCCAAAACCAATTGTTTTCGATGCCACCTTTCCCCATACTCGTTAGACCAGCAGCTGATGAAAACAATCTAAAGAGATGTGGATTTGATTGTGCCCCAATGGATCGATACGGATCCGCATTCTTAGGACATCCTAATTTTAATGGTGAATCCAGCAGCTCAGCATTAAAACTGTGCACGTCTTGGGGGCGTTGGGGTCTTTAATGGGCATTTGCAGCATCTTTATATCTAAATGCCCAAGGACCTACCACTGCAGGAAACCATGTTCAAGTTCAAGTGACGTTTGGGGCTTGAAAGCCTCGTTTCAGCCATCTGGGTCGTTTATCATCGATCCCTTTGTTAATCAACACCTTCCCAGAAAGAATGATTGGTGGAGTACAGTTTGAACCTGTTAATAGTAGGCAAACTATCATCAGAGGGATGAGATTCTATGACATATCCCCTCGTGTCAAACATGGCAATGGAACACCCCACATCTATACATGTTTGAAGATAATTGTCCCGTTATTACCACCATTTTCATCAAAGATTTCCCACCTAGCCATATGTTTGATGCCACCGGAAGGTATCCTTAAAAGCTGAGAATCGAGGCCATAGCCCCGCACATCGGTTGTTGAACCACAAGGTCTATCCAGAATAGGATAGAAAAGGAAATCTCATGATGGTGGCTATTGTCTAACCCATTCGCAACCAGCTCAAATGTTGGGGCATCATGAGCTTTAATGTGGCATGATCTGGTGCGATCAGCTGAGAAGTCGCTTGGATGACTCAACCTGGGTGTTAGCATAGGGGTACCCCCGCAAAATTGCATTCTTTTATGTCATGCCTTATTGCTAGTTAAAAGTCCCCCAATTAAGACCTATGTTTTGCGGTTTTGCTCTGATTAATTGAAGTCACCACCTCAAAATGGGGCGCCGTCTGCTGCTGCTGCGGTTCTTTCTTTAATTAGGGTGAACCACGAATCTTACAAAAGTGCAATTTCCGAAATCTAGTTTACAGGTATCTCCTGCTCACTCTATTGGCGAGAATTGATCCCTATGAATAAGAACTGACCCTGTTGCGGGACTCCTGTTATTCATTTGAAAGAGAAAATGCTTGTGTCAATTAAGAGAACTTCGCGCTTGCTATCAGGCATTTCCTTGGAAATGATTGCTCCAGCTCTTGTTCCTGATGATTTGCCTGTCGAATTTTGGGCTTCTAACTTTTGGAAACTCCCTCCAACAACAAAAAGAGGTCACGGTGATTATGGATTAGATTCCCAGGCTTCCACCAAGTTTCTCTTTGCATTTCCAAAGATCTCGAGGATGCGATTCTCCTCAGACCGGCGATTGCTCTCAGAACGGCAAGGCGGGCACCCAGGATACGCAAAAGACCCTGGGAAGATTCTGCTGATAGCAAAACAAGATCATCAGTCCTTGGCAGTGGCTCCTACGTTGACTTTACTACCAGTATCATACAACCCTACAACCCCAGAATGAAGCTCACTTTTGCAAGGCTTTTGATCCAGGATTTGTAAGTACGAGACTCGTTCACATTAAAGTCCGGATCTCTGAATTTAATTGAATTTAGGTACAGTACCTGCAATGCCCATTGGTCCAAGTCACTTCTGCCAAGCTAATGACGCGCTTGGCTTCCGAAAGGACAGTTGACCCTTTGCTGCCCTCAGGCTGCAGGGCAGCGGCCTCGCCCTGACCCTCCTGGCTTGGCTGGGCCGCCTGGGCCTCGGCCTGGGCGGCCTCGGCAGCGCCGGCCCAACCGGCTGCTTGAGCTGCTTCTAGTGCTTCTGCTGCCTGCAAAGCAGCACACCGGCAACTGCGAAGCTCCAGCAATGCTGCAACTTGGATGAATCAAACGAGTCAGCAGAACGAGGGTGTCCTCCTGTGGGGGCAGCGGTGGCTGCATCGCGAACCTCCACCATGGCAAAGTCTTGGAACGCAGAAATTGATTCTCTATAACAGTCACAAGAAAACACACGCCTTCACCAAAGTGGCCGATTTTGTTTCAAGGAAGTTGCTCACTAGTGACCATGGGATGGTGTAGTCAGAATTGGTTTGTTTCCATGACAGTGCTGGACCCCTGTACATTTACTTAATTTACAGGTGGAGTGGTTCTCCACCAATCTCTGTTTCAATGTGGGGGGAAACGTATGGAAAATCATGGGATGGCGAGCGGCTAAATCATTATCACTGCAGCCTCCATAATCCCTCAGGAGTTCTATAGATCCTCCTCACTTGCAGAATCACCCGTTTCACGGCACCAAAGAGTTCGTTTCGATGCTCTGAAGAGTGGATTACATCAGATACAGAAAAACATACATGGCTACTCAGACTTGGATACAAGAGAATCCCTGCATGTGTGATTTGATCAATCCCTAAATCGTACTCTCAAATATGTGGCATCATAAACTACCAAGCTTGTGTGACATTCAACCCAAGGCTGCTTTGTGGAGCATGAAATGGCTACATTTTTTCCAGGCCTATGATTCAAACCTGCTTATGATAGGGTTTTATGATATGTCTTCATTGAACATCACCGAAAGTGGAGAGTTCCCAACTACTCTTAAGGCCCCTCTTAATCGATTTCCATGAATGAAGGATTTGACGGTTGCCGCATGAGCTGCATCCAGGAGGCATGTCGGATGCCTTCTCAGCTGGTTGCTCCTATTTCGGCTGGCATGTGATTGCCAATCGATACAGCATCACTAAATATCACTAAGGTTGGTGAAATTGCATTACCCTTATTTATCTCCATAGTCGTAGTGGTTGATTTTATACCCCCACACCAATCCCAATCTCCAATATATCACCTACATCATTATATCCCCATTGTATCCCCACTATCCCACCATTTAACCAGAGTCTAGTCGCATTTAAAAAATCATTATTGATCATTACATTACAAAACAGCAATCACTATTGAGGCCCCATCCTCTGGCAATCCAAACTGGCCGGCTGGATCATCAATCCTCCATTCAGTTCGATGATTTCGCACTAAATCCTTCATTTGTAGAGGGCAACGAAAACCAACAGTGGGAGGGTCCTCCAAGAGTCTTGTCATCAAACATGGCTGCTTGAAACGTTACACCCTCAAAGTAGGATATGCTACGGGCTATGTGATAAATGCGTCCCTATGACATGTCGCAAAAATGACCCACAAAAACTCTCTGACATGACCCTCACGGCACGTACATTCTGGTATGACAAAAGTGCTTTGTGCAGAGCATATGCCTCAGTTTTGTAGTGGTCATGTTAAGGAGAAGTCAACATGTCAACATTAAATCCAATATTTCTCCATATCATTTTATGTCGTTGAACCCGCATTAAACCATATTGATTATCCCATTAAACCCATAACCCAATTTTCAGCTCAACAACTTCTCACCCCGCTGTCCATATCCAGCCAGTCGCGTTCGTATTCCTGGTTCAGGGGGCACTCCAGGACCCTAAATCTGTCATCCCGAAACAACCTTTCTTGGCCAAAAATCTGCCCGCACCGAAGGTGCTGAGCTTAATTTTTTGGGGCACATCCGGAAGCAACTGCAATATCTTTTTGTAAGCTTTGGCTTAGGGGGGGGCAGTTTTGCTCCAGAATCGTCGGTCTTTCAACGTTTTTCAAACGTCATGAAATTCGCGAAGCTTCCAGGTCCAACACAAGTCCGAAATTGCAAAAACATCGACCATATAGGCTCAACATGGGCTCAACATAGGCGCAACGTTGGCTCAACATGGATGCCAATGGTCCAACATCGGCTCAATGTAGCCCCACGCGTGGCCAATTTTGGCCCTTGTTGCTGCATTCTTACTTTACTCTATAGTTCACTCGTAAAACAACGCAGCAGCAATCTCCATCTCCTCACCGAAGCAAACCAGTGCGGGGAGCGACCAGAATAGATTTACTTTAGCCAAACTTTCGCGAATTCTATGCTTAACTGTTGCGGGGATACAGCAACCCGCTTTCTTGGTGCTGGGAAGTATTCGATCAGCATGGAAATGGTTCTCTTCGAGATTAGATCATTAGAGCCTTGTGGGGTACGCGCTTACCCAGACACCTGAACTTTCCACAAGATCACTCTGCAAGTAAATTCCACGCTAGAAACATGATGATTTCTTTAGCGAGAAAAAACTAAGGACAAAAAAACGTGTGGGATGTGTTTGAAACAACGGTGGCCATCGTGATGCACAATCCCTACAAGGACCTTTAGATCCATTCCCACATGGTTTGTTCACCTCACCTGTCCGACCTGTCCAAACCCGGCCTGCTCAATGAGGGGCTTGAACGAAGCTGAGACCTTGCCTCAGCACAAACCCCAGACTGGATCTCAGTATGAGGACTGCTGTCTGACAATTGTGCAAACATAATTCTCCCCCCTTGGCGATAAATCAGGTTTCCCTGTATACCCGCTCTTCGGGCAAACAACGTAAGATCCACAAAATGATCTCAATCCCCGTGTCCAGATGGTTTTGTAGCCGGTTATATCATATTATATCCCCATGGTATGGGTGTTTCAACATACCCCCATTGAATGGGGAAAATGACGCTTGAAACTCCCCTGTTTCGCCCTTGGGAGGCCGGACATCCGTCCACCTGTAATGTGCCCAAGGGCTGGTGCTCAGCTTCTGCAACTAGAAATGAGGGATTTATCCCAATTTATAGCCATTAAAACATGAGGAAATGATGGATTTACCGATTTCCTAAGTTATAGGAATAGTTTTGCAGTTATAGCAATTCTATTTAGATGGGGAATGGGACCAGAAACTCCCCCACATTGAAAGTATGCCTGAAAAAAACTTTTGTTTCAGTAGGTATGACTTCCCATGACTGATGGCTGACCCACAGCAGATCTCTGAGTCTCCCAACCGAGGTAACCTCAACTTGCTGACACTGGTAGAGCTCCAACTGGCCACAGGGATGACTGCTGGCCACGGAAGGATATTTCTCTATGTATCAATGGCTACAGTAGTATCATGAAGTACAATCCATATCATCGAATGCTCATCCCACTACTATGACTATGAGATCATAGGCGCGATAAGAAATAGTACTGCCACTTGTTCATGTGAGTGGGACCAAATAAGAACATGTGAACCATGAAAACTACCCCTATCCCATCGCATTATCCTGTTGGTTGACGATGATCCCCAATAAACCAGGTGGTACAACCCCCCTGTGAGAACCACTCAATGCATGACATCTGCCACGGTTGTTCCCATCAGGGTCATCCCACAGATCCGCCATCCCTGTCTCGAGGCAAATTGGGTTCCAACTGGCTGGGAATTGTAACTCACATCCCAACTGGCTAAATGATGCTAAATCGGCCGTGTAATCGATGTCCAAAAAAGGAGACCACACAATCCACAAGACTCAATATATCTCGGAATCTTAGTAACAACCTTCAAGAATAGGGGGAATATGTAGCCTCTCAAATCATAGATGTGGCTTTGACTGAAAAATAAGGGTAGTACGTAGGTACGACAAAGTCATACAGGGCAGATTCCATTTGGTTAACATCCCCCGCCGCACCCCCGCACCGTGGAGGTGAAAGAGTCCTGCAGGTGCAACTGCACATCACCTGAGGCCGGGTGTCAAATTTTGTCCAGCTGAATATAAGGTTCCAACGAAAGTTGGGGGTGATGCAACTAAAATAACTAAAAAGTTGAGTTTCAAGATGTTTCAAGTTTCAAATTTTGAAGGTTTAAGCAAGAGAATGTGAGTTTCTGGCCTGAAATTTCACAAATTTCACTTCACCACCAAAAGCGTAGGTATTTCACACCAAAGCTGGCTGATTCAATGGCAAATGACCGGACATGTGCGGTCACAATTTCTGGTACTCATGCTGGATCAAGGTCATGGATTGGAGATTTCAAGATCCCCTGCAGATTGGGTCTTGGGTCATTTCTTAACTTTGATGGTAACACCTGGATCGCAAATCTGAGCATTGGCGCTGCAGAAGTCCAACGTGAGTTTCAACGCCTGAAGCTGCGAGGCCGACTTTTGGATTCCTCAGCTGGTTGGGACCCCGAAAATTCCCCAAAAATCAGCCACTGATACAAGATCAACAAGGGGCTTTGGCAGCCACGTCTTGACACACAAAAAACATCAAACCGAGGAAGTCGGCCACCTGACCCGTGGCACCCGTGGCCGCCGTGGCTCAACCTCTGTGCGAAGGCTGGGAGACCACACGCTGGGCACTACATAGTTCACACCTGCGCAGGGTATCACCGGTATCACTCCACAACTGTCACTGCCCCACGATCTTTGGTTTCAACTTTCAACGCTCCCAAAGGTGTCCTCAAATATGGCCAGATTCCCAATCACCAGTTCGAAGTGGGAGTAGTTCCCTCCAGTTCTCAGCCGCATTGTATAACTTGTTTGGTTGTTTCAAGATTGTTCAACCCATCTCAAGAAAATGCCGATTGGGATCATCTGATCATCCTCCAACAAACATTGGATGGCAAAAGAGAAAATATAGAAAATACATGAAAATACCGTAGATGTTAGTATTGCATGTTGAAACATGTTGAAACATGTTGAAACCACCAAGATCCACCAAACAAATTTGAGGCGTTTCCCTTTCCACTTCTCTCCGACAAGGCCATCAATCACCTGCCTCTACAGGCATGGAGCCGAATGGCCTAAGCTTCCGATCTAATCTGCTTCAGTGATGATGTACTTGTTTGTAGTTGAGCCTGACTCATCCCCGTAAATCGTGATTAAGGGTGTTGGTAATTTTTGTTATTTTCAAGTGGGGAATGGAAATCAAATATACAAACAAACAGCTTGTGATCTGCAATGAATTGGGGGTAGGAATCAACACTTACGACCCCTAACCTCACTGGTTTCAGTGATTCTTAGTCTTCAAACATCGAATTATCAGCGCTCCCACCTTTTGGTACCCTCATCGTTTCTTTCAACCCAAGAACTTCTTGGGATAAGCCAGAACCAACATGAACCAACTTGGACCATGGAATCACCATCCATAGTTCTGGTTTACAGCCCGGGCCACCGTACCTCTCCCTGGTACTCAGAAAGGTCAACAGTCCCATCCTGCACGGCATCTGGTGCTGAGGTGCTGATTCATCTGATTCTGTAAATCAGCCAGCTGTTTCCAACAAGAATAGATGGCTGCAAAGTCGGCATCCGTGGATGTGCTCCATCGTTCTCCAGATTGTGGGAGCTGGGATGGGGGAACTGGGGTCATACCCAATTCTAACAGCATCTCAGAACCCAAAAATCATGGAGGTTTCACATACATAAGTAACATGACTTCTTGATTTATCTTCCAAACCTACGTAGTTTTAACGAGTTCAATGAGAGATCTCAGGTGCTTGTTTGTCTTCTCTGGCTTGTGTTTGGGGTTTCGAACCTGCGACGGACACGACTCTTTGGTGTGTGTCAAATTCACCTCGCCCTCCAGTCGCCAAACCTCATGCAGCATTACAGCAATGTGTCTTTCGGGGAAGCTCAGCAGGGAACGACGTGTCGGACAATTGAATTAATTTTATATGATGATATACTACGTGTCTGTACGTTGACACCCAGTGTAACTTGCAAAAACATCGGAGGACGTGCACCAGAAGCCGTGTGAGTTGGGGACAGGGTCTGTGTCGGCCGCGGTGAGTCGGCCGGCGGGGTGGGCGTGTCGGCCGCGGCTGGGTGTGCTTGTCGGCCGGCGCCAAGTGCCGTGTCGGCCGGCGCCAAGAACCGTGTCGGCCGGCGCGAAGTACCGTGTCGGCCGCCGAGGGGCTGTGTCGGACGGCGGCGCCTGAGTCGGCCGCGGGGCTTCTGTGTCGGCCGCCGAGGGGCGGCGCGTGCAGGGCTTCCACAAAGAAGGAAAAAAGATCCCAGCGCTAACTTAGCAAACTAAGGTCTGTGTGTCGAAATCTGTGTCGGCCGCGGGGCTTCTGTGTCGGCCGCGGAGGGGCTGTGTCGGACGGCGGCGCCTGCATGGGGCAGCGCGTGCAAGGCTTCCACAAAGTAGGAGAAAAGATCCCAGCGCTAACTTTGCAAACTACTTGGGACCCTCTTTGAGTTAGGTGACTTATAAGTGCAGGGTAAGTGTTTCCTACCTATGTTAAGTCAGGGCTAAGTGGTAAGATAACTGGCTAAGTGGTAGCTAAGTGGTATCATTTTTTGATGATTTAGACGTGATTTAGGTATAGTTATAAGTGGAAGCTACGGTAACTACATTTAAATATACGGATTTTAAAACATATGAACAGGTATTTTAGACTACCTCCGTGAAGGTTTTCCTTGGCCCGCCCAGCCATTTAAACATACGGAATCCAATTCATTTAAACATACTGCAACTACATTTAAATATACGAACTGGTATTTCATACTACCTCCGGGGCCTTGCGGTCTGGCCCGCCCTCCACATATTTAAATGTCGTTACCGTAAGTTAACATGTATGATTCGAAAAAAGTTAGCTCTAACTTAGGTACGACTTAGCTTTTTGAAAAAAAAGACGTATTTTTGTAAAGGAAATGTAAAAAAATGGACGTTGAAGCAGATCGAAGCGGCACAGCGGTTCCTACGTGGAATCGTGTCGCTGGGAAGTTTCTCAGAAATACGTGAGAAACAATGGCGTGGAGTGTGTCATGCGTTGGGGAAGCTTTCCATGCTGACGGCTGCCCAAGCGGCAGAGTGGCTGGCGGCCCTTGACAATGAGCTTTGGACAGCAGCCCAAGTGGCAGAGTTCCAAGAGGCTGTGGCCGCAAAGACAAAGGCGCTAGAGGAGGATTCCATTCGTGTTATTTTGCAGGACTTCCTGATGTTGCCATACTACTTGACAGAGGAGTTGGCCACCATGGTTTTTGTCGATGAAGAAGTGGATCGGGATGTAGTTCTGCAGAAGTTGTGTTCTCATGCCGCAAGGTTGACGCTGAAAAATGCTAGCGAAGCTTCCAAGGCTATGCTTTTGGTCTTGGCCAATTGGCGCTTGGTAGAAAAGATGTCACCACAGAACCAGTGCCAAAAGATTTGCGGCAAAAGCTGTTTCCTACGGGAAAGCCAGCTGTGTTAACTGAGCCATCAGCTGCTGCGATTGTGCAGTGTGTGAGAACGTATCCGTTGCGAAAGGATAACAAGTTGCTGATGTCGCAATCGAAGGGGATGGCCGCGCAAGTCGCGGCCTCTACCCCCGCGCAAGCCGCATCATCCACGGACTTTGTATCTGTGGAGGCTGTCTGCAAAGTGGTGGAGGCTTGCACGCGTAGGGATCCTCTACGGGAGGATCTGGCATCAGCGAGATCTACGGGATCTGGCCTGCTGCAGACGCCTCTCTTGGCCTTAGAAGATGGCACCGTCGATGGACTTGGCGACCCACGTGGTCAAAAGGTTTCCCATGCGGAACTTAAAGAGAAGGAGACTTTGACGGTGGCACAGCAAGTAGCCGCTTTAAAGAAAGATCTCCCAAAGGAGACAAAGCCAGAGAAAGAGTCAACGCCAAGGGCGCGAAAGGGTGCGAAGGCCACTGCCAAGAAATCCGCGGCTGCTTCGGTAGGAAAGAAACCCGCTGCTGCCACGCGCAACGTGGGCTTGAAGAAACCCGCTGCTGCTACGCGCAAGGTGGGTTTGAAGAGACCAGCTGCGGCGGCTTCGATGGGTCGTGAGGCCAAGCGCCAGGCGATTTTGAAATTGGTGCCAAGTGCACTTAAGGCGAAGTATGCCAACGGATGCGCCAAGTGCTACCATCGAAGCTATTGCACGCCGTCGTGTTGGGCCGGTCGTGGTTTCACCTTGGGCTACTTGGATGATCGGGCCGGTTGCTAGCTACTTATAAGTACTTAGGCTACTTACATCACACTTAAGCACTTAGGTGCAACCACTTATTAAGCACTTATAAGTCAGTTATCAGTGACTTACGTAAGTGCAGTTAGGGCAGTTAGATCTAAGTGCCTAAGTGGACTTAGGGCAGTTAGCTCTAAGTGGCCTAAGTCACTTAGAGGGCTTAGCTAAGTCCACTTATATGTGACTTAGAAAGCGTCTAACTTCATAGAAAACTAGCCAAAAATCAGTATCAGTTGCCCCCAAAATTGCAACTGTATATTCCACAGAAGGCATCGATCTAGGATTCTTTCCCCAAATTTAGAAAGTTTATACTTTACAGAAGGCATCGATATAGGGTTCAAACCACTGCAAGCAAACTTATGACGGGCTATACGGGAATCAAGACTATAGATTTTTGAACCATCATGAAACCTTGCAGATGTTGCTGTTTTGTGGGTCATATACCTTTTATTGGGGTGGGTCGTAACTTTTATGCAGGGGTGCCATTACCCATGCGTGTGTAATTCCAAAGTAACCCGTTTTGTGATGGAAACGTCCATTTCAGATCTCACATACATGTAAAACCAACATTCATGTCACTTTGGGATATATACCTCTCCATTTCATAACATTAATTCCAGAAGCATGCGCCCAAAAAAAAATACCCGATATTTTGTGGGGTGGTGTTGGTGGTGTTCATATATATAAGTGCTGCCCACTTGCAGCTTCATGTTGAACTTGTGGCAGACCTGCGCTTGGGGCAGAAATGCTGGTGTCAATATAACTTTTGTGAAACAACATGAGAGGTTTGAAGGCAAAGGTTGGCAAGTATTTTGTCTAAATCAAAGATCAAAATGCTGAAATCTGCAGCGTCGCTGCCAACAGGAACTTATGAAAGTCAATCCCGCATGTGGTCCTAATATGTTGGACTTTACAGCTTCGGATTGTCATGTTGAACATCCGAGGAAACATTCTGGATTTGTTGCCCACAAATTTGCAAATCGCATCTAGTTGGTCAGTGCATGTCTTATATAGCACAATTGTCCCAAATTCAGATACCAGTTCTTCTCCACATGTTTTGGTCACCTATATGAAGAGCCTCCCTCTTGCTCTGCAAGGTATACCCAGTATACCCCAAATGCGCAACAAATGGCAGGGTACAGGAAGCTCGCCACAACTGCAGGGCCAACAGAGCTCGCATTTTTTTCGTCATCTGCATTCAAGAAAGTCGTGAAGAAACATGCATTCATGCATGTTCAAAGCCAAAGTGAGTTGGCCACTGCAACGATTCGCGTTGGCGAGAGACGTCGGTATATCACGCAATCATCAATGCAAGTCAAATCAAAGAAACATTCTTGGTCAGATTTTTCAAAGTGGTTTGCCCCTCTGGAGCCCCAAATCGAAACACAGACTAAGTCTACCTGCAGTCCCACACTAGCAAAGAACAAAACCTGCCCTACTACATAGCCACTGTCAGTGTGCAACACAACAAAATCATCCACAGAACTCAAGGACCCCATGGCATAGTGAGCCTGTCGAGAGCAGAACACATCATTACCATGAAGCTGCAAGGCAGTCTGCAGAAGCAGCTGCAGGCGCATTGGTGCGCGGATTGGTTGCACTAAGCCAATGTGAAGCTGGTCAATGTCCTTGTCCGACAAGTCATGCAGGTTTGCATGCAAAATCGAAAGATCAAAACCATCGCCAACATTTCTCATGTTCTCTGCATACCGCTTGGCAACGCGGTGTTTGCGCTCATGCACAAAGCAACCAACAACCACCCCATGAGCCAAGATCATCTCTGGGATATGCTGTAAGTAGTGGTACTTTGGTACCCACAGGTCAGTCGAATAAGCTCTTTGGTGGGCTTTGACGTAAACATTGATGGAATGCGACAAATCGTTGGGATGTTTCTTCCCCATCCTCACACCATTCATGACATCCAAAACGCTACACAACGCACTGTAGCTGGCAACTTCCTTCCAGACACTGCCAAGGGAATCATTGTTTTCAGTCAAGAAAGCTCGAATGCAAGAGTATACACCCAGCCCTTCAGAAGCGCTGCACTTCAAATTGCCTTTGTGCTTCTTCCTAAATATGTGCTTTCCAGTGGCAGCATGGCTGGCAATACTTGATGGACATGTAAGACTGGATAAGAAGTCGTGCAAATTTTTTTGTGTATGGCCAAGAGGTTTCAGCGCTGCGACAAGCGCTCCTGCTTCTATGTTCCAGCAGCCAGCCACCAATAAAGTGTGCATCCAGTCGTATTGGAGCATTTTGGCCACATCAATCCCTAAAGGAGTTTGATATCCATCGGCCAGCAACCCATCCAAGTTGTACACCCAACCTAACTTTTTTTCCATGTCCTCAAAAGCTTGACGGGTGGTGCATCCTGCAGAGTCGTGCAATCTTCTGATTTTGGCCTTGATGGATTCACTGTTGGCCCTTTGCCACTGCGATGGTTCAACAGAGGAACTTGGCAACAGCCGGTCGGAGTATCTGTGAAGTTCACTGGCTTCAGAGACAATGTTGGTGCAAAGGGGGCAGATCTGAACGCCTGCTGCACCCTTAAACTGAAATGTCTCTTTTAAAGCAACTTCGTCTGCGACGAACATGCTGAAGCGAACGAATTTCAAAACGACAGAATCTTCACACCGCAGCTGGAACCCTAACCGGGCATCCACAGGACTACAGAACAAACCCATAGCCTGTCTCATGTAGGCTGACAGCCCGCCTTTGATTTTGGCAATCTCACTGGAGCGGGCCACCCCCAAAGTAAACCACAATTGATCTACTCCAAGCCCTGGGCCCTGTTTTACAGTCCAATATATAATTTGCATCTTGCGAGTTGCATCATGTCGTAATTGGTTACCAGGGCTAACCTCATCATTGTAAACAATGACTTCCAGTGGTGAATCAATGCTTTCACCAACACCAGACAAATACTGCTTGTAATATCTTTGAAATGCAGCGCAGTCAGACACGATGTGTTGGAAAAAAGCCAGTGGATTGATGAAGGGCAACTTGACTGTTCCCTTTGCGGTTTCACCTTTTGGGCTGCACTGTTCAAAGTCGATGTAAGAGATCAAGTGGCCAAACTCATTGGTCATCTCTTCAAGCTGCATCTTCCGAGATCGCTTGATGCTTGAACGGGACGTAGCTTTGGGGATGCCACTCTTCTTGACCTCATCCAGAATGGCGGCCAAAGCATTCTGGGACACGTACCTTTGGCGTCCAAGGGAGGCAAGGCTTGCCATGGCTCAACAAACCAAGGTTGAACACAGGCGGGCGTATGCCCTGCCGCGAGCGGATATAGACCGCCCTGCACAAAAATTGGACGTCCCCCATGAAATCTCTAAATAAAAAATGTATAGATGTATGTATGTATGTATGTATGTATGTGTGTATGTATGTATATTTGTATGTATGTATGTATGTATGTATGTATGTATGTATGTATGCTAACTGATAAATGTCTCAACATGTTTTGCCCTTGAGGTGTGGGGCCATGGGGAACTGAAGCTGAAACCATGATGTTGCGTTTCTTCTCATTTTCTTTTCCTGAAACCTTTTTTCCCGAGAGCGTCTGAGCGCAGGGTTCTTCCAATAGTGGGGGTCTGTAAAAAATCTTCTCATCTTCACATCTCATCTTCACATTCTCTCATCCTCTCATCTTCACATCTCATCTTCACATCCTCTCATCTTCACATCTTTTCATCTTTACATCCTCTCATCTTCACATCCTCTCATCTTCACATCTGCTCATCTTCACATCCTCTCATCTTCACATCCTCTCATCTTCACACCTTCCCATCTTCACATCTGCTCATCTTCACACCTTCCCATCTTCACATCTTCTCATCTTCACATCTGCTCATCTTCTCATCTTCTCATCTTCACATCTTCTCATCTTCACATCTGTTCATCTTCACATCTGCTCATCTTCACATCTGCTCATCTTCACACCTTCTTTCACATCTTCTCATCTTCACATCTGCTCATCTTCACATCTTCTCTCACATCTGCTCATCTTCACATCTGCTCATCTTCACATCTGCTCATCTTCACACCTTCTCATCTTCACATCTTCTCATCTTCACATCTGCTCATCTTCACATCTGCTCATCTTCACATCTGCTCATCTCTGCTCATCTTCACATCTGCTCATCTTCACATCTTCTCATCTTCACACCTGCTCATCTTCACACCTCCCATCTTCACATCTGCTCATCTTCACATCTGCTCATCTTCACATCTGCTCATCTTCACATCTTCTTATCTTCACACCTGCTCACCTTCTCTCTCACACCTTCTTTTTATCTTTCTCTCTTAAGGCCGAGGGTGGTGCCGGCGGCGAGTCACGAAACGTCAACCTTTTCGCACGAAATGAGGGTCGATCGGCAAAAACTGAGGTAAAATTGCGATTTTACTTGTCCTGGAGCAACCCTTTCGAACGAAATGAGGGTCGATCGGCAAAAACTGAGGTAAAATTGCGATTTTACTTGTCCTGGAGCAACCCTTTCGCACGAAATGAGGGTCGATCGGCAAAAACTGAGGTAAAATTGCGATTTTACTTGTCCTGGAGCAACCGTTTCGCACGAAATGAAGGTCGATCGGCAAAAACTGAGGTAAAATTGCGATTTGACTTGTCCTGGAGCAACACTTTCGCACGAAATGAAGGTTGATCGGCAAAAACTGGGGTAAAATTGCGATTTTACTTGCCCCGGAGCAACCCTTTCGCACGAAATGAGGGTCGATCGGCAAAAACTGAGGTAAAATTGCGATTTGACTTGTGCCGGAGCAACCCTTTCGCACGAAATGAGGGTCGATCGGCAAAAACTGAGGTAAAATTGCGATTTTACTTGTGCCGGAGCAACCCTTTCGCACGAAATTAGGGTCGATCGGCAAAAACTGAGGTAAAATTGCGATTTTTCGTGTGCTGGAGTAACCCTTTCGCACGAAAAGGGGTTTGTGTGTACGAGCGTTTCTGTGTAAAGATGTTTGTGTGTAAAAGTGTTTGTGTGTACAAGTGCATCTGTGTAAAAGTGTTGTGTGTAAAACCTTCTGTGTGTTCAAGTCTTTGTGTGTAAACGGGTTTGTGTGTACGAGTGTTTCTGTGTAAAGAAGTTTGTGTAAAAGTGATTGTATGTAAAATTGCATCTGTTTAAACGTGATTGTGTGTAAAAGCTTCTGTGTGTACAAGCGTTTGTGTGTAAAAGCAGCTCCTGTGTGTAAAAGGGTCTGTGTGTAAAAGTGTCTGTGTGTAAAGGCTTCTGTGTGTAAAAGTGTCTGTGTAGAAGCGTCTGTGTGTAAAAGCTTCTGTATGTAAAAGCTTCTGTGTGTAAAAGCTTCTGTATGTAAAAGCTTCTGTGTGGAAAAGCTTCTGTGGGTAAAAGCTTTGTGTGTAAAAGCGTCTGTGTAAAAGCGTCTGTGTGTAAAAGTGTTTGCGATGCAAACTATTGTCTTGCACTTCTCGCTATTTTGTCTTGATACTCCTCTTCTCGACTGCCTATAACACAGCTTTCATATATCGTTTCTAATATTGCGTCTCCATACTAACAAGAGAAGACCCTGCTCCTCTACGCTCTCGGGCCATCCGTCGTCTAGTTGTTTCATGCAAACGGCTGCAGCAGAACATATAAAGGTTTTCAAGGTTCACAAATCATGGAATATAAATAGTCAAGTCACTTGATTCATGTTTCTTTCTCACACAAGATTTCAACCCCTTCCATTCTCATGCTCACAAAAATCTGTATATACATGTTCTTGCTCACAAAATCTTTCTATAGTTTGATGCTCACACAAATTTTCGAAAGAACGCGTGAGCCGACATCGGACGAAGCACTCACAAATCCTGTGCAAATGCCAGCTATAACCAAGTTTCATTTAGACACGCAAGATGGTTCTCTGTTCATGTTTTGAAGGAAAAACATATTTGTTATATACATCACAGTCATGGAGCACAACCACTTGCAGTCACTTGCAGCAACTAGCTGATTTTCCTTCTCACACGACATCGCATCGCGAAACATGAAGAGTGCATCCCCTGCATTGCTGAAAACAAATAATAGACGGAAGAATATCTCAATCCATTGAAGTATAATTGGCAACACACCTTGGGAGAGAAACGGAACATGATTTATTGGCGCAATGCGAAACCATTGTGCACAGTCATGCTATATACCAGGAAAGTGAAAGATCCAAATGCTATACCTAAAATATAACCTCCAGTCATGAGGTTTCGAAAAAGTTCTCACAACTCACTTCTTGGAGCTGGCCTCGATCAGATCCAATGCACGCTCCCAAGCTGCCTTGGGATTTCCTTTCCAAGCAATTTTGGTGTCGCATCGACCACCTGCCTTCTTGAATGTGCGCCACGACTGGGAGCTGTCGGAGCGGTGAATTTTTCCTTGGAGATAATAACAGGTAGGTCCTCCCTGAGGAATTGGTGGAGGTCGCTTCGTCTTTGCAGGACTGCCCTTGGGGCTGCCCTTCGTGCTATTGGACTTGGCCTTGGGGTTGCCTTTGCTGCCTTTGCTGCCTTTGCCTTTGGAACTGTCCTGGTTCTTCTTCTTGGTTCCTTTGCCTTTTCCTTTTTGGTCCATTTTGCTGGCTGGACGTTTCAATGCTGCCCTGTGGTCACCTCGAGCATTGAAGGCGTCATCCATGGCGTTGAGGTGGGCATCAACTTCATGATCGGCAGCAGTAGCAGCAGCTGAAGTCTCTTGCTTCGCTTCGCCTGGCCCTGTAGATGGCTCAGAAGAAGGCGCACCAGGGTCTGGGAGAGAAAAAGAATTGCGGACAGGAATGTCCTGCAAGGCGAGTGGCGCACCACCCTGCCCATTGGACTGCCCAGAAGGCGAAGAAACATTGCCGTTGTCCAAGCTCTTCCTCTTCTTGGGAATAAGCACCAAACCATTGAGGTCACCTTGTTGCTGCTGCTGCTGAAAAAGCTGCATCTGTTGAAGATGCTGCTGCATCAACATCTGCTGCTGCATGAAGTTCATCTGCCCTCCTCTCATCGAACCATGGCCTTGAAAAGGCACCACCATCTCTTGAAGGTCCTTGCTGCTGGCTCTGAGCCACTTGCCGGGTTTGCAATTTGCGCTTTGCGCAGCATCCAGCTCGGTTGCATTGATATAAGCAGCTTGAAACAAGTTGACAGGCATTTCTCTTGGATCAGCTGGGTAGTGGAGAAGGGACGGTTTCTTGTCGCCCCTGGCTCGTCGAAGAAGCCTCTTGAATTCCACCAAGAGATCATTTGCTTCCTTTGCAGTGCCAGCCATTTGGAAATGTTCTATGAGTGTTGCCAGAACATGACCATACGTTTTCTCGCACGGCATGAACAGTTCGATTTTCATGCAGCGTGCCACTGGGATGCTGGACCTCGTGAAAGCATGCTTGGAGTCATCTCTGAGGGCTTCTTTTTCGGTCTGGGTCAAGTAGTTCAAGAAACCTGACAGGAGAAACTGATGGTCCCGCTTCCCACCCTTCTGGGAAACTTCCTTGCATGAACTTGCAGACAGGGCTTTGATCAGCGAAGTCTTGTGGCACTCAGCCAGGCTACTGTTCTGGACCAGTTCAGACAACTCTGATGCATGCCCCAGCTCTAACTTGATGGCATCAAGTCGTTTCAAGAGAGTTGCCACTTGGGCACCTTCAATGGCCTCATAGGAAACCTTGTCGAGCTTCTCATTCTTTGACAAGAACGCTAAAGTGGCAGCCAAAGCGCTCTTGAAAGCATCCATTGCTTACGGGCAACTAGGGACGCAAAACTATCATGGGCAACCTACATGAGAATCTTGAAAATACATAAGTAACGAAAGCAGGTTTCCCAAATAGCATGGAGACCGCTGGCAGGGCTTTGCCCGCCCTTGCTGCAAATTGGTATAATCATCATTGCAACTGCAGCTGCGCAAAAGGAACTGGATTAAGTATGATACTTGCGCACAAGTTCCATCTCTTGCTGAATGTGAGGAACATCATGAAAGTTTTCAACAAATTCCAATATTCAATGCGTGTCAAACTTTTTTCAGCTGCCAGGATGCCAAGATGCCAAGATGCCAAGCTCCAAGATTCGCACTGTTCAAAAACCATGGCTACATTGCCTACAAAAACAAGCGTGTCTCACATGACACTGCTGGCGGGTGCCCATCGTTTAGGCAGCCCTGCCCGTCCCTGCTGGACGCTTCATGATGCTCCTAGCTACACCAGCCTTTGCCTTTGCTTTCGCATCGGCTTTGGCCTTGGGCTCAGGCTGAACTCCATCCCCATGACTTTGAGCAGGTGCATGATCGTGCCCTTGTTCTTCAGCCCAATCTCGAGGAAGCAGCCCTTCCTGAATCGCCAGAGTGATGTCATCATCAACCAGCGGTGCAAGCAATGTTCTGCTGTAGTTGCCGGTAGAGAATCTTCTGGTCAATGATCAGGCGGACGTAAAAGGGGTCCATCTTTGAGAATGGTTCTCCGAGGTCTGTGGCTGCTCTTGCCACATAGAAGGCAAGCTCATGCCACGTCCATTCCTTTGGGACAGGCTCCTCCTTCAGAATGCCTCTGCCACTGAAGGTCTCGAAGCTACGCCGGAGGTAGTTTTCAGTCTGACGATCTAGGTTCAAGGAAACGTTGACCAACAAAGGGACTTGTGGCTCAACTGCACGGTGTTCCTTTCTTACATAGATCATAAAACCACCTGCCGTTCGACCAAACAGCATGCCAAAGGGCTGGCGGATGATAAGCTTGACCTTGATGGCCCTCATCGGCGAAACGGTGATGAAGCAGGTACTGCCAACTTCCCCTCGAAACCACATGTCATCCATTCTGGTTTGTGCGGTTGGTCCGAGGGAGCTCCATCCTTCTACCATATGTATCTCATGGCCAAAGACATACTTGGACGTAACCGTGCGCTTCGCCTCCTTCCAGATCCATGGAAGAAGTGGCATTGCAAAAATTGGACTTTGCCCGGCAGGTTTGATACTCAAGGCTGCATTTTTTTTCTCCGAGAAAACTCCGATCAGGTGAGTCTGTTCCAGGCTCAGACTTTGCAGCATGAATACGTCTATAGTCTATATATATATATATGTATACACTGTGCGTGTGCCGATATGATGTGTATATGTATGCCATCTCATGCCACACAAACAGAACTGCTTGACATTCATTTGGTTCTCACGCCATGCTAGCATTTGCTCGTGCACATTGAATCTCGCAAATTACAGCTTGCATACATGTCTGAGCTCTTATAGTGAAAGGCAATGAGGCTGCCATGTGAGGAAACAACAGCTCTTGAGGAATCCAAAGTCAAAATGTATTTTGGTACATTACCTTTTCTTTTCTGGCAGCCACATTGCAACAACGCGGCAGCAGCACTGCAAAACACCTTGACTATAATTTGGTTTCCCCCCAGGAGACAATAAATATTTTCCAAGCTCCCCGGATCAAAGGTAATGATAACTCACGTCGGTATGGAGGTGTTTCCGATTCCATCTAACCATCCATAGGCCCAGAAAAATGTTTAAACTAACCCTGTGTGTGGGGGTTCCCAATCACAAATCACAAGAATTTTCAATATTTCTGGCGGTCTCCCTAGCCAAATCCCTCTGGGTTCAAGAAACCCCCAAATCCGAAATACTATCAATCTATATAAAAATTGCAGTTTGGAGGGCCAAAATAATATCAATCTATATAAAGTTGGCACTCCGGGGAGCCAAAATAATATCAATCTATATAAAAATTTGCATTTTTGAGCAAAAAATAGTATCAATCTATATAAAATTTGCATTTTGGATCAAAAATAATATCAATCTATATAAAATTTGCATTTTTGGGCCAAAAATAATATCAATCTATATGAAATTTGCATTTTGGGAAACCAAAATAATATCAATCTATATAAAATTGATTTTTGGGAATATATTTTAAATCTCCAAATTATAGCCAAGTGAGGTCATCTCCAGCCGGCCCACTGCTGTTTTCAGCCATCTGTCGCTGCACCGCTGCCATGTCACGGAAGCCACGGATAGCATCCTTAGATGGACGACTGAGGCTGACAGCACCACAAAATAGTACAAGTGGCATGTTCTAGTGGGTGGCAAAAGCCAACATGATGGCACATACCGTAGCTTTGAAATGTTCTTTGACAAAATGCCGGCAGAATACAAAATACCGTCACTTCACAGGATTGTACCGTGGCGCACCCATATAGAGCAAGGATTTTTAGTTTTGACATCAGATATTCTTGTCAAACATAATGTCACACCCATGCAACGGTTCATCAATTTCATT
The DNA here is from genome assembly GCA_947184155.2 of Cladocopium goreaui. Lineage (NCBI taxonomy): Eukaryota > Dinophyceae > Suessiales > Symbiodiniaceae > Cladocopium > Cladocopium goreaui. The sequence continues at coordinate 150,733 of CAMXCT020000982.1, read as the reverse complement.
GGACACATTGCGTTGCCCCTTCTAGTTTTCCCCAAAAAGGATGTATGTGGCTGTAACCAAATGGATATCCCCAGGAGTATGGCTTGAAGCCGGGCGGGCGTATGCCCTGCCAGGTGCGAGTGCAACCACCCTGCAAGCTTATAGTGCGTTCACCCATCAAATGAATGGGATGTTTCTGTCAGCCGAATGAATTGTTTCCGTCACATGAATGCATTCAAAACAATGAGAGCTATATCCCATGAACCAAAGCAGTCCATGTTGATTAAGCCAAGATTCAACCAGGGCCCTTTGCACCTGAACTTGCTGTCCAGCGCGGCGACGGTTTCTATTGCGACCTTCTCCAAACCTCAGCTGGTGAATGATGTCACAACATGCCATGCAAAAACGTCATATGTCCTTTTTTGAAGGAGGACCCCAGATGTTTCTATGACTCACCCTGCGCCAAAGAAACTAGATCACTCCAGCTACTCCCAACAGGTATGTTTTGAAATAGCCAAGGCACGCATGGAAGATGCCGTCGTGGGCAGTGACGAAGCCACCATGCACGTAGTAGCCGCTGCCGTCACGGCTGGTCGCCTGGCTTTTGCTTTTCCCTTTGCCTTTTCCATAGCGGCCTTTACCACGACCTTTTCCTCTCTTGCCTTTGCCCTTCCCTTTGCGGCCATTGCCGTGTCCTTTCCAACCATCACCGTTTCCATCACCTCCATCTCCATAGGGTCGGGCACCTGCAGCCCCATCTCCATCACCTCCATCATAGGGTCGGGCACCTGCAGCTCCATCTCCATCAGCTGCATCTCCATGGGGTCGGGCATCTGCAGCTCCATCACCTCCATCACCTCCATCACCTCCATCAGCTGCATGGGGTCGGGCATCATTTGCAGCTCCATCACCTCCATCTCCATCACCTCCATCAGCTGCAGCAGTTCGTCCATCCGTGTGCTGCCAGTACCATCCACGACCGCCCGGGTCAGCAACATACCATCCCTCATCATCATCATCATCATCATCATCATCATCATCATCGCGGTGGTCTTCATGAGGCTCGGTCTCATAGGTGGGTCCAACTGTATCATAGGCTTCATCATCCTGTTCTTCCTTTGCCTCAGAATCACTGCAGGTTTTATGAAACCGCTGGCAGGGCTTTGCTCGCCTTGGGGGATGGAAGAACCAGCACAACTTCTATATAGATTCTATATAGATGTTGTATACTCAAGTCAAGCTAAGCACAACATCAACCTTGAGCTACAAGTTGAGCTGTTCCAACATGTTTTCCAGTGCTAGTTAATTTTGTTACCCATGAACTCCAGGACAAGTAACTACTTCGGGTGTTGCCCCCTCCTCCTCCTTCTCAGCATCTTCTTCCATCTTCTCCTCCTTTTGCATGTTCAAGACCACCAGCAAGGCATCGCGCCGTTTTAAGTCTTCCTGATATCGGGAAGCTGGAAGTTGAGCCAAACATTGGGGCCAAAAAAGCAAGTGGGTGAACTGAGCATTGATTTTGGTTTGGGTTTAGTTTTGGGCCAAAAAAAAAGTGTCCCACTCAAGATCCAAAGGTCGGGGTCCAGCAAGCGATCATAACGGTCCTGGTAGAACGCAAGCTTCTCTTCAATTGTCATCTCCTGAGTGATGTGGGATCACTATAAATTTGTATACGTCTCCATCTGGAAATAAAGTACCAAAAGAAATTCTGATGGGAAAACAAAACCTGCCATTGAAGGTCTAATTTAGCTGGGTATCTTCGGCCTTTGGGTTCTTCACATGCCACGGTGGTGGGTAAGCAGGTTCAGCAGGCCGCCTTGCCTTTGCTTTGGCGCTCTGCCCCATGTGGTCCTGCAGAAGCCGCTCATAAACTTACAAAAGCATGACTTGACTTTGAAACCAATGAGATAAGACCTTTCTCCTAAACAGTTTAGAAGGCTATACATGGGCCACCCAATAGCCAGCAAACAACCAAACACAAAACAGTCACCCAACACCATCCTGTCCTTCATTAGCCAACTGATTGCTGATCCAGGCTCACTCAGTTCAGGTGCAGGTTCAGGTGGGCCACGTTTCGAGCTAGTGCTAGTGGCTGCCATGGCTCAGTCTTGTAACGCGGCGAGGGATGTTTTCAAAAATCCATGATGTTAATGCCAGGTGATGACATGTGAAGGTGAGTGTGTGATTTGTGTGGATGTTGCACTTGCAGAATTTTGAGATCAATATGTTTTTTAAGTACTTATCTGTTTATGTTCTATATATATTTCAATATATCTACATGCATATCCATGGAGTTAAAAACTTTTGCAAAGCTTCATTGATGAAAAACACCTTGATGATCCATGGTGCATTAATCAGTTGAGCACCTCATCTTGCAAGGTCGGACTGCGCTTGTGATTGGACATGATGGAATATATGACTCATCTCAACACAGAACTGTGGTTTAAACATGTTTTCAAAACTTTCAGTGCATCTGCGAAACTTGACATGACATGTATATGCAATATAGTCTGACATGGTTGGCGACATGTGATTGAAAAACCCTTTTCCACTCCCACCACCAAAAACAAAGAATGGCTTTCCAGATTTTTTCAAAGAATGAAGTTATATTGTTGCACTGTCAGGTCTCAGAACATTTCTGAATAAACGTGTTTTCTCCCTCTTGCCAAGCAAATCCTGCTGAACACTGCTGTCTATGCACTTTGAAGTGCGCAGCAAACCCCAAAATAGAATTGTAACACGTGCTGGTTGTGAGTACAACCCGCGGTAAAGCATGTATGGCTTCAAATCACTCTTAATTGGCATCAGAAAGGTAAGCATTGAACTCATTGCCAAACCTTGGCATTCTGACGCTTAAGGATCTCCAAGTGCTCCCCATAAGGCTGAGTATCCAAGTGCTGGTCATCAACGAGGGTTGCATCGTAAGCATCCTCACCCCAGGTGTTGCCCTCATGAGACTCTACCTCCTCCTGCTGCAATGATTCAACTTCACATTTCACCTCATAGCTCTGTGACTCCTCACAGGCAATGGATCCAGGTTCACGTGGACTGTCCAAAACGGTGTCTGCTGAGTCTGCTGCAGGAGATGGCTCAGCTTTGACCTTCTTGCGAGTGCGACCCTTTGACATGGTACACTCACAACAGCCCCTGATGACCTGAAGCAGGTTGGTTTCGTTGACTTCGAGCCAAATCTCAGGCCCAGTGCCAAAAGCAACCTGCACAATGCGCTTCGGCATAGCTGGTTCAACAACTTCCGGAAGGGAGATGTCAACCAGAGGACTCAGGTGAGACATGCTGTCTGAGAGAGTCACTCTGCGTCTCTTTGGCTTCCCAGTGCCGTTGTCATCATCAGTGGAGTGGGCACTGATCACTGCCTTCTCACATGCCTCCTTTCTCTGACGGCATAGCTCGTCAAAGTACGCACCAGCGGCAGTGTTGTTCAACGACTTTGTTTTGGTGGCTCGAAGATCTAAGCTCTTGCCCGTCATGAACCGTGTCAAGCCGCGGTCCCACTTGCTCAAAAGCATCACTTTGGTGTTTCCAATCATCTTGGTTTTCGGTATCCAGATCTCACTGTCATTCAACTTGCACCCCACCAAAGTCTCGATGGTCAACTTGTGAGCTTTCTGAATTTCCATGATCAGGTATTATAGTAATACACCTGACTACAGCGGGCTTTAAAGCCCTGCCGATGGCGGGCACACGGCCCTGCCAATTGAAAGTGTTGAAGCCTCAAATGCTACAGCAAGATATTCAGTGAAATTTGCATGCATGGTAACAGTATCAGCGACTGCATGTTTCCAAAGACATGCACTTCCCAATCCATAAAATGTGAATGACTGCATGTTTCCAAAGACATGCTTCCCAATCCCTACTGTGATGATGTCATGCATGGACATCTCAATGGAAGCAGGTTGCAAAACCGCTAGCAGGGCTTGGCCCGCTTGTTTTTCTTTTACCCCTCCACCATTTGCCAACGGGTCTGGAACTGTTCTCAAAAGTTCACATATATAGCCTAGCAAAGATTCTCCTTGGCACGAAGTCGTTTGGCCGGCATCAGCTCGTCCAAGGAGTCAGGGTTGACACGCGCCTTGCTGGGAGGCTTGTAGATGAACAGCTCGGTGTCGGGTTCCAAAGGTGCAATGTTCCGCATATAGGGAATCTTGATGCTCTCCAGCAACCCATCATGCTTCTTGGCAGGCATGTTGACAATCTCCATGTTGGCCATGGCTGCATCGGCAACCGAAGCCACGTGCCAGAATGGCACAGTGATGCCAGTGCTCTGGCGCAGGTGGAACTCCATGTCACCCACCTTTGTCACCAGAACTGACCCATCGCCCCCCTTACCGGTGTCAACCCGGTTGGTGAAGGGAAACAATTTCAGCTGTCCCTTGCCAATCTTCAGGGCACAAACGACACCTTTGCCTGGCTTGCTTCGAATCAGAAGCCCATGTGGAGCGCAGCTACAGCTACCACTGTTCATGGTAGCTGCCCTCAACTCCACTGCCACCTTCCCCTTCACGTAGGAGACTATGCAGTCTTTGTGCTCCACACAACTTGGCTTCCACCAGTTCTCCAAGTACTGTGGCAAGGCCTTGGGCTGGTACTTCGTCCACTGGCCTTTCAAGAAGCTGGAAGCGTCCACCTTCACAACCTTGGATCCACCTTTGGCATCATTCACAGACAGGAGAACCTTGGAGGAGCCATCCTCAAAAGCTTTGATTTTGGCTAGAATTCCATCCTTCCGTGACACGTGACAATCGACTTCGAAGCCGTGTTCTTTCAGGAGTTCTTGCATGTTCACCAAAGTTCCACTGTCATCATATTGGCGCATAATTACATTATTGTTTGCGCAGTTTGCGCAGGAACCACGCCAAAAAAAAACAACTAAAACAAAATGAACTTGCACAGTATATGGTTTTGAAATATAATTGTTTTGTTGCAACTGAGGGTCACCATGCCATCCCCTTGCGACGAAGAACCCTTGCTGGAGGATGATGGGGCCGTATCGGCCGACTGCAAACGGTAAGAATCAAATTCATCCGTAAGCTTCACTCCCGATCTCTCCTGGATCTGGTCAACCAGCATGCATGCCCGGCTCTCCACAGACTCACTGGGGTTCTGTTGGAGAAGAAGTTTGATGGCATCACGGTCAAACTGATGCACATGCTCCCAATTCTCGCTGCCAATGGGATTTGCATTGGTGTAATCTCTCAATTTATTCATGATTGTTTCAGTCATTTTGATCCGATCCTGCTGGGAATTGAAAAGTTTCTTGATCTCACCGGGGGAAATGTGCCCCCCATGCAGTGCATACTGAATGCACGCATGCCGGGTTCGAAGAAATGGTGGCGCATGTCCTCAAATTGAATTTATGGCTGCCATGTGAAAAAACACCCGGAAATCAGTTTACATGAGACAAGCAAATGTCACAAGAAAATATATGACTGAAGAGAAGCCAAAAATCGTGGCTGCGTCAAAATTGCAGACCAAAATTCATTGCCCAAGGTCTTTGGTGGACATGCTGAGCAGACTTGGATGGTTTCATTCAAAAAACTGCAGCCTTGACCCCCGCCATACTGCATGACGAACCGAAAGAGATTGGCCAGTGATTCCTGGCATGCCGGCTTGCTCCTAAGTAGATCGGCTTTCACGTCTTCAAACTTCACCTGGGGGTTCTGCTTGGATTTTTTCTCCCAGCATGCATAAGCCCTCTTGGCTAGCTGGAGTTCTGTCTCTTTTCTTTGCAATTGCCCGGATGTGTTGGCCGTGAGCTGGATAAGGGAAGCTAGCTCTGGAAATGAACCCAAAATCTCTGATGACAAAATGTCCCATGAAAGTCCATGCGTCACTGCATCATGGAAGTTGCAGTCATGGCGCTGGAGTTTTTCCATGCTCAAATGCCCAGAGGTGCAGAATCTTTCATCACTGTGTTTGCATTCAGCTGCAAACAAGCGCAACACCAAGTTGGTGTGGGTGGCGCTGAGGCTTGCAAATTTCACAGTCCCTGGTTGCACCTCTGGAAGCATGCCGTGTGAAGACTGGATCAATTTCTGGTTGAACTCTTGTACTTTAGTGTCACCATGCGGGACTTCAGTTGCTATAGCCTTCACTTCGGACCATGACCAACCACTACTGCCAATGTCAGTCAATAGTCCATGGACCTCTGTGGGATAGCAACCTAGTCCATCCCGATTGTCAGGGTGAATGTGCACCAAAGAAGGGATCACTCTCTGGGTGTACATCAAATTGCGGGACTTCAGGTAAGTGAACAAATTGGAGATAGCGGCTACATGCCCACCGTCCTCAGCCTGCTTGATGTAGGCTTTCACCTTTTCAACGACATCTTGGCCCAAAGGCATGTTGCGAGTTCAAAAGAACCCTGCAAGGCGTGAAATCACTGCCTCTACAATGTTGGCAAAATGGCTGAGGGCATGAATCTTTGAATTCAACCACTCCACCACGCAAAAAATCGAACACATGAAGTGCGAGAATGATGTCACTGACTCACAGAGAGAGAGAGAGATACATATATATATAATATCTGATATATGCACATGCATGCCAAATCTTCAATAATTGACGATGCAGAAAACCAGTCAAACAACGAAAGTTCGGTCAGTTAAGTCTGGAAATGCAATCAGGGCAATTAACCCTGGAAACCCATATGATTTGGCGACCATGCAAGCAGCTGGGCAGGGAGGGCGCACCTTTGCTCTGCGGCAGCAGCTGCCACAAGTCCAACATGAAGCCGGGGCAGAGAGTGAACAATCTCTTTGGCAAAAATCAAAATCATGTTTCTTCGATCAAAGTCCAAAAAGGTCAGACAAAACACAGTTTAAAAATGAATGTTTGTTTCGGTTCATTCAAGAAACTCTCTCACCTGAAAAAACAAAAGCACGAAACGCATCGAAATGCCTCTTTAAAAAAACAAAACTTGTACATGTTTCCATGGATTTGCCCTTTGCCATGCATGAAAAAAATCCATGGCATTGATAACGGATCACACCGGGAAAACAAAATTGACCACCAACCAACAAAAATCTTTGGGAAAACCATCCTCTGCTTTGCATATATGTCACCTGTCACGTCTATTGTCAACCGAAAATTACCAGAAAAAACTTAGATTTTTTGCCATATATCATTGGTGAGCTAAGTGACTTAGGCCACTTAGCTAAGTGCACTTAGACCACTTAGCTAAGTGCACTTCGACCACTTAGCTAACCGCACTAAGTCCACTTAGCTAAGTGACTTAGCACCCCCTCTAACCACTTAGCTAAGTGCATGTTATCTATATACTTAGAATGCATTTAGCTAAGTGCCCTAAATGACTTAAGCACATAGGCTAAGAGGACATCTATCTGCTCTAAAAAAACGTAAGTGCATAGATGTACGTAGATGTGGTCGCCACCAGCTAGAACCACATAGATGTAGTTAGGACGCATTTATGCATGATAGATGATGACTTAGACATCATAGATGTGCCACTTAGAGGTCTGAGTAACCTCATAAGTGGCTAGCAACCGGTCCGGTCATCCAAGTAGGGTAGGAGACGATAGATAGGACGATCATGGATGTTCGGTCAGCCTCTGAGAAAAAATGATATGCTGCGTTGGGTTGTGTTTCGCTGTCTAGGTCTGCAATAGGTTTCATGTTGCGGTGCCGGGCATGTGGGTTTGCATGGAGGAGTGGTGCGGCTCAAGGACACGCGGGACGAGGGGGTTACTCCGTGGGTCTGGCGACGGGTGGAGGCAAGGGGGACAGACCAAATGGTTGTGGCCATGTCCAGTGTTTGGTATAGTTAGATGTTGTCGGTCGCGTCGATGTTGTTTGCTTACAACCATGCCCCTGCAGGTGCTGAATGGCGTCCAAGGACGTGAAGCATGAGCACGACTCGGACGACTACTCCTATGTCACGGAGGAGGCGGACGACAAGGAGACGGGTGCCGCGCCAGACCGCCCGGCACGCAATCCCCCACGTGTCGTGGGGACAGCGGCCAAGAGCCGCGTGCACGTGCCCAACTCGCCACGGTCGCCCATGCTCCGACCGTGGTCCGCGCGCGCGTGGACGAGTCTGCGCCAATTGCGCCACCACCGCCACGAGCGGAAGCAGAGGATCCAGAGACGCCGCAGCGTGCGCGCAGGTCGCGCAAGGAGGAGGGGGCCCGGCACCGTGGTCGCACTGTCTCCCCGACAGCAGCCGCGCCACGGGAGAAGGAGCCAGAGCCTGAGGCTCCTCTGGCACGTGAGGGCCGTGGAGGTGCCCGAGCGTTGACTACGCGCAAGCGCGATACGCTGGAATGCCCCATCTGCTGGCAAGAAGTCGGCGAAGACTTCCGCTGGCTTATCCCAGCATCAATTCTGGTCCGAGCTTTGCAACACCTGGCGCCTGCATGTTCAGAATGGCCTGCCATGGCATCAGGCGGAAAGACAGGCCAGGCGCCTGAAGCGAGACCGGGAGATGCAGCAGGGTGCGGAGGAGGTTACGCCTGCGCCGAACCTGAAGCAGCGCCGTGAGGTGGAAGAAACAAAGAGCGGGGTGACCTTGAATGACATCATGGAGGTGCTGCGTGAGCAAAAGGGAGAACGCAAGAGGCGTCGCAAGCACCGACGCAGGCGCGCCAGTCCCACGCCGGAAGTGGAGCGCCGCGAGAAGAAAGATAGGAAAAAAGATCCTCCAAGTGAGGACGAAGATGCTGGGCCAAAAGTGTTCCGGGGACCGCAGGGCAGTCTGATCTTTCGAGTTCCTGCCAGCATGGTGTGGTGATGGCCTACGCGGCCGGTGCATGTCTACGGGACATGCAGATATATGGGATAGAGAGTGCGCATGGTGTAAAGCGGCCGTGGTTGCAGACCTATAGGGGAGAATACTCCGCGCATGTGAGCCTGAGCAGCAAAACAAGAGATGACGCCGGTCTCGGTTTCCTGAATGTCTCCTTCGTCGGTGTGTCCGTTCTGGTTCTGACATGTCTGCTTTGTTGCTGTTGGCTCAATGTAGCGATTCTGTGTAGTTCGGTGGCCCCGGTCGCATGTCTCCGCTGATGTCTGCTGATGTTTCCTTCTCTCTGCGGCCAAGTGCCTTGGAAGAGGTCATCCAAGCGATGACGGCCACGAAGCCAGCGGAGCCTTTAGAAGATTTCGTGTCTACGTGGCATGATGTAAGGGCGTCACTGGAAGACGCTTGCAGCCATGCGATGCAAGACGATGTGCGCATGTTGTCTCGCCTAATGGCGTTGCTTCTCCACGGAGAATGGCAGGCCACTGTGTTGGATTTACCGACGCATCCGAAGCTACCTGGCTTCTGTCTGGTTCCAGCGCGGACGGTGCCACAGCAAAGTCGAGAGCAGTGGAGCTATTTCCTGCAGTATGACTTCTTTGGCCAACGATATGTGAAGGCGCGTAAGACGCTTTCCACGTAGGCCTGGCATCTCTCCACGCGGGAGAATATGCGGAGGGAATTCCTCTGGTGCCGCAGAGCTGCGTGGCTTTTGCGAAAGCTTCGGCAGCGTTGGCGCCAAGAGCGCGAAAGCCAAAGAGGTTCCTACGCGGAGATGCGCTGTCTCCCGGTAGGATAGTTTTTTTGTAGAAAATGCCATGAGTGCGGGTTGAATGCGGTTGAGTGCGGATGAGTGCGGGAAAATACCATCACTTCTGGCATGAGTGCGGGGCGTGAGTGCGGATAGGAAGAGGTGAGCAGTGAGGAGGTTTTCGTGAGTGCGGTTGAGTGCGGCAAGGCATAACCCCTCTCAAACCTAGGGCGGTCATGAGTGCGGTTGAGCGCGGGCGTTTGAACCTTCGAAATCCTCAAAAAGAGCCATGAGTGCGGGATTTTAGTGGAAAGTTGTAAATCTGAGAAAAAAATTCTTCACGGCCTTCCGCAGATTTGGATCCTCAAGCCTTCGGTCTTCTGACTTGTGTCTGTGCTGTTGTCCCGGTGTCCTGTCGCAATGGCAGCTGAGGAAGCCCAAGAGGCAAAGGCGAAGTGCGGCAGCTGTGGCTTGGAGTATTCCCAAGAGGAAGGTCGTCTACATGGACGAAACTTCAAGTGCGGCAATTGCAAGAATGTGGAGCAGACGTTACGGCGTCATCTTGGCACCACCGCAGACTTGCAAGAGTTTTCCCAAGAGGAGAGTGAGAAGTTCTTTAAGGCGACACATGCCGCCAAATGCCCTGACGGAAAGCTTGCTTGGCAAACCATCCGGGCGACCCTGCTGAAGCGCATGACCGAAGTGAGGATTGCGTCCTTTGAGAGCAAGGTCGCGGTGGAAGAACTTCCTTTGTCCGTGCTGCTGACGCGTGGATGGGAGGAACAGGTGGTGCGGAAATTTCCTTCGGAGTTTTCCGAAGCCCATGGCTGCGATCTGTTCAAGTGCCAGTGCGGACCTGCACATGGGCGGAAGCTTTTCAGAGTTCGGAGGAAACTTTGCTGGAAAGGGAAAAGCAAGCAAGCAAAAAGAAGGGGAGCAAAGACATGGACGTGCCTCTCGCTGGCCCAAGCGGTAAGGAGGAAGCGGAGTCTAAGAAGGCTGACCGCAAGAAAGCCCAAGAGGCTAAGAAGGTTGTCACCGAGAACGTGAAGATTGCAACCTGGGCGGCCAAGTGCCTCGGACCTCTGACCCAAGCGGAAACCTCCCTCACCAAGGTGATTGCCAAGGGAGACACAGTGCCGGATCCGGACGAGAAGGCCCTGACACTGTGTAAGGACAATCTGGTCACGGTGACCGGTTGGATCAAGGCGTCTAAGGAAGCGGTGTCCTTGCAGGATCACAATAAAGAGAAAGAGGAAGAGGCCCAGGTGGCCTTAGTTTCCTTGCCCTGCGACGCGACTGACGTCAAAGTGCTTCTCAAACAAATTGCGGAAGCCACGAAAGCCCTACGCGGGTCCTTCCCAAAGCCGAAGGCTAAGGCCAAAGCGGTTGCGGGAGCAGAGGCGTCTGCGCCGAAGCGTCGCAGGACCAAACAAAACCCGTGAGCTATGCGCTCCCGCTGGCCACGGGCAGATACTATACATATGTATATAGAGGTGGCATCGATGCTACAGGGGTTAAGGTAGTATGCGAAGCCTGTGGAGATAAACAACCCACAAATGCACGTGCATCCGGATGGTCGAAAAAAAAAGTTGGGCTTGTCTGGAACAGTGGGCTGTGGTAGTAGTCGCATTCTCCATAGGGTCGTCACCGTGCCTATCTTTGTCTCCGTTCTGTGTGCATGCTTGTTTGCGTTCTTTTGGCTCGTCAGGTATCCCTCCATGTACGCAAACTGAGGATCGACGATGGCCCGGGTGCGCAGTTCCGCGCTCTGCGACAGTTGCCAGGTGTCAGCCAAGAGCTGGGGCGAAACATCGTGTCGCTATTGCGAGATGATGACAGAGGAAAAGGCGTCTGCAAAAGAAAAAAGGACATTGCCCCAGAGGCATGCGGGATTCAAGTTCGTCTACGGGACGAAGGCAATCCCGAGATCGAAATTGTTGCTAACAGCTTGCCGCAGTTGAGTGAGAAAAAAAGGAACGATGTCCACTTTTTTCGCGTTTGTTGGACCACGCCTTGGTCCGCAACAGAAATGAGCTCACGTTAGTTCTAGCCCAAGATGAAACGACCCCAGGCAACGTTCTCTCGAGTCGTCCAGCAAGAAAGACTAATTGGATCTTTGCATCTTTCTTAGAGATAGAGGCCTTATGGATTGATAGCATGTGGTTGCCTGTATCTTGCATCCTTGCAAAGGAGGCGCAAGACGCCAAATATTCCTATGTGGAATACACGCGTGTGGTCCTACGGCATCTCCATGGCGAGGTGCAAAATGGCGTTGCACTGGATGCATCTGAAGGACCCGTGCTTGTCTTTTTACCCAAAATAATTCTTTTGGGGGATCACGAAGCCTTACGGGCTTTGTCGGGGGCCAAAGGCTCTAGTGGCGCTAAGCCATGTCTCAAATGCTGCAATATCTTGAGTCAAAATCGACATATACCCCCTTTGCACGCTTGCATCACGGAGGCCAACAGCGCCAACTTCCTCCCTCAGACTGAAGAAGGACTTCGTAAGATTCTGCAGCATTTTGATTCTTGCAGGACGAAGAAGAATTTGCAAGAGGCAGAAACAGCTCTAGGCTGGAATGCAGAGATGTTGCGTCGATCAGTTGTCACTGATGCCTTCTTGAGTGGCTGGGTTACATTGCAATCCTTTTACTTCGACAGCATGCACCAGTACTGGTCATGCGGGCAAGTTGCGCAGGAGCTGGGTCTTTGGTACACGCATCTTGCCGATTGCCACATTACCTTGGACGCTCTGCGCGCATGGGTCGCCATTGGTTGGAAAGATCTAGGGCGTACGCCGCCCATGCATTTGTTCTCTGATAAAATGTTCAAACGCGACATAGACTACCGCGGAGACGCGCAAGCGTGTCTGGTGGTATTCCCACTCTGCTGGGCATATAGCATGGAAATCTTAAATGGCCGCTATGACGTGGCAGAAGCTATTGCTTCCCTGAATGCCCTCTACGCTGTGACACAAGTCATCCATGAGATGAAAAGGCAGCCACGAGCTGTGGAGCGGTTAGAGCCGTTGCAACAGGATCGACCACATGAAGAAATTTCGTGCGGCGTACGGTTCGGAGCATGTGCGTCCGAAAGTTCACTTCTCGCGGCACTTGCGTGAACAAGTTGATACTTGGAAACGTCACATTGATTGCTTTGTGACCGAACGTAAAAATAAAATATTCAAGCGCCAAATTGCGCCGCGTTTGAATCGGTTGTCCTCTTTCTCTGCCAGCGCGTTGATGGAGCTCACCCAATCTGAACTCAACACCACCCATGTGGTGGACCGGCTTGTCGGCCAATTGGTTGGGAAAGGAAAGCCACATTTGGAATTGGCCAAAGAAGTCCATGTGACGCCAGACGCTCTCTTTGCTACGGGCATCGAAGTGGGGTGCGTGGAGTTCCTACGTGGACATTTCCTCGTCTTGCACCCCACTCTCTGCCTTGAAATTCATCATGGCATGAAAATCCAAGAAAACCATTGCCCGGTGGTTGAAGAATGGCTGCCCTACGAGGGCCGGCCGACACCAAAATGCCAGCAGTGGCGCCGGAATGCGCGTGCGAGCAAGTACGCCTTGCCGGCGCACAAACTGAAAGGCCACGAGCCATTGCATCTCATGCGAAAGGAGCATGAACTTGTCTGGCTGCTGCGATGAGACGAGCGCAATTAACAAAACGGCGCAAGAAAAAAGAAACAATACTATTTAAAAAATAAAATAAAAGTTTAAAAAAGTTACTTTTCCTAAAAATTGCTCCAAATGGTAAAATTGCAAATGAACAATGAAAAAACTTAGCTTCACTTAGCTGCCACTTAGCAAGCACTTAGCGAAGCATGTTTTGTAGCCCCAAAGCTAAGTGACCTAAGTGAAAGATAACTTCTGCTAAGTCACCTATACCTCAAAAGCGGGTCCCAAGTAAGGTCTGTGTGTCGAAACTGGCATGTCTGTGTCGGCCGCGGGGCTTCTGCGTCGGCCGCCGAGGGGCTGTGTCGGACGGCGGCGCCTGAGTCCGCCGCGGGGCTTCTGCGTCAGCCGCCGAGGGGCTGTGTCGGGCGGCGGCGCCTGAGTCGGCCGCGGGGCTTCTGTGTCGGACAGGGGGGCGTGCGCGGCGCTTCCACAAAGAAGAAAAAAAGATCCCAGCGCTAACTTAGCAAACTAAGGTCTGTGTGTCGAAACTGGCATGTCTGTGTCGGCCGCGGGGCTTCTGTGTCGGCCGCGGAGGGGCTGTGTCGGACGGCGGCGCCTGGGGCGTGCGCGGCGCTTGTGCAAGGCTTCCACAAAGAAGGAAATAAGATCCCAGCGCTAACTTAGCAAACAAACTAAGGTCTGTGTGTCGAAACTGGCATGTCTGTGTCGGCCGCGGAGGGGCTGTGTCGGACGGCGGCGCCTGGGGCGGCGCGTGCAAGGCTTCCACAAAGAAGGAAATAAGATCCCAGCGCTAACTTAGCAAACTAAGGTCTGTGTGTCGAAACTGGCATGTCTGTGTCGGCCGCGGGGCTTCTGTGTCAGCCGCCGAGGGGCTGTGTCGGACAGCGGCGCCTGAGTCCCAACTATCTTGCAACGTCACAACATCTTCTAAATGTGCCATCTGTGACGAGTTACAAGAGAAAATTCGGATCATAGCGTCAAGACCGGCTCAAAAAGTGACTGGAAAAAGCTCAGAGCAAAGCATCAAGAGCGTGTCACAAGCTGCATGTGCCTGTGTCGGACAAAAGTTTCCCATCCCTTTCCCCCCCACATTCCCCCCCACACCCCCCACCCCAAAAAATAATCACACGGTCAATCGTCGAAACGTTTCAAGCATCTTGCAACGTGCCAAGCATCTTGCAACGTGCCAACTTTCTTGCAATCTCACAACATCTTCTAAACGTGCCCTCTTCACGACCACGCCTAACCCTTATATTAAGTTGCCTTTCTAACCCCTTATACTGCAAATTCATTATCATTACACGCATGCTTTTCTAACCCCATGGGGAATCTAACCCTCAAATAATTTTTTTTTAACCATTACTAGGTGTACTAACCCTAACCACTAACCTTACTAGGTGATTTGTTTTTTTTTCCTTTTTGTTCCTGTCCTTTTTGTTCCTCTCCTTTTTCCTTTTTGTTCCTGTCCTTTTTGTTCTTCTCCTTTTTCCTTTTTGTTCCTGTCCTTTTTGTTCTTTTCCTTTTTCCTTTTTGTTCCTGTCCTTTTTGTTCTTTTCCTTTTTCCTTTTTGTTCCTGTCCTTTTTGTTCTTTTCCTTTTTCCTTTTTGTTCCTGTCCAAAATCCTCTCCTCTCTCCTCTCTCTTCTGCTGCAGCCTATATTCTCCTTTCTTATCCCATTCCTTTTTTTCTCCTCTCTTCTCCTTCTCTCCTCCCTCCTCTTCTCTCTCTTTCTCTCTCTTTCTCTCTCTTTCTCTCTTTCTCTCTTTCTCTTTGTCTCTCACTCTCTCTCTCTCTCTCTTTCTCTCTTCTTCTCTATTTTTCCCTTCTTTTCTGTCTCTCTTCTTCCTCTTCTTCCCTTCTTCTCCTTTCTCCCAACGGCTCCTGTCCCTCACAGAGCTTGCGCTCCGCGGCCACCCCCTGAACCTTTCAGTAGCAGCCGAACCTTTCCGTCACCGACCTTTTAGTATCAAAAAGGTCGCTTGGCTACAGTCTTGTCACAAAAGAGTGATTCTTGCAAGCTTGAACCTTCCCGTACAAGCCCGTAAAACCTTCCCCAGTTCTCCTGACCTATGGAGACTTTTCCTCTTTACGGGGACTTTACGGGGACTTTACGGGGACTCTTCTCTATGGAGACTTTTTCTCTCTCTATGGAGACTTTCCTCTTTACGGGGACTTTACGGGGACTTTACGGGGACTCTTCTCTATGGAGACTTTTTCTCTCTCTATGGAGACTTTTCCTCTTTACGGGGACTTTACGGGGACTCTTCTCTATGGAGACTTTTTCTCTCTCTATGGAGACTTTTCCTCTTTACGGGGACTTTACGGGGACTCTTCTCTATGGAGACTTTTTCTCTCTCTATGGAAACTTTTCCTTTTTACGGGGACTTTACGGGGACTCTTCTCTATGGAGACTTTTTCTCTCTCTATGGAGACTTTTCCTCTTTACGGGGAGGGGACTTTACGGGGACTCTCTCTCTATGGAGACTTTTTCTCTCTCTATGGAGACTTTTCCTCTTTACGGGGACTTTAGGACTTTACGGGACTCTTCTCTATGGAGACTTTTTCTCTCTCTATGGAGACTTTTCCTCTACGGGACTTTAAGCGGGACTTTACGGGGACTTTCTCTATGGAGACTTTCTCTCTCTATGGAGACTTTTTCCTCTTTACGGGGACTTTACGGGGACTTTACGGGGACTCTTCTCTATGGAGACTTTTTCTCTCTACGGGAAAGCTCTACGGCATGTATTGTGAGCAAATTTCCCGACGTCTATGGGAAAGCTCTACGGGATGCACCGCGAGCAATTTCCCGTCAATTTCCCGACGTCTATGGATCCCCGGGGTTTTGGATGCAAAATTTTTGTGTTCAGGGAACATTTTGTTGTTGCAAACTGATTTCATTACATTATTCCTTAGGACTGCTGCTTTTAGGCTTAGAGGTTAGTGAAATGCACAATATTGTGGTTAGTGAAATACACAATATTGAGGTTAGTGGAAATATAAGGGTCACGACATTTTTTGTGGTTAGCAAAATCTACCTTGTTGGAGTTAGGCAAAGATCTCTTGAGGTTAGCAATTTGGCTTGTAAGGGTTAGAAGTGCGTCTCGTGCCATCTTTGACAAGTTACAAGAGGAAATTCGGAGCATAGCGTCAAGACCGGCTCAAAAAGTGACTGGAAAAAGTTCAGAGCAGAGCATCAAGAGCGTGTCACAAGCTGCATGTGCCTGTGTCGGACAAAAGTTTCCCACCCCTCCACCCTCCTTCCCCCCCACCTCCCCCCCACCCCCCCCACCCCAAAAATAATCACACGGTCATTCGTCGACAATGTTGTGGAACGTTTCAAGCATCTTGCAACGTGCCAAGCATCTTGCGACGTGCCAACTATCTTGCAACATCACAACATCTTCTAAATGTGCTATCTTTGACGAGTTACAAGAGAAAATTCGGAGCATAGCGTCAAGACCGGCTCAAAAAGTGACTGGAAAAAGTTCAGAGCAAAGCAAAATCAAAAAAAAAAATCAAAAAAAACGAAAACAAAACAAAAAAATAAAAGCGTGGCACAACCTGCATGTGCCTTGTCGTACAAAAGGTTTCCCACCCCCTCCCCCACCCCCACCTTCCCTCCCAACCCCCTCCCCCACCCCCCCCACCACAAAAATAATCACCAGTCCAATCTCGACAATGTTTGTGAAAACGTTTCAAGCCTCTTGCACACTTGCCAAGCATCTTGGCACGCACTATCTTGCAACGTCACAACATCTTCTAAATGTGCCATCTTTGACGAGTTACAAGAGAAAATTCGGAGCATAGCGTCAAGACCGGCTCAAAAAGTGACTGGAAAAAGTTCAGAGCAGAGCATCAAGAGCGTGTCACAAGCTGCATGTGCCTGTGTCGGACAAAAGTTTCCGACCCCCTCCTTCCCCCCCACCTTCCCCCCCACCCCCCTCCCCAAAAATAATCACACGGTCAATCGTCGACAATGTTGTGAAACGTTTCAAGCATCTTGCAACGTGCCAAGCATCTTGCAACGTGCCAACTATCTTGCAACTCACAACATCTTCTAAATGCGCCATCTGTGACAAGTTACAAGAGAAAATTCGGAGCATAGCCTCAAGACCGGCTCAAAAAGTGACTGGAAAAAGTTCAGAGAGAGCATCAAGAGCGTGTCACAACTGCATGTGCCTACGGATGGGGGACCCCCCCACCTTCCCCCCACCCCAAAAATAATCACACGGTCATTCGTCGACAATGTTGTGAAACGTTTCAAGCATCTTGCAACGTGCCAAGCATCTTGCAACGTGCCAACTATCTTGCAACGTCACAACATCTTCTAAATGTGCAATCTGTGACAAGTTACAAGAGAAAATTCGGAGCATAGCGTCAAGACCGGCTCAAAAAGTGACTGGAAAAAGTTCAGAGCAGAGCATCAAGAGCGTGTCACAAGCTGCATGTGCCTGTGTCGGACAAAAGTTTCCGACCCCCTCCTTCCCCCCCACCTTCCCCCCCACCCCCCTCCCCAAAAATAATCACACGGTCAATCGTCGACAATGTTGTGAAACGTTTCAAGCATCTTGCAACGTGCCAAGCATCTTGCAACGTGCCAACTATCTTGTAACGTCACAACATCTTCTAAATGTGCAATCTTTGACAAGTTTCAAGAGAAAATTCGGAGCATAGCGTCAAGACCGGCTCAAAAAGTGAATGGAAAACGTTCAGAGCAGAGCTTGCAACCTCACAACATCTTCTAAATGTGCCATCTTTGACAAGTTACAAGAGAAAATTCGGAGCATAGCGTCAAGACCGGCTCAAAAAGTGACTGGAAAAAGCTCAGAGCAGAGCATCAAGAGCGTGTCACAACCCCCCACCCCACCTAATAATCACACGGTCATTCGTCGACAATGTTGTGAAACGTTTCAATCATCTTGCAACGTGCCAAGCATCTTGCAACGTGCCAACTATCTTGCAGCATCACAACATCTTCTAAATGCGCCATCTGTGACAAGTTACAAGAGAAAATTCGGAGCATAGCGTCAAGACCGGCTCAAAAAGTGACTGGAAAAAGTTCAGAGCAGAGCATCAAGAGCGTGTCGCAACCTGCATGTGCCTGTGTCGGACAAAAGTTTCCCACTCCCTCCCCCACCCCACCTTCCCCCCCACCCAAAAATAATCACATGGTCATTCGTCGACAATGTTGTGAAACGTTTCAAGCATCTTGCAACGTGCCAAGCATCTTGCAACGTGCCAACTATCTTGCAACGTCACAACATCTTCTAAATGTGCCATCTTTGACGAGTTACAAGAGAAAATTCGGAGCATAGCGTCAAGACCGGCTCAAAACGTGACTGGAAAAAGTTCAGAGCAGAGCATCAAGAGCGTGTCACAAGCTGCATGTGCCTACGTGTGTCGGATAAAAGTTTCCCCCGCCTCCCCCCCCACCCCACCTTCCGCCCCACACCCCCACACCAAAAATAATAACACCGTCATTCGTCGACCATGTTATGAAACGTTTCAAGCATCTTGCAACGTGCCAGGCATCTTACGACGTGCCAACTACTTGCAACCTCACAACATCCGTGCCATCTTTACAGTTACAAAGAAAATTCGGAGCATAGCGTCAAGACCGGCTCAAAAATGACTTAAAAAGTTCAGAGCAAGCATCAATAGCGTGTCACAAGCTGCATGTGCCTGTGTCGGACAAAAATTCCCCCGCCTCCCCCCCCACCCCACCTTCCGCCCCACACCCCCACACCAAAAATAATAACACCGTCATTCGTCGACCATGTTATGAAACGTTTCAAGCATCTTGCAACGTGCCAGGCATCTTACGACGTGCCAACTACCTTGCAACGTCACAACATCTTCTAAATGTGCCATGATTTACAAGTTACAAAGAAAGTTCGGAGCATAGCCTCAAGACCAACTCAAAAACTGACTTAAAAAGTTCAGAGCGGAGCATCAAGAGCGTGTCACAAGCTGCATGTGCCTGTGTCGGACAAAAGTTTCCCCCCACCTCCCCCCCACCCCACCTTCCCCCCCACCTCCACACCCCCACCCCAAAAATAATCACACACACGGTCATTCGTCGACAATGTTGTGAAACGTTTCAAGCATCTTGCAACGTGCCAAGCATCTTGCACGTGCCAACTATCTTGCAACGTCACAACATCTTCTAAATGTGCTATCTTTGACGAGTTACAAGAAAAAAATTGGAGCATAGCGTCAAGACCGGCTCAAAAAGTGACTTGAAAAAGTTCAGAGCGGAGCATCAAGAGCGTGTCACAAGCTGCATGTGCCTCAGTGTGTCGGACAAAAATTTCCCCCCACCCCCCCCCACCTCCCCCCCACCCCACCTTCCCCCCCACCCCAAAAATAATCACACGGTCATTCGTCGACAATGTTATGAAACGTTTCAGGCATCTTGCAACGCGCCAAGCATCTTGCGACCTGCCAACTATCTTGCAAAGTCAAACCATCTTTTGAACGTGCCATCATTTGCAAGTTACAAGAGAAAATCTGGAGCATAGCGTCAAGACCAGCTCAAAAAGTGACTTGAAAAAGTTCAGAGCCGAGCATCAAGGGCGTGTCACAAGCTGCAAGAGAAAGTTTAGAGTTCAGCATCACGAGGTGCTACGAGTGCGTTGTTAACAGTTACCATCCCAATCACACGGTCATTCGTCAATGTTCCTACATGTTTCGGACAAAAGTTTCATGTGCTCATTTCCTTTCATGTCCTCTCACGGCTCCCCCTCATTTCATTTCGTTTCTTTTCGTGTCCTGCGTGCGTCCTGGTTGTCTGACTCGCGACCTGGTTGGCTGACTCGCGACCTGGTTGGCTGACTCGTGACCTGTTGGCTGACTCGCGACCGGTTGTCTGACTCGCGACCTGGTTGGCTGACTCGCGACCTGGTTGGCTGACTCGCGACCTGGTTGGCTGACTCGCGACCTGGTTGGCTGACTCGCGACCGGGTTGTCTGACGCGCGACCTGGTGACTCGCGACCTGGTTGTCTGACTCGCGCCACCCTGGTTGGCTGACTCGCGCCTTCCGGTTGGCTGACTCGCGCCTTCCTGTTGGCTGACTCGTGCCTTCCTGTTGGCTGACTCGCGCCTTCCTGTTGGCTGACTCAGGTTGTCTGACTCGCAGCCCTGTTGGCTGACATGGTCTTCGCCCATTGACAACTTTGTGTTCATATAAATATAGTTGTCAATAGATCATTTTAAACATATATATGTTGTAATGTCTTGGGATGTTCTAAGTGTGGGGGACTCCAAAGCTAATTGACAACTTTGTGTTCATATAGATATAGTTATGTCGAAAGATCATTTTAAATATATATATATATGTATATATATGTTGTAATGTCTTGGCATGTTCTAAGTGTGGGGGTCTCCGAAGCTGATTTATAACGTTGTGTTCATATAAAAATAGTTATGTCAATAGATCATTTTAAACATATATATTTAGTAATGTCTTGGGATGTTCTAAGTGTGGGGGACTCCACAGCTGATTGATAACGTTGTGTTCAAATAAATACAGTTATGTCAATAGACCATTAAAAAACAAATATAATATACATATTTATATATATATATATTGTAATGTCTTGGGATGTTCTAAGTTCTAAGTGTGGGGATGTTCGGATGTTCTTAAATATAGCTTTCAGTGAAAAAAAATCCAAATGATGTTCTTCCCGATGTTCTAAGTGATTGTCCGTCGCTATATACACTTGACATGAGTTCTTTGATGATTAGAGACCGTTCATCGTGTATCTAATCTTCCTCGAGCCTAACAGCCTAACATCGCCGCCTCCAGATTCTCCTCGGACTCACTCTTGAGCAGTTCCGGTGCCTGCGTCATTTTCCAGGTTGAGCCCACGATTTGAAAATTCTACAGCTAAATTGGGGGAGACAAGTGGCCAAAACGAAGCGTTGTGGTGTCATGCCTTCTCTCTGACATGAACATCGTTGTCAAAGGAACATTGATCTTCTGTTCTTTCGCCTGATAGCCTGATGTTGGCACCTCTAAATCATCCTCAGAGTCAGCATTGAGCAATCCTTGCTGCGCGGATGCCTAGGTCAATCAAGCCCTGTAGAAAAGGTCCAGGTGAAGTGGAGGCAAGAAGCCGAAACACACTGGAATATCAAATGACTTATATGGTTTGATGTTGATCGAGCAAGAATTGCATCGCAGCCACGTTAAATTGTAAACATGGGCTGCAAGACAACCATGGATAGAATTTGAAAAGAGTCGGCACACTGAAATGTTGAATAGACTGTGCAGATGGCCTGGGCAACACCATCTTCGTCCGAATGATCATCAACGTTATTCATATCCTCCCCCTCGTCAGACTCATCAGGCTCCTGAAGCACATCATCCTCTTCGGGCACCCCCGTAGCCGTCGTACCAAGTGAGAGTTGCCTCCGAGCACGGAAGGAAAGGAGTTCAAAAGAGACGCTGTAGTTACGCTGCATGAGCCAGCTGCTTGATTCACAATTATATCATAGATTGTCTTAGCATGTCTTCGCAGTTCGCCCTTGACTGAAAGTCGGTAGTTGGATTTTTCTCACAACGAAATGGCCACGAAGTGTCGTTTGGATCTTGACCAGCCCAAAGCCTCGTGTCCTTCTCGGACTTCTCCTCTGCGGAAGCCACTTGCAAAAGGTCCTGATTGATCTGATTGGGAAGGATCCCGCAGCAGGCTCGCGTCGACAGAGGTGGGGGGTTGGTATCAAAATGTCGAGCAATTTCGGAAAGTCATATCCCTTTTACGTCCTTTTACTGTATCATCATCCATCTCGCCCACATGTGGCCGCAAAGGGCCACAAATGAAATCATACATATATCACTGATTTGACAAGGATAAAGGGATGCAACATACTATCTGAAAATTCCAAACTTTCTGAGTTCCATGCTTTTTCAAAGATTGCTCCAGGCATTGAACACCTTGCATTCTCAACAGGGTAAATTAGAAACACAAAGTCACAAAGACTTCAACTTCTCTGGGACAGGAAGTTTCTCAAGCTGGGAGTCTGACATAGGCACATTGGCCTCAAAAAGTGGAGGCTGGCAGCAGCCCCTTTCGCAATCCAGCTGCTTAGCAAGCTGCCGTGCCAGCTGTGAGGCAAACAAGAGTTGGACAGCCGGCTGCAAATGCCTCAAAACAGAGAAGAACAGCAGGCAAAACGGAGAGAAACATATTGATGTTGACATCCATTGAACAAACCATGTCAAATACTCGGCCAAGAAGCATCCATGCTTCCAGGTCAGCATTTACCCGCCATGTGCATGGGCGCCACTCATGCGCCATCGACATCGTGACGAATGGCTGTAACCCTTCACAGGTTGATATCGGGCTCTTTTAGCAACCGATGCGAAGCAGCCCAATCAGTGGAAAGAAAAAGCCGGCCCGTTTTGGCTATGTCTTGCGACCACCTCAAACCACGAGTCACTAGTCAGCCTATGCTGTGATTGCAGGATGAAAAAATCATTGTGTTTTGAAAAATTGAATGTTGTAGCCGTAGCTGTGAAATCCGGTTTCAAGCGCCAAGAGCTCGCTGCAGAGCATAGATCATGACTCCTTTGCGATTTTTTCGTTTCACTTCATTGCTCAATCTTGCGATATCTTACGAGTTGGCAGGTTCGGTTCTGATCTCCCAATACGTCTAACCTATTGCCCGTACAAATCGAACAAACGTATGTTTCCAGAATGAGCAATGGAGATCCCATGTGTCTGTGGGGTTTAAAATTCACGCACCTGTGCACAGCTCTACTTCCTCTCCAGTAACGAAAGACAAGTTTACAAAATAAGATGAAATTTCAGATGTTGGTTTTGACTGGTGATTGCGTCAGTTTCTCGGGTAATGTTCTTTGCACTTCTACCACATGTTGCACTTGATGCTATCCTTTTTTGCCCGAACCGCACTGTTCATCAACGTCTATGTGTCAATGGTTCTGGCTCTTCGGTCAATTTGCAACGGTGATGAGATAAGGAATATCGCCACTGGAATCATCTGCATAATGTGGGGAAAAGTGCGCCAGGTTCTTTCTCACTTGCGCAATCTTCTACTGAGCACACGGTCCTT